>VZRU01000034.1:16438-73700 GCA_013398155.1 Pedionomus torquatus | reverse complement strand
TCCCCCTTGTGAAAAAAAAAAAAAAAGAAAACCTGAACAGATGAGAAATTAGTATTCATCCTGAGACTAGTACTGACACTCATTTCTTTGGCATTGCTTGCTATGAAATCAGTGTCTGAAATATCTAAACCATCTCTCTCAAGACACCAGGCTTCAGACACAGAGGATTAATTTGTCAGATTGCTGTCTGTATGTATGTCTGATGTGTACTTGCAAGTGGGGGCGAGTGACAGAAGCACCAGCTCCTTGCTGTGAGTAGCAGCACAGGAGGGATGCACGCCTGCATTAGCAGTAGGTGCACTCTATGGAATGTGTGTTGGGGTGCCACAGGGAAGGGCTGATAGTGCAGAGGGGCAGCTGCAGAGGGCCATGCGGTGGGATCATGCTTCTGGCTTTGCTGCTTTACTACCAGCCCAGTAGCCGTTTTGTCCAACGAGTAGTCATGAAATCCCAGATCAGGGTGACATGTGATATCTGACATGTGGAGCTCTGGATCAATGAAGCTGAAAAAAATCCCTCCGAAGGGACCATGGCAGAGCTAGAAGACTGATTGTTAAACTGAGTGTGAGAGGTTTCACAGGTCTGACAGTATTTTTTTTTTTTTTCATATTTTTCATAGGGTGAAGCCTCCCTTCTTCCCCAAATTTTTGAAAAAGTCAATAATTTAAAAACTACACATGCAGAGTTGTGTGTTTATCCAGAATAAATAATTTTTTTCTGTGATATTTGGCTTTATTCCTTTAGAATTCACACATTTACAACACTTGATTAATTTTGAACAATGGAAGTTGTTGTTATGCTTCTGAGCAGCTCTGATGATGATATTTGTGGGAGAATGTGATGTAGTGAATGGGTTTGCAGACTTGGCTTTACACGCAGCAAAGGAAAACCTTTTGACTGTGCTGGGTTTTGTCAGTCTTTTGTTTTCACCTTGTGTTAGTGAATTGAAGTTGGAAGAAGCAAGTTGGGCACTTCTAAATTCTTCATGGAACTTCTAAATTCTTCATGTCTTTGTGAGCATGCAGGATGATACATATTGTGACAAGAAAAGACAGAGACCCTTTTCTGTAATGTGCTCATGAACAACATGGTAAAATAAATTCTACCAGATGAAGTATACAGTTTGATATGCTGCACATGGAGCTCGTTCACTACAAGTTCCCACAAAGGAGCAACAATTGCATGATACAGCATTTTTTTTTCTGGAATAGTTTGCCCTTCCAGTAGACAAGGAAGATGAATAATTGAAGTGATTTAAAAGAGTCACTGTCCAATTGATTATTTGGCATCATAGACTTTATTCCACTTTTGCTATAGCACACTGGCAGACTGGGCAAACTGATTTTGTTACCCAGTACTTGGCAAGAGTTGGGGTAGTGAGGCTCTACGTAGGGAAGAATGACAAGTCTTTTTCTTCATCAGGATAGGCAGATGGATTGTGATAGTCTCAGGCTGGATATCCAGGGCCAGTTCTACACAGAGTTTCAAAGGTGGCCCTTTGTATGGGGAAGTTCTTCATCCATTGCTCGTCATCCCACTCTTAGCATGATGTAGTCTTGCCAATGGCTCTTTCCAGTCTTAGACTTCCGTTCTCCTTAGAGGTAATGCGTAGCAGGCTTGAACACTCCTTGTTTCTATTGGCCTTGGCAGGTTTGCTGGTTTTGACTGGGGTAGAATTAATTTTTTTCATAGTAGCTACTATGAAGCCATGTTTTGGAGTTGTGCTGGAAACAATGTTTTAGGGATGTTTTAGTTACTGCTGAGCTGCGCTTAACACAGAGTCAAGGCTTTTTTCTGCTCCTTATACCATCCCACCAGCAAGTAGGCTGGGGGTACACAAAAAGCTGGGAGGAGACACAGCCATGACAGCTGACCCCAACTGACCAAAGGGCTATTCTGTACCATATGCCATCATGCTCAGCATATACACCAGGGGGAAAGTTGGCCAAATGGGTGCTACTCAGGGTCTGGCTGGGCATCTGTTGGTTGGTGGATTGAACAATTGATTTTCGTTTGCATCACTTGTCTTTATTGGGTTTTATTTCTCTCTCTTTTTGCTATTTTCCTCTGAATTCCATATTATTCTTATTATTATTAAACTGTTTTATCTCAACCCATGAATTTTTTCACTTTTACACTTCCAATTCTATTCCATCCTGTCCTGCTGGGGGAGGAAGGGAGCAGCTGCCTAGTGTTTAGTTGCTGGCTAGGGTTAAACTATGACAGCAGGGAAGTCTGGACCTCAATAACAGTATTCTTTTATGCATTGCTGAGTCCCAGAACCAGACATGGGATCTGTGCGTTGTGCAGCCTTTGCTGGCTAATGGTTTTGCTGCCCCTAACCCAGAAGATAAACCTGAGAAAGCATGGAAGGCTGTCTGGATACAAGTAACAAAAACTCAAAGCAGGAGGAGCTTTGGGAATACAAGCATCCAGAGGCAGCATGTTAAGACACAGTGTGCTCAATAGCCGCCAAAAAGTAACTCAGAGATCATCTCTGGGTTTGAAGTTATCCATCGTGTGTGGCAGATGAGGATGTGTGTGGCTTATATGACATCCTAGGGAAGTGTGTGGGTAACTTCAAAGCTCTGAGAGGTAAATTCTGTGCCTGGGTTTCTGCCACCTAACTGGAAACTGGCCCGAGGCCGCTCTGTTCTGGAAAGTAATGAGTTTACTAGCCTGGATGCACACCACGCAACGCCAGCCTGCTGGAGAGCCAGAACAAGTGCCTTGGCATGTTCATTTTGCTAGTGGAAGGACACTGTAATGCCCAAAGTAGGCAGAACTAAGTACCTATGAATGTTCCATGAATGCCAACATGCTGTTTGGGAAATCGTACATGCTATATTGTTGAAACTGTTGAAAATAGCAATGCTGTTAATCATAACTTTTCCCACCCTTCTCTACAGCAGAATCACTGCCCAGAAATTCCTTTGAAGGGAGACCCCTTGTAAGAAAACTGAGGAGACACCATTCCTTTCTCTCAAAAGACAGTCTGTAGAAGACATATTATCTGTGGACAGACAGATGAAGACATTTATTCTCTGGAGTTTTTCCTTACTTTCTTTTATGGTCTTTTCACTTATCTGTTTTGAAGAATGTTTTCTTATCCATGGAGAATGACCCAATTTGAATTGAGTCAATATAAAAAAATAACTCCAGTTTCCTTCACTCTTCCCTCACGCTGGAATTGAGCTTGTAAGGTAACAAGCCTGAGAACACCTAATCTGGTTTATGCATGAAATAGATGCTGAGTTTCTCAGAGCTGTCAGGAATATATTTCTTCTGAGAATTTCCAGGTGCAGCATTCTAGGCATCAAGTGAACTCTGGCATCAGAAACTTGGCCAGCTGCAGAGTTTATGGCCCTCCAGATTGAACATATACCAAATGGTGATGTTGCTGGGCTACTCTTTCAAGTAACACACCTAACATGGCAGTTGGGACTCATCTACAGTGAGACTCAAGTGCTTAAGGGAAATTTGGATTAAACTATTTAATACTAATTTTAACTGTAGTAAAAATAATAACTTATCAATGAAATAGCTGAAGCAAGGCTCTTTTTTTTTTTTTTTTTCTCAAGCCCAGAAAAAATGCTGTTACTTGATATGTATCTTTGTATACCTCAAAATTTAAAAATTTTCAATATGCCTCAGGTTTAAATCAATTTAACATGCTATTCGGTACAAATAACATAATTTTTATGAAGTAGTTCTGAAAAGAAATCAGATCAAATAGTGCTAAACTGACATAGCATGGAAAAAATCACCTGGTGAGAAGGCCAAGTGTCCTTATGGTGTAACTTTTGTCTTATGTATCAGGTCATAATTTTGTTTGAGAACATATATTTCTTTCCAGCTATTGGCTGTCTCTGCTTTTCAGCTTTATGGGCCTCAAGTGTGTCTGTTAAGAAGAACATTGACTCAAAGCCGTTTTCTTTTTGTTGCTTTCCAGATATAATAGAGTNTTTTTTCCTAAACCTTAACAAATACCTTTGGTCATTAAAGTGTTTTTTTTTTTTTTTTTTTTTTTCTGTGTGTAGAGAACCCAGAAAGCTTTCTGATGGGAATCTACTTCCTTTTCATTTTGGCTTCTTATTTTCTTTCTTTCATGTATTATTATTGTTATACAGTATGCTATAAAAGATCAATAAATCCAAAACTTTGAACTGATACTGAAATCATAGAATTGTAAGAAATGGAAGGGACCTTAAAGATCATCAAGTTCCACCCCCCCTGCCATAGGCAGGGACACCTCCCACTAGACCACGTTGCTCAAAGCCCCATCCAGCCTGGCCTTTAACAGTTCCAGGGATGGGGCATCCACAACTTCTCTGGGCAGCCTGTTCTAGTGCCTCACCACCCTCACAGGAAAGAATTTCTTTCTGGCATCTAATCTAAATCTCCCCTCTTTCAATTTAAAACCATTACCCCTTGTCCTATCACTGCATTTCCTGACAAAGAGTCCCTCCCCATCTCTCTGTAGGCCCCCTTCAGGTACTGGAATGCTGCTATAAGGTCTCCCCGGAGCCTTCTCTCCTCCAGGCTGAACAACCCCAACTGTCTCAGCTCTGATCATTTTTGTGGCCCTCTGCTGGGGTCATGATGAGCTTCTCATCCATGAGCACTCCCAAGTCCTTCTCCTCAGGGCTGCTCTCCAGCCATTCTCCACCCAACCTGTATTTATGCTTGGGATTGACATGTCCCAGTTGTAGGACCCTGCTCTTGGCTTTGTTGACCTTCATGAGATTTGCATGAACCCAGCTCTCAAACCTGTCCAGGTCCCTCTGGATGGCATCCCTTCCCACCAGTGTATCAACTACACCACACAGCTTGGTATCATCAGCAAACTTGCTGAGCGTGTGTTCTATCCCACTGCCAAGAGTATTTTGCCTTTTTTTAGATGAACAAAGCCAGTAAATTGCATATGGTAATGAAAAGTTGGTTTATGGTTTCTGTTTATGTATTAAAATACATGTCTTATCTGTAATAACACATACTCTGCATGATTCTAAGAACTTTTTCCTGTGAAGTCCATTTCAGTCCTAGAAGCATGTGTAGCCTGATAGGCTAACTGAAGGGACTTGCCTGTGGCCTAAAAAGCAGCATAGTTCACCTTTCACTAACCTAGGTCCCTCCACAATCTGAAGTCTTTTTTGTTTTGTCTTTGTTTGTTTTGCTAGAAATGATAATTACCATGTCCAGGACAAAATGCTGCTTGGAGAATAACATACTTTTTGACTTTGCAGGTCATACATGTTTGTATATGTTCAACTAGATGGTGCTTTTAATTATCTAAGCTCCCGATATGTCAAAAGTTATATTTTGGTGCTTCTGGTCTTTTGTATTAATAGTACCACATTTGGTATGGGAAATAGGAAGTGTGTCATGGTTTCTGGTGTGTGTAAGTGCAAGGAATGGACATTTACTTAGGACTTGTTCTACAGCTGTGGAAGTGGACTTTATACCTGAAAACATCCTATCCATTCATATGTTTCTGTACAACTGTAATCTCTATGCAGCTCCAGAAGGGATATGTTATTTTTGTTTTAAGTTCTTATACATACTTGCTTATATCATTCAAGTATTTGTATCTTCAGAAGCCCAAGGTGAGAACCATATCCAGACTTCTGTGTCTCAGTAAAATTTTCCACATTCATGTGAGGTGCCTTAGATTCTGATAGAGTTAAGAGAGATCAATACAGGGAACAAGGTGGGATTTAGTTGCCTGAATTCAGCCCAAGAGTCTTAGAAGATTATTCAGCTGATCATTTTTATGTGTCTATTTTAAAATAAAATGAAATGGGTCACTCTATAGACTTTGTTGGAGGAAGTTGGACCAGGCTGGAGGAAGATTTAGTTTCCTAAGTGTATGGTTTTAGTGTCCTTTTTGGTGGTAGGAATACGTTCTTGGACTTCCCCATTTTTCCTCCAAGTTTCCTTGGATTCTTCATGACAGTGGAAATCTCTAAGGCCACTGAATCCCAACCTAGACCTGGTAAGGGAATATCAAAATGTCATCATCAAAATCTGAAACTGACTCTAACCTTTGTTCTTTGCTGTCCTGCTAATCACCTTCCTGTTAACCTAGCTCAGATTTTTGTGACATGACCAAAGTGTTGGTTCTGCATTAATGTTTTACACTTTATGTCATGTAAATAATACTGTCTTAAGTTTACTATTCTAGCAAGACAGTTAAACCTACTGATAAAGTTTTAATTAGAAATTTAAATCCGAGATTGTATAACTGTATATTTGTCTTTATGAAATGCCTTATGCACATAATTTTCCAAGTGCAACTGTGCCTACATTTCAGTCATTTCTGAAGTGATTCTTAATCCAATTTGGGGATCCTCCTGAATTAGTGTCACTGGTGTCATTGCTATTTGCTTTAAATAAGGGCTTTTGCAATATATCCAATGCAATATATCTAATAATGTGGGTTATAAATAGTAGATGCCCTTTCTCTTGACTCCATAACCTCATCTTTTAAGCAATTCCAGCATTATTCTGATGTAGATGCCAACTGTCCAGTTCTGCAGATGCTATGAACAGGCTTAATTATAAAACCTGACTCTTCTCAGCAAAGAATATTCTGAATTGCTAGACAAAAAAACAGTTTTTGAAGTCGATCCAGCTCTAAGCTCGAGAAGTCTCTGGCATTGCCTTTTGCTATTTCTGTCTGAAACTAATGTCTTCTACAATAACTAAGTTTTAGATCATTTCATACAGCTACCTCTTTCAAATGCAGCATTTGCTACATAACATACAAAAAAGCGCACAGTATTTCATGACAGTAAATGAGTGAGAATGCATTGGAGGAACAAATAGAAATGCCTCAGTTTGAGTTTATCCACGTAATAGGGTTGCCTTCCTGGGCTTCAGAGACTCATGAGTGGTCAAAGTAAGTGGGGCCTAGGTTTGTGTTTATAAAGAAGCGACACCTTTAGATTCAGGCTTGATTTTAACATTTTGCTGGAGATCTAATTCAGTACTGATTGACCCATATTACATAACACTTAAATAATGTCTCAGTGCTGTATCACTAACAATCCTAGATATTGTAGGAAGATTCCTGACGGGGCAAACAGGAAGACTGAAGAAATGCTGCTTTTGTGGCTATGTCACAAGAAAAAAAGGTTTCTTCACTAGTTGTGGGACTTTACATGCTGTATAACCCTGACCTTCCAATGCTTTCCTGTTCTACTGAGGTCAGTCAATCTTGTCTGGCTGGGAGGTGCCCACCAAGCCACTCTATCACTACCTCTCCATCAACAGGACAGGGGACAAAAATATGATGAAAAGCTTGTAGGTTGAGCTCAGAACAGGAAGATCACTGCAATTACCATCACAGGCAAAACAGACTTGACTTGGGGAAATTAATTTGGTGCATCTGTGTTGAAGCCAGCTTGTCCTGGTTTGACATAAAATGAACCAATTTTCTCTTTTACAATTTTACTTTCTTAGCTAGGCCTCTTTAAGTAACTAAACTCTGAAATTAACAGCATATTGTTCAGAACTGTTTTGTCAGTGATAAGACCTGATTATACCAAAGGATGGTATGCAGAGAGGCCCTTGTTTATACTTATTGCTAGAACAACCAAGGTCAGGTAATTTTCGTCATTTGCCCTGTTGGAGGATTGGAAGCGGAAAAGTGTAAAGGGGTCCCACCTGCAAGGAGGAACAGACAGGACAGGTGACCCAAAACTGACCAACGGGGGTATTCCATCCCATCCGCATCATGCCCCATATAAAAGNTATATTTTCATTAAAGTAGTTTAGTTTTAGAAAAAACTAACTGGCTCTCTCTGATATGTTGTCAGCTTCTGGAATCTTCTCATAGAAGCAACCCCTGCAACCCCCCTTAGTACCAAAACCTTGCCACATAAACCAAATGCACCTAATTTGGAAGCAAATTAAGTTTATCTGTAGGAGCCTGCAGTACCCACAACTTATTACTGAAATATGAGTATTTCACTTAGTAAATATTTGCTAGAAAAACATTAGTTTTATTAGTTATGACTGTAACCCTGGAGAATCCTGTGTGTCTGTATTGGCTGTACTATGTCACTGGAAAAGTCATTTTCTGGTGGCCAATAAATGGGCAATAGATGGCTGCCCAGTCTGAGATCTTATGGTTATGTTTGTAGAAGTGCTAAGGACTTGCAGCTAATGGAAGTTCATTAGCTGTCCTTTGAAATGTCACATAATGCTCCATACACTCAGGACAAAACCAATTTCATTTGCCATAAGCAACTATGAAAAATTACCCAGAAATACACAGTTTTCTCTTCAGAGCAATGTCAAATAGCCTATAATGAATAATGCACGAGAGTGAACACAGAGCAAACAAAACATTAAACTGTTGGTCATTGGCACGTTGGTGGTCTGTGGGCAGAGTGAATGACACAGGATTTGATAGAAAATGAACAGTTTATGTGGTCTGGTCATAAGAAATCATGTTGTGACTGAGGTCCCTTGCACTGCCACACTGACTCTGGGCTATATCTCAAAGCATCGTTCCTGCAACTTGTCAGTTCTGGCCGAGGAAGGTCTGTTCTCCAGATGTCAGCAAACCAGCATCACACAGGTGCCAAGTTTCTCCTTTGTAGCCAATGCTGTCTTCTGCACAGATGTTTTTCCACAGAAGTTTTTTGAAAAGTGTTACTTTACTGTATTATTTGGTGAATATTGCATGTTTTATTTCCAAATTTCCTCACGCTTTCATTAATTTGATACTCTATTAATTATTTCAGTATTAATTATTACAGTGGGGAAAATTTGTCCATGTGACTGTATGAGAAAAAGTTGTTCAGCTGTCATTAATACTTCCTTCCCCGTTTGGACATGCTTGTGATAATTTTTTGTTCAGCTCCTTTGGTTCAGTATCACATGTTGTTCCTCACACAGGTTGTCAGTCTAGTCCTGAAATAGTCCTGTATAACAAAAATGTTGCATAGAGAAGAGCTTTTTTTAATGAGCTTAAGGTATTCTATTTTTACATCTGAAATAACTGCACTGAAATAAAAGGTACAATAAATATGATTACTTCAACTGATTGATGGTGCATAAGATACATAATTAATGCTACTGACTGATAAGCTTTGCCTTTTAATGTCATTGCTTCAGACTTGTTCAAATTATCCAAAGAAAAAGCATTTGAAAATGTACCCAGTAAGGAATAATTATTTCATATTTCCAGTCTTTATTTTAGAAAAAACTCCACACTTTCCAATCTGTCCCACTGTAGGAAAAAGAGCAACCTCTGTAAATGTGGAGAAAGTTAGCCAAACATTTAAATGGAAAGCCTAAAATTGCATAAAAGAATGGGAGAGCTTTCTGTAAAAAACAGATTATGTGGTTCCCTTGTTATATGTCTGAATTGCTTCTGATAGATTTTCCTTTCCTGTCCCCCTCAAAATAGCACAGTACAAATAGCACGTGGCTTGCATAGCAGATATAGTAGATATACTTTGGACAGATAAATGATAAAACCACACAGCTTAGAATACAGTCTAACTAAGGTTTCCAACTAGAATTATCTTTCAAACACAGCAAGAGTTGAGAGTTCTTTTTTTCACCACTGATTTTTTTCTTTTAGCCTCCCTTCTACTCATCTGTAATTTTTAGAACATCTCCACTGGAAAAATGATAAAATGTCAGAAAAGGAAGAAAAAGAAAATATGTCCATATGCAAGGGGAAACTTCTGAACTTTACTAACTCATTTGTATTAAGTAGTGAAAAAAAGGAAAGGCATTTCCAGTCATTTTCATGCTTTCTGAACACCTTTTGGTAGAGAGGTTGAATAAAAGAATGACTTTCTCACAATTTCTCATCATGCAAAAAACCCCGCAAATGTGGTCATTGTTCCCATGGCAAAAATGCCATTGTTCCTATCTTAGATGTCCATCTCAGGATTGGATCACCCTCTGAAGTTTCCTGACTTTCCCTTCTGATCATTGAAGGGGCCATGCTCTTCAGTTCAGATTTTTAAAGCAGTCAAATGGATGGAAGATGGCCTGTGTAACTGTTAGGAATGGTGGTGTAGATTCAACCTGTGCTTTATTATGTCACTGGACTGATGATTGTGGGGAAGAGAAAACATATTTTTATAAGATCTGTTTATACTTGCACTTCCCTGCTCTTTCCTTCCTATACTTTTCTTTTCAAATCCATGCAGGTTGGCCTACAATTGAAACAGCATTCCTTATTTTACATTTACAGGATGTTCCAGAGCCCACTGTTTGACATACCTCTCCCAGAGAGATGTGAGCGGTTAATACTGTCAATAAACCCTCTGTGTCTCTGACTCACATTCAGCTGTGTCTTCCATGTTTCTTGCTGAGTCACTGCATGGCTTTCTCCCTGACTTTTCATGGTTTAGTCTTTTCATGTTTAATGGGAAATTATTTTGGCTGCAGGCCATACTTTTCTGTATTTCTGTGTATTACGTATGATGAAGGAACATGATGTGAAAAAATGGCAAAACCAGGCACATGATAAGAAAGAGTCTCTTTTTGAACTAAACGTACCACTTGACAGGTGTGGGAAGAGACATTGCCAGTGAACACTGAGGCAAAAAAGTTGTTGAGTACCTCAGCCTTCTCCTCATCTGTTGTTACCAGTTTGCCAGTACTGCTCTTGGTATTTATCATATTTATCTCTTTACATTTAGAGGAAAACTTTACAAGAGGAACCTGCTCATTTTTGATACAAGTAGTGGAATAATTTGCTTTTTGATCTGACTTCATATATAATTATGGAAAGATGTTCCCACACTAGGCTGCTGTGCTCTTATGAGGAATGATGAAGGTAAGAAATAATGTGACTTTATTTCACGGTCTGCCATGTTCCTATCTTTGATGTCCATACCAGGATTGCATCACCCTCTGGAATTTCCTGGTTTTCCCCAGTGACTGCTGAGGGAGCCTTGCTGTTTAGTTCAGATTTGTAAACTTTTGAGTAGCTGAAAGACAATGAGATAAATCTCTGTTCCATGATATGAAAATATCAATCCTGAAAGGGTTCAAGTGATTCCTCTCCTTTTGGAGTGTTCATCACAGATAGAGCAATGAACCATGCCATAGAAGTATCTATTTTTTAGCCTATTGATAATGTTTCTGTATAGAGATCTAAAGTCAGGTGAGATGGATCCAAGTCTAGCCTCTGTTTCTGATGGTCATATTTGTTACAAAATCAACACTCAATATGGAAAGCTAGAGTCAGCTGGTGACACCAAAGTCTGTATGGTCTCATATAGGTTGAGAACATTGCCAAATATTATCAGTGAATTCAATATTCATAGAGTTATTGCACAGCTTCTGTAGCTTTCTTCATTTATGTGAATGCAGATATTTGTATTTCTGGCAGATAAGTGTTAGCGCTTCTGGTAGGATTGTTTTAAACTCACTTTTTATCTGCTTTTTGAGCAGGAATGAACTTTGGATAGAAAGTTTTAGAAACCTAGAGAAGCTTAATATTTTCCTGTGTCCCCTGCATTAGACCGTGTATGTATTGTAGATTTGCACATGTGAAACTGGCACTTCTCTAGGAATTTTGGACGTACAACAGTCAGTAGGTCATTGCTTGGAACAGTAGGATGGCAGGGTATTGCTGTGTAACACTGAAAACAAAGGCTGAGAAGTAGCCTGAATATTCACAAACAGTCTGTTTCTCCTTGAGTCATAGCCCCAGAGGTTCCAACATTAGCTTTGTTGCTTAAATACAGTCTGGAGAACTATGCAGCTGTTTCTCATGACTGGTTCCTAGTAATACTTTTATAGTACTTGAGTTTTTTTGCCACAGTGATTCAGTTATGGAAGAAGCTTAGCAATATTCATTGGCACCCTTATCCCTTTTCTGTGTTTACTAGGATGAAGTCATTGACATATGGGAACATTTATATGATTGTCAGACAAGCTAGACTGAAAGCAACAGACAGATGTCTTATGAGTTAAATATGCAAATCCTTAATATAAATGTAATTGTAAATGATGAATCAACTAGGCTAACAAACAGATGAAAAATGACCATATTAAAAATGACTGGAATCTGATCTCATGCCTTCTGGGAGAGTTTTTGTGAATTGCATAATTATCACAAAGACAGTGTGTTTCTGGTTTAGTATAATGCTTGATAATTAGGACATTCTTTGTTATTATGATGTTCTACATGAACATATTTTTGTATGCCTAAGTGGAACTTTTAGGCATGCATTTTTATTTGGATATAGCACCAAGCAGATCTCAGTAACAGAAGTTTTGATTCATACTCTCAGTAAATTTAAAATACCAACAATTGACCTAAAGATGTCTGATCAAAGTAGCAAAAATAAAATTCTAGCTTTTATTTTTGTGCATATATTTTCTTCTCTGGGAACTGCATGCAGATATACAAGGCCTGGTTTTGAACCACTGTTGCCACTTGCTGCAGCACAGCAGAGTTGATCAGACTTAATATGAAATGCATTTAGTTACAGCAGAAGAGTTTCATTTCTGTCTAGCACACAGCCTCATCTGAGCTATTTATTAAAAAAAATAGGACCCATTTAACCACAGTGGAAAATGAGTGGAATGAACTGAACTGCCTGTAGCAGGAACCCAGACAAATAATTTACTTATTTACCTGGGGAACCAGAGTTAAGTCAGATGAATCTGGTTTTAGTGTACTGAAGACTTACTGTCAACAAAAATGAAAACTTTAAAGTATCTACGTTACAGGCTGTGTGATAATGTGGTGTAAGTTTCTTCATTTCACTCTTTACAACTGCTTCATAAAATACAAAATAAGAGAAGACCAAATGAGTTACAGATGAACATGTATTTGTAAATATTTACATAATTGCTTATTTTCACAGAAGCACAGAATGTTCGAGTTTAGAAGGGACATTGGGAGAACATCTGGTCCAATTACCCTGCTCAATCAGGGCCACCTACACCCAGGACTGTGTCAGCTGGGTCTTCAGTATCTCTGAGGATGGAGCCTTCACAACCTTTGCAGGCAAGCTGTGACATTGCTTGGTGACCCTCATTGAAAAAAGTGTTTCCTGATGTTCAGGTGACACCTCCTGTGTTTCAGTTTATGCCCATTGTCTCAAGTCCTATCACAGGGCACCACTGCAAAGAGCCTGGCACTGTCCTCTTTAAATCCTCCCTTCAGGTGTTCATACATATGGATAAGATGCCCCTGAGCTGTCTTTCCTGAAGCCTGAACAATCCCAGCTCTTTCAGCCTCTTTTCATAGGAGAGATGCTCCAGTCCCTCCATTCATCTTCATTGGATTCTTTCCAATATGTCCATATCTCTTGTACTGGTGAACTCACAGCTGGACACAGAATTCCAGGTGTGGCCTCACTAGAGCTGAGCAGAGGGGAAGGATCATCTCTCTTGACCTAGTGGAAATACTTTGCCTAATGCAGCCCAGGAAAACATTGACCTTCTTTGCAGCAAGGATACATTGCTGGCTCATGTTCAAATTGGTATCCACCAGGACACCCAGGTCATTTTCTGCCAAGCTGTTTTTCATCTAAGTGGCCCTCAGCATATACTGGCGCCTGGGTTTGTTTCTCCCCAGGTGTAGGACTTTGCACTTTACCTTGTTGAAGAAAAAAAATTACAATTTTTTTCAACATTTAGAAAAAAAAACAAAACAAAGAAACAACTTAAACACAGTTGCAACCACAGTGATAATCCTTCCCGAGACACAGGGCTTTCTCTACCTCCTCATGTTTTCTCCTACTGCTGTTGTTTAATTTGTCTGGGTTTTTTCGGTATAATTTTCTGAGGAAAAGGAAATATAACATTGATCTGAAGAGTATAGTTACAGTATTTTGTGGTTTACACTGGTAGGTAGCTAAGACCAACACAGCTGCTCCCTTACTCTTCCCCAGCAGGATGGGTAAGAAACTGGAAGATTAAAAGTGAGAAAACTTGTGGGTGGAGATACAGTTTAATAGGTAATGCAAAGGCCACACATGCAAGCAAAGCGAAATCATGCATTCATTGACCACTTCCCATTGCCAGGAAGTTGTTCAGCCATCTCTGGGAGAGCAGGGCTCCATCACATGTATCAGTTACTTGGGAAGACAGATGCCACAATTTCCTCCTTCTTCCCCCACCTGTTATTGCTGAAAATGATGTCAGATGGTGTGGGATATCCCTTTGGTCCTTTGAGGTCAGTTGTCCTGACTACCCTCCCATCATCTTGTGCACCCCAAGCCTGCTCATTGGTGGGACAGGGTGAGAAGGAGAAAAGGCCTTGCCACGGTGTAAACACTGCTCAGCAATAACTAAAATGTTGCTGTGTTATCAACGCTGTCCAGCAAGAGCCACTACAAGCATATTCAATAGTTTCAAACAATTTATCATCATACTATTTATATTTCTTATTATAGTATAATCATACGATTTATAATTCTTACCAGAACAGGCCTTAGTTTTCCATCTAATGATTTATAAGGAACCTATATGCTCTAGGAGGACCCTCTGCTATAAAACTGAGATGTCAGTCTGAAATTCCGCGTTCAAAATATTATCTCTAGTTATTGTGAGCCTGCAGGTAAACAACCTTCTCTTCCATTGCTCATTAGTCTGTTCTGCTTTGAGCCTCAATTCATGAGGAAAGGAGCAGAAAGCAGGATGGCTAATGAGATTGCCTTCTGTTTCCTTTCCCCCTTTCTCTTGTGAGGACAGCTGAACTTACTATTTATCAACTTGTGAAGTGGCAAAATTGCAGTGTTGTAATTTAAATAAAGTATTACCAGTTCTTGTCTACCTTATATACCACAGTCTTTAATAGACCAATTTAGAGGGTGATTTGTAACAGGTTTAGCACAATTTTTTTTTCCTTCCACTGTACACAAGGTGGAATTCTAGGATGGAATTTTAATCAACAATCCTGTTTTATGATGTCTCCACTTAGGAATTGGAACATTTCAAGCCTAATTTAGCTCTTCAGAGCAGGGGTTTTGACTCATAATACAGTTTAGTGTGTCATCTACCATGAGAGACCCTTTATGTTGCCTGAGACCTCCAATCCCTATGAAAATACAATCATAACAAGCTAATGAACATCTGCAGATGATTATGAAAAGACAATACATAACTGGGTAGCTGTTAAGAGATTTCATTAGCCTATTTTCAGAACAAGCAAAAGTTCAGGGTTTGGGTGTGTCCCTGTTCTGCAAAGGTGACTCACGCTTGAGTACTTTCACCATCAAAATTTGAGCTGGGTTTTTGCCATAATGGTGGGATGTCTTCCAAAATGCCTAGCTTCCAGTTGTGGAAAGAGTGGAATGATGTGGCTTTGGATATGGCCCATCACAGATAATGTGATCTTGTTTTGGTCATACCCAGAAGATCCATTCAGAGATGCTAACCTGCTTTTGTGGGAAAAGTGGTGGTAGAGAGGCAGAGAATACAGCTGCATATGTATTGTGCGGTGAGCTATCTACCAGGTATAGGGACTGATATGAACAGGAGCTTTAATTTATACACTTCGTTTTCCAGTTTGCTTTCGTCATATAATCAAAGACTGTATATGTACTGTGATCTGCTTTTTCTGACAGCCTACCAGTATGCGTGTCTGTGTGAAGGATGTATCTTAATTATCTCAAAAGAGAAGAAAATATTAGTTTCATATAAATTTTAGGGATATTTGCACCAAGTAATTTTTCTCAAATTCTGACTAATCTCAAGTTAAATAAATTGTACCTAAGAAAAGATTGTGGCTCATAGAGATAATATTTTGACTTTACTATGACAGACGAGTGTGAAGTACACTACAGAATATTTATTATCAGTGGGCAATAGTGAGGTCTGATGATTTCCTAGACAATTAATTAATGTCAGTCATCAATATGTATTTATTTTCTTGCATTTCTTTTACATTCTGTGACTTTGAAAATAATCCCAGCATAACTCTGCATCCTTAAAATATTTACATGCTTAGGTAAAATGGGGGAGGGGTTGGATAGGGGGTCGTGGAGGGAAGGAAATGTAATCAGCCCTCATAATTTCACTTGTTCTTTTTCACAGCAAAAAAAGTTGCTTACTTGTGGTAAGACGACAGTCTGACTGCATGACTAATTCAGTCAATAGTGAAGGCGGAGAGGTGGGAAAGGAAGGTGGGAGTGAACTGCTTCATATGAGAATTGGTCATTGTTAGTTAGATGTCAAAATCAATCCAGATTCCAGTTCTTATGAACTGAAACCACATTTTCCAGTAAAAAATGAATGTCTGACTAAGAAGTCAGATTCCTAATTATTATGTTATTGCCTGTCTCTTTTGGTATGACATAAACTAGTTTGGGGCCTTGCCAGGCTACAGCAATGAATCCAGATGCCTTTTACTAAGGCATCTGGACTACTACTTTTAAGACATTTAAAACACCATTAAGATAGTGTACTATAAAGCCTTAGAAAATGTGTGGAGAGAATCTTTACTAGTAAAACTTCATATTCCTCACTTAAAATAGAACTTTGATTTTTACTAACTCAAGAAAGTATGTTTTGAACAACATTTTATTGTGGGAGTAAATGAAATAGAACTTGCTTGGGTGCTGAAATTAGAGTTAAGGCTTTAAATGGATAACCACATTTCGGCTTTCTTGAAAATGAGGCATGTATGTAAGACCCTTTCTATGGGGTTAAGTATCTTGTCTTGAGGTCAAAGCCAGAAGCAGAAGCTTTGATGACCTGTCGCACACTTCAGGCATAGACATTAATGTGAACAAGAGTTTTAATTTGTGTGCTTCTTTTTCCAGTTTGCTTTCAACATGTGAGCAAAGGTTGTATATATGTGGTGATCTGCTGACAGTCTACCAGTATGTGCTTCTGTTTGAAGGACTTATGTTCATTGTCTCAAGGGAAAATATTATTTTCATTAAATTTAAGGGATGGTTGCAGCAAGTAATTTTTCTCAGTTATCCTTACTATATTCTGTGTACTTCTATGTAAAGTTTTAGCTTTATTATTAAGGACTTACTTCCTTATTTTTTCACAAAACCATATGCATTGTGTGTGTTCATGGGAGCCTGTATTACCGTATTCACTCCATATCACTTTGGCATCTATTTCCATTTCTATCTCATTTACCTATAAAATTCCTTCTGGGTGATTTTTTCCTAGTTTCTCTCTTCTGGATTCCCAGGGAAGTTACAATGCATAAATTCTGTCAATGGCTATTTTTCCAACAGAAAATCTCCAACCCCAAATTTAGACAAGCTTCCTATTATTTCAGATTTCCAGGAGCTATACATTCTTCACTGAGTCTAACCCGAAAAGTATAGTCTATAGCTTCTTAAATTATACCTGGTTGAGAATTAAGGCAAGAATTCATGGTGAAAGTTCTCAATTTCCACAAGCATAAAGAATTCCTAATAGGAGAAGCAAGGTAAAAAACAGACAAGCAATAAAAGTAAAGTGAAAATGCTAAATATATTTGCAAACCTGACATCTATCTACAGCTATTGGCTAAGAATGCTAGTGAAGGGTGCCAGGAACAAATATAAAACAAGTTCATTGCTTGCATATGAATTTTTAAAGGCCATGTGTTAAGTTAATATACTGCCGATAACTTATCACATTTTCTGTCTAGACATTCAAGCTAATGTGGGGAATATTTTCATGTGATTTTTCCCTCTGGATTTTATTTCCCCACAACAATGCTATTTTTCTGCTTCTGTGCTGCTAAGGATAATAATGGAAACTTGCTGTCAAAAAAAGACGTATACAAGCCTCCTCCTTACCTTTTCATGATGCAGTGTGAAGTATGGAGCTTTGGGCACTGAGATGATGAATGTAAATTGGAAAGCAATCTTTTCTTCCATGCTTAAAATATATATGATAAACTGTATATTATTATACTGTTCTTGAGAGGCTTAGACTATTTATTGTTTTGCATCTCCCGTATTCCACCTGGATTGTAGATGGGTTACCAGAGAGGAAAGATATTTCTCCTGGCCTTATGCTGGACTTTTATACTATTGTGGAATTATTCTTTTAGATAATATTCAATATCAGGAGGAAGGTTCTTGAATCTATGATGATTTAGCTGCTAGAGCGAGAAGCTTTCCTTAAACATTGTACAAAAACTCCTTCAAAAGCTCTTTTATTGGTAAAGTTCCTCTGCTGAAAGATTAAAAAGTGGCAAGACTGGTAACTGTCTAAAAAACGCTATGGAAACCTGTCTTGGTTATATAAGTTCTAGCCATCTGACAACCCTTATGATATCCTTTGTTCTTCACTAGATTTATAGAGTAGCTAGATGAATGTCATTTACAAGTCCATGTAATAGTTGTTTACATTTTACCACATTGTCAATTTGGCCCATGGAATTGATTCCATCTGATTGTCATTAAAATTCTGATAATTTTTCCTAACAATGAGAAGTGGACAGATATTCATGCTAATCTGGCAAGTTTCATAGAAGATTTCAACAGTATTGGCAAGGAGGTACCTTGCCTGAAGGAGAAGTAATATGCAGGGTAGTGTAGTAAAATGATTTCTTGAGAGATGTATCTTCTAAGTAGCAAAACAGGCCTGCTGCTTTGACATTTGATCTTGCACTGGTGGTGGTACCTTTTCTCTTTCAACATCTTCATGCCTGTCAGGAAGCAGTGGTTGTGGGGCTGCTCAGCAAGGGAAAGTGAGCCCAGAGCAAAGGTCAGAGACTATCAGACAAGAGCTCCATCCAAGAGTACCCAAAGAAGAGGAGCAGAGCAGGTCTGGGGAAAAATGAGGGCAGCCAATGGCCCTGATTGCTAGATAAATTTGTGGTGATGGACTTGTGTGAAGCCAAACCATGAAGACAAGTCAGCAGGTGAGCTCAGGCAAGGACCATGAGACAGGAGTAAATCCAGAAGCAGCTCCCAAGCCAGGAGAAAGCCCCCAACAAGGCTTATCATGTCTCTTTTTCACACAGCTCTTTCCCAGCAGCTGAACCCAAATTTGTAGTGATACCATGCTGGAGCAGGTCTTGAGCACTGACAGTCAAAGCTGTAGGAGGGAAGAGGCTGCAGAACCTGGTGGTGCACTCATTGGGCTGAAGCTGAGGAAAAAAAAGTCAGTGATGAATAAGAGGTCAAGACCACTGAAAGAATCACAGTGACTGGTTTTATGTGTCTGAAGATATGTAGCCTCAGTTGGTCAATTTAGTCTGTAGTTTAGAAGTAGCAATATTTTTTTCTGTCATGTTAAGGTAGGTCTTCCTATCAACTATAACAGGTAAAGGTACAGAGAAGAATGAAGACAAAAGATATGAAATTGCATCCATGCAAAGACAGAAGACTAAAACTCTTAATGCTGAAAAAGATACAACTAGGGGAATTTGACAGTGACCCATAGTCTGAAAGTTAAAAAGAAGGTGAATAAAGAAGGATTATTAACAACTTGTCACAATTAATTCCATTAATGAGGTTTTTTTTCTTTTTAAAGAGATAGTTGCTGAAAAACTGAAGATAAGATAAACAGAAGGAAGTGTCTTTTATATAATGAGCAACTAAATCATGAAATTTTTGTGGCAGTAAACTTCATAATCTAGATATGAATTTTAGTTCAGAAAGTCCCTAAACCATTGACTGCCAGCAGCTGGAATGATGTGCTAGGGAAAATATCTCTCAGCATCAGACATATTTATTACATAGTGTAATAACATTAAGGTAGTTAATCATGCCTTCATGATATTTTGTATTCACTACAGTAATTTAACTTAGCTGGGCATGAGTTTTTGAGGTCTTAGGATGTTTGAAATAATGCAGTTTAGTGCTGCATGATTTCCCACTTACACCTGTGCCAACATCAGACTTAGAATCATAAGATTTTCTTGGTTGGAAGGGACCTTTAAGATCATTTGGACTGACCATCAACCTAACACTGCCAAAACCACCACTAAACTATGTCCCTAAACTTGTCCTTCAGGCAAACTGGCTTCCTATGGTTCTTTTCATCAAAATACCCAGTGACTCAGGCCAGGGATATCTAAAAGGTGTCCTAAATCTCTAGGTTGATGATTTTCTTCCCTGTGCACTGCGATACTCATGTAGTTTTCCTGGCAAAGTATGAGGTTTTGGAAAGAAGTCATTGGGGAACCAAGGATCATTGCTGTCTTGTTTCTGGCTGTTTGATGGTTTTGCTCCTGGAGAACTGATGAGAAAAATACACAATTTATACACTCTTATGCTCCCCTTTCTGTCCAAGTGGAAGTAGCTCAGATTCTACTGTAATAGTCGCATAAGAGACTAAATATAAAACAGGACAGATGTCATAGTTTATGCCAAAACAAGTCATATTACACCATGTTCAATCAGTGAAACAGTGATAACTTTTTTTTTTTTCATTCCCTTCTAAGAAAGAATAGGCAGAGATTTGCAAGTCCACTGTAGATCTGAAATGCAAATACTGTAGTTCTTTATGTCATTTAACTTTTGTTTATGGTAACTCGTGAACTGTCTTTACATTCTTACTATGTTGTTCATGAGTATATATCTCAAAATTTTGTATTGTGAAATAAATACAGAACCTGTTTTATCTTCCAGTCCTGTTTGTAGAAAGAATAGTCTTAAATTTATCTGGCAAGAAAGTCAGGTGAAATGACTTGACATGGTGTCAAATGACTCTCCTCTGAGGGTGTAATTATATAGTCTACTGCTGGAACAAGAAAAGAAAAGCAGCAATCTGCATCATATCAGCTTTCTCTGAAGATTCTATGTCATTGATGAAGATATTAAACAGTACTGGTTCCTATATGGTCCCCTGAGGGACACCACTGATCACTGATATCCACCTGGACATTGAGCCATTGATCTCGACCCTCTAGATGCAACCATCCAACCAACCCCTCATCCACCAAATAAATTTATATCTCTTATTTAGAGATGAGGATGTTGTGAGGGGCCTTGTCAAAGGCTTTACAGAAATCCACTTGTCCGCTGATGTACTTGCTCCATCATAGAAGAGCACTAGGTTGGTCAGGCAGGACTTGTCCTTGACGAAACCATGCTGACTATCTCGAAAATGTCTTTCTGCCCTCCCTGTGCCATAACATAGCTTCTAGGAGGACCTGTTCCATGATCTTTCCAGACACATGGGTGAGGCTGACAGGTCAGTAGTTCCCAGGGTCCTCCTTTCCACCCTTTTTAAAAATGGGTGAAGTGTTTCCGTTTTTCCAGTCACCAGTTAATGTAGCCTGACTACCAGTTGCATGGTTGTTTGCAGTTATGATAGGAAAAAAATTCTTATACACATTCAGCATGCAGTCACTGTGCTTGGCCCAATAATCATGAACCATGGAATACTATTTTACAATAACTTTCACAGAGGTTAATCACATTTTTAGAACAGTAAGTTGTCAGCTGGAGCTTATTTTACACCTTATCTCCTGTTCCCTTGTGGATAGTTTGCAATGGAAAGGGTTAATGCTGGAACACTATGACAGTATCTTTGTACCATCTCTCAGATGACTTTCTGTGATCTTTACAGGGACTTTATCTGCCTATGATGGCAATCTCACCTCAAAACAATGGACTAAACACTAAATCCCTTAAAAGTACTGGAAACAGATGTGATTCTACCACAGGTGTAAGATGTCTTTTGTCCCTATTTGAACCTTCTCCAGCTCCCATGTTGCTGTGTTGGCTACTTGCAGTCTCCTAACAGCTGTGTGGCATCATAGTGTCTCTCCTGCTCCTCCAACACCAGAAAGAAGGAATAGGTCTGTGGAGTGGATGGTAAATGTTTACATGTCTCTAGCTTCAGACCATGCTTGCAGCCATAATGTTAGACCTAGTGTGGTGAAGCAAATAGGACCTGAATTTCTATGTGTGGTCTGATATGGGGATGCAAAATGTATGCATTCACATCCCACCTCTTCACCTGCGGATAGGACTAATGAAATAATGTAGGTGGTTTGGGGCCAGTTATGAATTTTGTCTAGTACGAAGCATTCTTGCCATGAGATATTTGGACTTGAACTTAAACTTATGCTTTATTTTGATACTTAGATCACATTCCATTGATATTGTTTACTCTTTGGCTTTAATTTTCTCATCTTTAAGCAGTCAATAAAAATGTCAAGGTTGTGTGTCAATGAGATGTAATTTTGAAATACTGGGTTTACATGCAGAATTCTGCTGTTTACTTCTTTGTAAAAAAAAAAAAAAAAGAAAAGAAAAAAAAGTCATTAATAAGATGAAGCAAACAGTATGCATTTTATAAATTTTTGGTGCCATAAGTTAGAGGCTTGACATGCAGGAGAAGCCTAATGTTAAATGCTGGTAACCTCACTGCACACTTAGTGCCAGACCCCACTGTGCTCTGATTAGTACTATCTGATTGATCCGATCTAGTGCAGGTAATTGACAGCTAGGACAATTTTTGGTCCAGTGGAGCCACAGAAAGCACCTGGGACTGATCTGTGAATATATGCACACAACTCTGCATAATGATAAGGCTGTCATGTTACATACCATTGTTACATGTTAGAGCAACAGAATTTGAATTCTACACATTATAGATGCTGTGCTTTACAGATATCTCACCACATTTAAGTTGGGCATTGATGCTTAGTCATTTAGGCTGGAACAGAGTAGACATGATGTTCTCTGCTTTGCCTTTGTGTATGTAGAGGTGGATTTAAAGAACTGTTGTGCCTTAACTTGGTCTACAGAACTACTGAGATATTTATGGACTTACTGAATGGAAATGCTACACATTATGTGAATGTTACATATGGTAATGTACGGGAGACAAAATTTACTGATGAGTTTGAAGTATGCTTCTTGGAGGAATCAAGCATAAGCTTGAAGTCAGGTCAAGCTGGAGGAGATAAACTTTTTCAGATATGTCTTCTGAACTTGCTTCCCATTTTGCAACATTTTAGTTAGTCTTAAAAAAAGAGGCCTAAATATATGCTGCCTGGGCTCCAGATGTGTTTCCTTAGGTGCACAGGTCATCCATAGCTTCTTGTCATACCTGCCAGCCCTGTGTCTTCAATACTTTAAAGTATCTGAAAGTTACATTATGTACCAGTGTTCAGACAACTGAATCAGCTCAGCTTGTTTTTTGCCTGCATCTCATGAATCTGATTTGGTAACCTCGATCTTGACCACCTCTACTTTTCCCATTGTCCTGGCACCTGAGTCATGCATCTTCAGTAGCTGATGGAGGCTATGTGGTGCCTGTTCAGAGTAGGCATGTGGATTTCCCCGGCATGGCACATGGGAGAATGATGTGTGTAGGCGGGGACACACCCACCCAGATGAGAAGATGGGATATGAACATCTGGGCCTGAGAACTGGGCTGTGTACCTGTCTGTGGAGACTGGGTATGGTCTAGTCTATGTCTAGACATGATCTAACAAAAAGTACTAGGTTTTTGGCTAGGGGAAGCTTGAAATCTGCCCAGGTGGAGCATGAGGGATGCTGAGTCAGTAGCCCTCATCCAGCTGATTCAGAACAAATTAAAAATGGAAAATGCTTAAGTATGGTAATTTTCACAGCTCTGTTGGTGATCTGGCAGTCCTACCACTGCTGGAGGTAGGTAGGCTTTGAACTGGATTTGTGAACATGAAATGAATTCTTATTATTCATCATATAACATAAAATTGATGATTGGTTTAAGAAGAATATAGTTCTGACAATTTTATAGAAAAAAACGGTGCTTTATACACCCAGCAAAAGAATAAGCTCATGTATATGTAAGAACTTTTCTACTCACAAACATTTTTCAAACCAAAAATAGACTATTTCTCCCCATACTGCCCTAGCCACCAACTCTAGGTTATACTAAAGCTTCAGACCATGAAACTAAATTTCTTTATGAAGGTTGTAAAGGCAACTGTTTCAATTCAGCTTATCATGGGGAAGTACATCACTGCAATAAGCCTCATTATTCTGAAATGAGCTGAAGCCTTATGATGGAACACTTCATACTAGAGAGATTTCAGTTTTACATTTGGAAGACTTGAGAGGAATTTGAGCTAAAGAAAAAGAACAGAAGAAGTTATTTGATGGTGATTGTTCCTTGATAATAATTTTTTTTCACTACATTTCCTTAATTGCCTGAGGTCCTATGTTGGGATCTAGCTCCCACTATATTAGTCATCATTCAAATACACAAGAAGAATAATTGCTGGTACAAAGATCCTGTGTTTTACTTAAAAAATTATCTTTTCCAAATCAGACATACTTGGCATGGCATCTTGTAGTAGACTGGCACTGATTTCTAAGGGCGTCATGCATGCAGGAAATACAGGAGCAACAAGACAAATCTTTTTTCAGATCCCAGAACCCTTCAGACAGGAAATCAGGCTCTTCATTCAGTTATACTGATGTAATTCACAGGGCTGTTGCAGAATACTTTGATAGATGTAACTTTGCTAAGCTGTAGCCCTTCTCCAGAAAACCAGGGGAGGAGTTCCAGTGTGCCTGGGTTTTCTGGGGTACCAGAGAAGATTGTCATGTATGTCCTTAGATTTTAGGAAATCTTAGTGGTTTCATTAAAGTAGTGCACTTGATGAAGTCTGTGGTGACTCTTAAGTGAGTAGCATTGATAAATAGGTCTGTGCTGTGGAAAAATACTGTTAGATAAATCTCCTGTGAATCACTCCTCTGAAAATACATTAATTAAACACTTAACAGCCTCTTTAGTTAAACATTCAAGTAAAAAATTCTTCTTGGTAATAAGAATTTCAAAAGCTCTGTATCAACAAAGATACGTGATGGCTTCCAAGAGAAAGATAATACCATGAGAGATTTGCTCACCAACGTACAGTGGGAAACTTGTGATATAAAAGATAAAGGAAAGGGGGGAACCTATTATAAAAGTTCTGTTGCTGACCCTCAGAAGAATTTTCTGTACTTAATATCTCACCTTTAAGTGTCCTTCTTGGTAGCCTCTAATCACACTCCCCCTTATTCCTATTCTGGCCTAATGACTTGCATGCCTGACCACAGAGCAACATGACATGACTTGTGCAGATCACCTGTCCTGAGTTACTGGCAATCCTGAAGTCCAGGGCTGTCTTGTGGAAGGTGTGGTTTTGAAGCTTTTCTGATTGAAGTTCATCACATGTTCTCTTCCTAGTTAGTTACTCTGCGGAAGGTGGGAGACGTGGCCACCAAGTCCTTAGTCCTGGACTAGGTACCAGTTTCTATGAACACAGAACAGGGGAGCAGGTTCTCACTCCAGAGGTCTTCAGGAGCTGTTGCCTCTCTCCTCTGATATTCCAGGATAATTGGGTGCTAATTTTTGGTCTGACTCATTTCCCAGAGGAGACTGCCGAACATTTAGTGAACTGAATGTGCAATGAAAATGTGCATTGTGAATTATACTCAAGATTAATAAAGGTTTTTAAAAGAAACTTTTTTTTCAAAAAGCTGTCTTTAATGGGGTTTATGCAGGCCATAATTAGTAGATTTACACAATTATTCCATTTCATATGGACTAAGAAACTGTCCTTCAGCTTGAGTTATCTCCTTGCACTTGCAATGGCATATTGAACCCATTTTGCAGTCTGGTACCTAATGCAGAGACATTGCTTTAAACTAATCATAGGCTAATCTATCTTTCTGTTACCTGTTTCTTTTTATTTTATTTGGTTATCATTTTGCACAGGCTGTTTTCAGATCATTACAGGTTTTGCAAAGCAGGATTTAATTGGTAGAAATACCAAAGGACATATTTCCTTAAATAATTTTTGATCACAAACCCATTTTCTTTGCTGTGGTGTCTAAACTTATTTAGATAAATTCTCAGAGAGATCACTTGCAGTGTCCCTGATTCCCTTTCACACTTGCAAACCCCCTTGATAGGGTCAGCTATTTAACTGACAACAACCAAAGTGTGATAATGAGTGAAAGACCGATGTTACTATATTTATCAATGATTTGTGATTCTAGTTCAATTTGTGAATTAATTGGGAGTGAACCTCTTCATCTTTCCAATATGTTCTAGCTGCTGAATGCGACGAAGATGACTATTCATTTTTCCTGTTAAAAAGCATCCTGAAAAATACAGCAGGAGTACTGTTGCAGTTTCACATGTACATCTTACCACAGTCAAGGACCCATAGCAGTGCAACAGGTAAAATGCCTTTAGCTCCATTTCTTTTTATTGCCACTTTCTGAAATATCAATGTAATTTCATGTAGATGCTGGTGAAATTGAGTTGCTTTTGGTTTGATCATGGTGAAGGTGATTTTATTTCTTTTTCTTTTGCCCGCTGTTGTTTGAAGAGGTGCTATATTCTTTCATGTGAAGGGCTGCAACGTGTGCCAAGTGTTTTTAACAGAACACAAAATTATTTGCCTTCCTACGAGACAGGCAGCTATCAGAAATCAAGTGGTTGTTTTTAGCAGTTTTCATTTCATCGATCATTTTACAAATGTACAGGGAAAATTTAGCTTCTCTCAGGGGAATACTTAATTACACTTTCCCTCCAACAAACCTCTGCCAGTCCCAGGAGTGAATTTTCTCTCTGAGGTGTTTCTTTGCATGGTGTGAAATCCCTGCCCACCTCCTCCAAGAAGCTACAAGCTGTCTCAGCTGTCAGCCCTCAATCAGCATTGGTTTAACATATATGTAATTTACACATTTTTTAATGTACTGGACCACAGTTTATCCAGGAAAGCACTCCCCCACCCTTCCCAGCTGGGACTGGGGAGCAGGAGGGTCCTATGGTGGGGCCGATTCAGAAATTTGGTTGAGGTGTGCAGACTTTCTGCAGCAAAACAAGGGAAAAGGTTTCTTTTTTGCTGCAGTTCACAACTACTCATAGGCTTTGGAAAGATTGCACATTAAAAACATGAGAAAGTCCAAGCTCTGAGTTGTCGGTTCAGTCTTGGAAATCACTGAAATGGTCTTTTTCTGGGACTTTTTGAGGGGGGAGAGAAGGTCTTTTGACAGATTGTAAAGTTTTTCTTTATTAAATCTCACCTGTTCTCATAGCCTGTAATCCAAGAACCACAGAAAGTGACTGGAAAATATTACTACAGTTTTGTCAGGCTTCAGACTAGGCCTTTTACCCTTTTAAACACAGTGTTGGTAGCTGGGTTTGAGTATCAGCAGCACATGCAGGAGGGCTTGCAGAGATGAAATATAATCCCGGTTCTGGGCCCAAAACCCTTGTGCTATGCAACTTTGGGAAAGGCGTAAAGCAAAGGACCCCCTTTGGCATAGGGAGAGATAATAGCACTTTCCTACTGCAAATACGTGCTCTGAGGATGATGAGACACAGCTGTCTATCTGTGAGCAGGGCTGTGAGCATCTGTGTTCGCACCCCAGAGGGATGAGTTAGAGGTGGGGAGATTCTGTAGCCCCATGGCCACAGGGAGATCAACTGCAGCCCTCGTGAATTAGCCCTGTAGTGTGCAGACTAAAAAACCAGATTTTTCCCTCTCACATTTTTGCAAATGCAGTTAATTTAAGTAAGCTCAGATGATTCTCTAAACAGCTAGTATTTCTAATTTCACTTTATACTTCTCATAAAGGTTTAGGCTAGAGACAGCTTTGCAAGACTATCTGTAGTATAGTAAATGTGATAATCTGTTTCCTTTTTAAATATGTAACAGTTTGTTACATTTTTTTTTTTTTTAATTTCTCTTATTCCTGATCAATACACATGTCAATGCACTTTGGGTTCTTTTTTGTTGGTTGGTTTGATTTTTAAATCTTATAACAATAATGAATGACATATTCTGGAAATTTCTACTCCTAATGATTATGTTTTGAAATTGCTACTGTGAAAAACACAATCTAACAAACCCATAAGACCACTGGTATCTTATGCATACGTATCTTATTTGTTTGCTAAAACTGAATGCATTTCTCTGCCCTGCTTTCATTCCTTTGCAACAGACAAGTCAGCACAAGGTGGTGCTAAATAGCACACCATTACTCTTTTTCCTGTACAACAGCCCTGCAGGGAGCTTTTGGAAAAGGCAGTTAAAGAATCCTTTTTTAACTGCTAGTTAAAAGGTATTTTTTTTAATTTTTACTGTATTTATTTCATGGAATCATGAAATTGTCAGAGTTGGAAGGGACCTCTAGAGATTATCTTGTCCATCTCCCCTGCTAAAGCAGGATTGCCCAGAGCACATTACTCAGGGCTGCATCCAGGCAGGTCTTGAAGATCTCCAGAGAAGGGGACTCCACACCCTCCCCGGGCAGCCTGTTCCAGGGCTCTGTCACCCTCACCGGAAAGTTTTTCCTCATATTGGAATGGAACTTCCTAGGTGTCAGCTTGTGCCCATTGCCTCTAGTCCTCTCACTGAAAAGAGTCTGTCTCCATCCTCCTTCAACCCACCCTTCAGATATTTGTAAGCATTAATAAGGTCTCTCCTCATTCTTCTCTTCTCCAGGCTAAAGAGTCCCAGCTCTCTCAGCCTTTCCTCCTAAGGGAGGTGCTCTAATCCCTTAATCATCTTTGTTGCCCTACGCTGGACTCTCAGTATTTCCCAATTTCTCTTGAACTGGGGAGCCCACTACTGGATGTAATATTCCAGTTGTGACCTCTCTAGTGCTGACCAGAGGGGGAAAATGGCCTCCCTCGACCTACTGGACACACTCTTCCACGTGCAGCCCAGAATTCCATTGGCCCTCTTGGCGACAAGGGCACATTGCTGTTTCATGGATAGTTTACTACCATGGATGGTAGATGGATCTACCAGGATGCCCAGTTCCTTCTCCTGAGAAGTGCTTTCCAGCAGGTTCGCCCCTAACCTATACTGGTGTCTGGCATTCTTCCTCCCTAGGTGCAGGAACCTACGCTTGCTCTTGTTGAACCTCATTAGGTTCTTCTCTGCCCAGCTCTCCAGCTTGTCCAGGTCACACTGGATGGTGGCACAGCCTTCTGGAGTGTCTGCCAGCCCTCCTAGTTTGGTGTTATCAGTGAACTTGCTGAGGATACACTCAGTCCCCTTGTCCAGTTCATTGATGAATATGTTGAATAAGACTGGAACAGTCTTTAGTTTAATGCAGTAACTTCATGTTAGGCTTTCCTTAGAGGAAGGTGTAGCTATTACCTACTTATTTGTAAGTGGATAATGGTATTTTTCACCTCTATTCCACAGCTCTTTGGGGTTTTTAAATTGTTTCTTAGAAAATCTGTTCTGCATGTGTTCTATGGGCTTAAATTACAGGGTTCTATAGCTCATTTGGACACACTGCTAAGGAGAGGTCAAAAATGCAAAATGGGTGCAGAAGGTTAATCATAGATGGTAGGACTTGAATGTGTGACCGGGTTCAGGATTGGTGGAGAATGGGTGCCTCTTCACCCAGGAGCTGCTCCATTCTCCATGCTGCTGTTGCTCCTGAAACTGGGAGACATGCAGTGTTTGATCACCTGCTGTCCTCTTTGCTTTGCTTGCCTGCAGAAGTGCTAGTTAGATATTTTGTTTTCTTGCATCAGATCACCTGTGCTATGAAAATACTCCTGAGATGCAAACTGGAAGGGATGATATCTTGGAAAATCATATATTATGTCATTTGGGGGGAAGGCAAAACTGGTCTGTCTGAAAAACAAGCTGTGTATTTGCTAGTAAACACAAAGTAGATCAGCTAGAATCAACTAGCCAGAGTACTGTACTTACTGACACCATGTCCCTTCAGGAATTTCACCGCATTGATATTTGGTAGCACTTTGATCTTGTTTCTGCACTTCAGAGACTTTCTTTAGCATCGTCTGTCTTTTAAAAGCATGTTTTATGGCTAGAAAAGGTCTCTAGGAAAGCCTGGAGCATTATTTCCTTTTGCAAAACAATGGAAGGTTGATATGAGTCCTAGTCCTTTCCCATCACATAAATCCCAGCCTATGAGAGAGTTTCCTCAGGGATCAAGAGTGGAGTGGTTGTTCTACATAGGCAGCTGGGCTATCCAATCACTCTTGCTGTGTGCATGATTTGATGGGCTCTTCTGCTAATCACAGTATTGATATATAGTACCAACTCTAATGTGGTGGGAAAACTTGTGTTTTACAGAGTGATCAGAGATGTCTGATTATGTGTGCTGTATCATATGGACTTGACATTGGGATAAGACTTGACATTAGGACGCATTTCTTTACCGAGAGAGTGGTCAAACACTGGAACAGGCTTCCTAAGCAGGTGGTCAATGACCCAAAACCATCAGTGTTTAAGAGGCCCTTGAACAGTGCCCTTAATAACAGGCTTTAACAATGCTCTGATAGTGGTCAAGCAGTTGGACTAGAAGATCCCTTCCAAATGAAGTATCCTACCCTATCCTATCCTGTCCTATCCTATGAACAGCCAACTTTCATAACAAATTTGAGCAGAAGTTGGATTAATGAGTGAGAGGCAATTAGCTCTATTCTCCTTTATATTTATGTATTTATTAGCTAATATATACACTAATATATACTAATCTTGCCAGAACTGCAGGTTTGGAAATCCAAGCTAAGTATTTCTCTAGGTCTTATTATGTAATTTTCCATCGGTGACACTAGATCTCTGAAATACATTTGTAATTGTAGTAACCCATTTTCTGTTGGAAGCAAAGTGCAAATCAAGAATTCTTTCTGCAGTCCATTGACACTCAGTTTCACTAAGAAGCATTTATTCAATTAGTTCCTAATGCTTTATCTATTACCTCTTTACCAGGCATTTTGATTCTGTTGTAAGTTAACATGTTAACTCATGGTTTGGGGCTGATTATTTATAATTTTTTTCATCAGGAGATGAGTCTGGACAACCCATCAGGATTTGAAACGTCCAAATTTGTGGTGAAATTCTTACTTTAGGTAACTGTAGTATGAGCTGTTGGAACAAAATTTGGCAGGCAGCAAGAGATTAAACATATTTATACAGTGGGAACATTGAATTAGTTATGAATAAGTACCTGGACTTCAGAATATAGTGAAAGAACTGTCTGTCTGGAGTGAGCAAGACATTCCTTCTCTGGACAGGTTATCCGACAACTTTTTACTAGATAGATGGATCAGCAGTCTGTTCTGATATGGAAATCCCTTTCTTTTTATGTTTTAAGCATCAAGTGCAGAACAGACCTGGAAGCACAAAGAGGCATTTCCAAGGGTGAGCTCTGATACTTCCCAGCTATATTTTCAGTTTCAGCCAGTAGTCTGAACAGGAGTGCACACAGCCAAGAGTGGCTTTTTCACTGCCAAAGGAAGTGATTAAAAAATAAAATGGTTTATTACGTTTCTAACACAAAAGGCATGAATTCATATACTAATAATTTTCATTTTCCTTACTGTCCATCCAGTATTTTGCACGTGGGTCTGTGAATTCTGAAGCTTTGCAAGCTGTGGGCTGGGGTGTTTTTCTTTGTCCTTCATCCCTGTGCTCAGTTTATCTATTACCAATGTTGACCATGACAGTGAATTGCTTTCTCATTTGCTCATATCTCAGTAGTCAAGAAGACCTACTCTGAGTGCATTCAGGCCAAAATAATTAACTTGATGTAGACTGTATGTACTATATGTAGACTGTACAGTACTATGTACATGCTGTATGTTCTATTTTAGAAGGTAAGAGGGAACAGCTGAATGAGTAGCATGATTCTTTGCTTAGGGGACATGTTTCTAGAAGCTTTTTCATAAGGCTGCTCTGCAGAGTTACTGAATTGGCAACAAAAGCAATTAAAAAAAAAAGGGGGGGAAAGAATAATACAGAACATCATAACATTAACAACTTTTATAGGTATAGTATAGTATAGTATAGTATAGTATAGTATAGTATAGTATAGTATAGTATCCTCCTACTATCAGGAGAGGATCAACAGAGAAAAAGCAGACAGTGAGGCAGAAATCAAAGTATTTGCTGATCTCATTGCTCCTGTCAATGCTATTGCACTGCTACTTGCTTGTGCCAGAGAGAGAGTAGTTTGTAGTGCTAAATACCACAGCAGGGTGGAAAGCTTCAAAAGTGCTTTCTATGGATTGAGAACAAATTTACTTTGTTCTCTAGTCTTCAGAAAAAAATAGTGAGAGATTTAGCTTGATGTGACTATTCCCACTTGTCATAGCCCAGTTGTGAGTCTCTTGCCTCTGCTTTATGTCTCATAATCATAGGTCTGCATACAAAGGTGTGAGGTTTTGGCATCTATGTTGCACCAAGCGATTAGAGTGCTGAAAGAGAAGACGTTTTCCTCATTTTGTAATAACACTGCCTCTGATGAATGCTATGCATCACTTGGTCATTATGCTCATTTTCCTTTGGCCTGCTGGTGTTGTCCCTCCTGCAGTCTGGAACACTGCTATGAAGAACAGTTTGTTTCTGGGAAAGTCTTGTTGGCATTTGCAGTTTAAGCTCCTCTGGAGGATATGGCCTATGCATGTACAGACAGGCCCAGTGCTTCTCTTTCTGGAAAACTCTATACTCTCTGGAGCTGTAGTAGCTGAAGTTAATAGTGACTGCATCTTTCAGGCTTCCAGTCTCTTATTCCTCTAGGAAACAAAAACTTAGCATTTTGATTGTTTGCTTAATGAGAGCACTGCCTTTTGCTTGGTCATTCCATTTTTTTTTTTAAGAAAGCATAGGAAGAGAAAAATAAATATTTTGAAAGCCAGAGATCTCAATGTTATAGAAATGTTGGTTTTCATCCAACAGTGTGATGCTGAGCAATTAAAAAAAAGAAGCTCCCTAAGGTAACATTGACCTTCAAGCTGTGATAAAGTAAGCACAATATGACTAGATATTAAACATAAGCCTAGGCCACAATGTTTGATTCAGATCCCAGTTTAAACAACTTCTACTCTTAGAGGTGGTTACAGCTTGGATTCAGAGACTTGGATTGAATCTGGGGTAAAGAAATGGGTCATTTGCACATGAACCTAGTTTTTCCACAACTGCCAGTTTGCAAATGGGCTTTGATTTGGGCCTATTTCCTTAACATGGACACGGCTCTTTGCATATGATTATGTATTCTGGCAGATTGCAGCTCTGTGCTGTGCTTTGGTGTCCATCAGATACTGGGAAGCTCCTCTGAGTGGCTGCTCAGCTTAGTTCCGTTCATGCAGGCAGAGCTGCAGACACTGCTCTGCTGACTGCTTCTCTCTGAGATCTCAGGGGAGAAATCGGACAAGAACTGGTGTAGCTCTGTGTTGTGGACTTCTCACTGTAGTCTCCAGGGTCAACTGACAGATTGAGAAACTCTTGGAATTAGGACAGGAGCCACTGGGGATGGTGTGGTGCAGCGGTAAACAACGGTATGTAATATATGTGCGAAAGACCACTGGAAAACACCAGAGATAGTAGCAGGGACTCTTTATTTATCTGTGAGCTAAGAAGAATTGCTCATTCAGTTCAGTATCCAGTCCTAGTGGAGCCAGCGTCTGAGAAAGATATATGTAAGGTCAGACAGATAGCTAAGGGCAAAACCTGCATTTCAGAAAGTTCTTCCTCCTTCCAGCTGTTTCATTAGTTTATGAGCTAAGGTAAGAATAATATGTCTTTAAAATTTACATTTTCAAAAAGAGCCTTGAATGTTCTCATTATCTATATGAATGCCTAATTCTACTTTTATTGTTGGCCATTGCTTGAATGTATCTCATAGCAATGCCATGAGATGCTATCTAAAAGGCACCTCTGTAAAATGTATTGCTTTTCAGTTTCACTGCTTTTGTCTTTCCTTCCTGTATAGAAAAATTCTTTGCATTAGACTTCTGTCAAAATTTACCTCTTAGAAAGAGCCCATTTTCACACAAAGGTCCTGGTTATCATTCTGTAACCATTGAATTGGGAGCACTAACCTTACACAAGAAATGGCACACGGTCTACAAAACTGTGCATAATTAATTTCTGTTACATCTACAGGGAGAAGAAAGCAAATACAGGAAGTTGCAACAGGTCCCTTTAACTAATGCATAATCTATTACTTGTGAAGATCTTTGATTTTTCTTCCATTCTCTTTGCTTTTGTATTTGCTGACATGAATAATTTAAGCTGAGAGAAGCTGCTTTCATTTTTAGTATAGACAAAGCTGTTAAAGCTTTGAGCCTGTCAGAATTTTTGAAAACAGTTGGGAAGCTGACACTCCTTCACTGTAACTATTGGGCATTGCTCATGCGCTCAGGTACTCCATGCTATTGGTCCTGCCGCTGTCCTGTTGGGCTCCATACTCTGTGTGTGTGTTTGTTAACACAACCAGGAAACTTCACAAGAACTGTCAGAAAAGTACCTACTCAGTTTAACAAGGGGATGGTTTCTATTTCTCATTAGAGGAGTGTCGTTTTTTTGGTTTCTCACACGAAATGTTTCTCTCATTCTTTAAGGGAGATTGACTCTTTCAAATTCCTCACAAGTCCCTCAAAACCACCCTTATTCTGCCTGTTAGGAGCCATCTTCATAGGTGCTTCAGCAGTTAGGTGGCAAACAGGCTGGTACACACATAGTTTCTGAACTGAACAAAAAGTTTCTTTATTGACCATGGCAGATTCTGGAGGTGATTTATATCATTTGATGGGCTTTTCAGAATGGGAAAGAATTCATGAGTAAGTTTTTCAAGGGCTTGTTGAAATATTATATTAAGACTAGCCTAATCAGTAGCACAGTGCTATCAGAAAGTGAAAATTTCCCAGAGGAAAGGGCACAAAAGTGGTTACAAATCTAACACAGTAGATTGGAGTAATAAGGTATACTGTAGAGATACAGTTTCTAGCAGATTAAATGCCATGGAAAATTGGGAAAGTGCCTCTAAAATTTTATATGCTACTTTCAAATTGTGGAGTTAATTTGTTCTAGAATCAATATTCTTCAGTAAACCTCTTCTGATTTAGATCAGCTGGAGATGTTGTTCCCCATATGTTGCCAGGGAAAAGCAGGAATGCATTTCAGGGAATCTAGCAAAATTTTCTCAAATTATTCTTGCTGTACGTGTAAGGGAATGTATGTGCCTGAAGAAAGTGAGAAAGCTACCTTTACACATGGCACATACGCATTTAATGTGTGATGTTCACCATGTAATAATGCGAAAACATTGTGAAGGATTTCTGTGGAACCTGAAATTAATCAGCAGGTTTTTCTCCTTACAGGTCCTCTGAAGCATTTTGAACTGTATTGTTCCTGTACAAGAACAGTTGCCTGAAGTGTATGATTATGCTGGAACACTGTGAAATGAGGGGGAAAAAAAAGGCAAACCGATACTGTCAAAATAAAGAAGTCTTCTGTAGCAGTTAAATGAGTATGAAATTAATTTACTGAATTTAAGCTAGAGCCCTGGCGGGGTTTTCTGCTGACAGGGTTAGAAAGCCATATTGGAAATACAGTACATTTCCACCTCATGCTTCACAAGTGGAAACCACTATGATTTCACATGAAAGCACAATGGAAACCATATGATTTCAAATAATTCTAATACTTAAATTTTATTTTCATCCAGTGTATAGTATATTTTTTCTTGTATCAATACTACACTATATAGGAGCAATAATACTTGCTCCAATACTATGAAAATATAGACAAGTCCCTGTATGTAGTGGGCTATTTATCTTCTGTCCTTCATCAGCTTTCTTTTCCATGCCTCAGGAGCCCTTCCTCTGAAATTTTCCTGTAGTACACTTCCATCTCTTCCAATGAGCATCTATTCCCATCACAATATTCTCCCAAATATTTTCCCATTGTCACTGCTGAATGCCACTCCTGCATCTCAGCTATTCAGTGAGCTACAATACCACGTGAATAGATAGAGGAGTTGCAAGCAAAGAGATGTTTTTTGCTATAATCTGTGTGTAGGCCTGCAACAGATGTTGACTCAGATGGGGCCAAAGGACATCCTCTCTGTGTGTTACATAAAAAAACCCATGACAAAATCAAGACTACGATATAAACCCCCAAGAATCATAAAAATAGCTTGAATGGGTCACAGGTCACAACAGTCAAAGGCATTGTATAAATGATAGAATTTATAGGCAATGGAATTTAATGTGTAAATGAATGAGTTCCCCAAGAATATGTTTTATGTTAATATCAAAACTTTCAAGAGAAACTAAATGGCTTTATTAGTAAATCCTCGTTTCTTTGTTTCTTTAAAATAATACTACTAATAATCCTGGTAGTGGTACAAGGATTATTTAAATAATTTAACTCCACTGTACAAAATGAAATGTGGTTTATGATTTATTCTTCTGGCTGCCTTCTACAGACATCCGTGGCTAAATTCTGTAGAGCTGAAGGCAGTGGATACAGGCATGAGGCCATGGAGACTTAGTTAATGCAGCAAAGCTGAAACACAGGGGTTATAAATCCCGGAGATCTCAGAGGAACAGAAATAGTTGAGAGAAAAGCTGCAATAGCCACTATAATAACTCGATACGACAAATACGAAATAAATGTGCGGATTGGCCTGACTATCAGCAGGAAGGGAAGAGATGTGTGTCCGGTCACACACACAATTGTGATTATGCCTGTGTAAATGAAGCTATTTGCAGGAAGAGATGATGAGTTGGTATCGACTGTGAGAGTCCTCCTGGCATAGCTCAACTGATCAGCCATGGAAATGTCAGGAAAAGACCTGTATTTTCTCTAGTATCACATCTTTTCTCCGTAATCCAAAACCAATCAATAATAGGGGGTCCTCATAACTATTGTCTTTCCCTGATGTATTCAGAAATGTCCCTCACTTGTTAGACTTTAGATCTTGTCAAAACCACCACCAGCTCTTTTCTCCCATCATGGGAAGCAACACAGTTCTGCCACCGGAATCTGTTGGAATTACTTAAAACCAGACTGCCTCTGAAAACATCTGCCTGAGTCTTAGCATGCTGTTTATCAAACCAGCATACTATTAGGCAAATACAGAATTATGACTAAGCCAAACAAACAAACAAACTAACAAAGAGGAAACTAAGCATACACAGAGAGGGAAGAAAGAAATAAGTGGAAAAAGTATTTCATTGGAAAGTCATTGTGAGCAAATAAATTTGGTTTTGTGTGCATGCCCTTATCCTCAATACAGATTTGATTCAGGGAAAGAAGAGAGGGAAACTGGACAATATATGCCCTCTTTCACCTCTGCTAGTCTGATGATCTCAGTGTCAGTGATTCAGTAGTTCCTGATTTGTACAGACAGCAGATGTGGGCTCTAGCGTTCTCTGGTTTATCGGTTTCCAAGAACTGGCTTTAGCAACCTTTTCTTAAAAGTTCAAAGAGCAATGTTTTGAAAATATCTCTGGGATACATTATATCCTGAAAGAAATAATAATTTCAGGGTCCCTTGGGGTTTGATGCTCAGTTCTGTTTTACACAGAATGAACTCTGGTGTAGGCAGGCAAAAAAAGGAAGGTGTCATTATTTGGTCCTAGTCCTATTTAAAGAAGCGATTTCCAAGGTAACAGAATTTCTTTACTTGCTCTGTTGCAGACTAGTTAATTAGTTAATTACTCTATTGCAGACTAGTTAGTTAGTCCCTGTTGTTTGGTCTGCCTATGATTATGGTTATGTTTACTCCTATTAATAAATTCTGTTGTCACTGGGAATGTTTGAACACAGTATGAACTTGCAGGTGTTTATATAGTTTTAGAACACTACAAGAGCTTATTGATTAATTAATTATTGGACCCTCCTTGATAATGACAGCTGGTTCCAGCTTTTGCAATGCGCTCATTGTATTTGATGAACAGTACTTTGCATTAACTTAGTACCTCATGTCTCCAGGTTGCTGAGAACCTTCATACATTATTAGATACATACACTGTTCAGACTTTCTGTTCTTTTTAGCAGGAGTAGTCATTTTTAGCTAGTGCTCCAAACTTTCCTGGAGAGTAGATGAAAATATAGCCATGGATGGATCTTGGCCATTTTGGAAATGATTTTACTTTGCTTTTAATTGCCTTTTCCCTTTTATATTGCAGTTTTCATTAAATGAAGGCATGCTGAATTCACAGATTATAAATATTTAGTAGCTAAAAGTCTTTCCAGTGTTCATTCAAGATTTTTTTCCCATCAGCTATATTCACATCCATTATATTAAAGAATATTCCTGTTGTCCATAAAAAACATGCTAGACTTTTAATTCACTGAAGTCAAGCCTACAGCTAGATTCAACTTTTCTCTATTATCCTTCCAGCAATAGCATAGTTCACACCCACACTCATCTGTTGGAAGACCTTGCATCTCTTATTGGGGAAATGTATCTAAATTTCTTATCAGCGCAAGGAGAGTTGGAGAGAGAATGGGAAGAGAAGCATCTGTTTCTCTCCTGCTGTGGGGTTAGGCATGGCTAGAGAGCTTGGGAGCTTAGGAGCACTTCCAAATATTTAATGTTGATGTATGTCAGTTAATGGACTGTGCAAGAGAAAGAATTACCTGGAACAAAAAGTTAATTGTCTTCTGAGGACCCAGACACGTGTTATCCCATCTAAAGTATCACCAGACCACTAGCTTTAATATTGTCCTAGTAATGTTCAGAAAGAAAATTTATTATTTTCCTGGGTTATGGCATAATTTTCTGATGACATCCAAAGGCTATTAAGATGGGCCTTCTCAGCTTTATTCAGACAGTATCTCATCTTTGCTGTTTCCTTGAATCCCAGAAGTTCAAAAGTACAAATATTACCTATGCTATATGATAGGTTTCATGCATTTATTTCCTACAGTGATCATGGAAGAATCCAAACCCTGTGGGCTCTTTTGCTTAGCCAAGGTTTCTGGAGGAATCAGCTTATCTAACTCTTATTTTAGCGCTGTTTGTTTTTTTTTTTTTTTCTCTTCTTTTTACTGGGTTATTCTATTTTATGATGTATTGTTGTATTCTGTTGGGAGCTTCTGTATCTTGAAGAGGTGTGAAGCTCTCGCTTAAATATGTTGACTTCCTCCCTAGTAGTCCCTCTAGACAAGAACAAAAGAAAAAAATATTTTTAGCAGTTTAGTGATACTACTAGATGTTGTATTTATTCTAAGTTTCTGTATTCTCATATTCCTTTAATAAGGCCAAATGGGTGCTTTAGGTCTGTAGTTTCACATCTATACCTTCTGCTTTTGCTCTGCCTTTCTGTGCTCATTTTCCTATTTCTATTGCCTCACTGACAGATATATATATACCCAAGTTAAACTTGTGGTTATATTGGTTGTTCCTTCTTAGCTGAACTTGTTCTTGGCACTAGGAATGGCTTTCCATCCTTTTCTTGTGCTTCTGCTGTCATCTTTGTTTCATTGTGATGGCATCGGCAAATTCCTGCAAGCAGCATTGTCAATCTTCCTTTTGTTCCTGCAGTGGCCGTGCCATTCCAAGTTTGTGCTATTTGCCACAGCATGTAAACCTGTTGTTTGTTCTGGACTCTGATTTTGAGCTCTGTGTACTGTTCTGTCTCATATCTCTTTACTTTTAGTGTGCTGGACTACTTCTCATGTACCTGGTAGTTGGGCATAAACCACTTTCCATAAACACTAGGGAAGACTGGGTGTCTCCCTGAGCTTGACATCTCTAATTTACTGTTTAGTTTTCAGGTGAAGGGTTTTCTTTCCCAATTATTCTTTGGATAGCTGGCAAGTGTCTACACTGGGCAGTGAGACATTTGTGCAGAATTCATTTCTGTTGAGATGATTAATTTTTTTTTTAAGTTTTACCTCAAGAGCCATAGGCTATTTCCAAGTCCCATGGAGCCTGGCAGAAGCTGGCTGTGCTCAGGTCTGCCTTCAACTGTCTCTGTGATCCCTCAACACAGGAACACCCAAAGTGCCACACCACTGCAAGTCAGCTGGCTTTAGCAGCAGCTCCTAACAGGTATAGTTTGCCAAGACATGCTAGGGAACCAGTGAACCCAAGTCTCTGGTTGTTGTACTGTCTGCGGAGTGTTTCCATTGTCTGATTTAGGCCTTTTTGACCATATCAGGTATTTGTTTGCAGTAGGGTATGGGAGGTCTTCTGCAACTGCCTCTGATGAACTTGACTCTTGTTCCCTCCTGACCTTCCTTTGACTTCTTCAGCTATGATGAATGACTCAGAGGCCACAGGTGGTGATCCAGGCACAGGATTTTTGTGTTGCTGCCAGAGAACTTTTTCAGAAGAACCAAGCACACCATCCTTTAGGAGTTTCTATCTTGTTCTCCTTTTCAGTCCTTTATTTATGTTCAGACACGACAGCATAAAAGACTGCTGTGTGTCAGAATTCTCCTGGTTACTTGCCAATGTTCAGGCAATGAATTATGATAAACTAGAGAGAAATAAGATTTTCTTAAAATGCTGGAAAAATTCAATCCTGTGTCATCTCTTACATGCCTCTTAGTGGGTTCAGGACATCAGTGCTCCAAAATAATTACATGGCAGATGTACCCAGAAATAAAGTTGTGATTATATGCTGTTGGCTACAAAGTGTGACTAAAAAGTTCTTGGAGCTTTCCCTGAGCTGATGGAAATTAACTGTTACCAAAAACACATAGAGAAAAGAAATAATCTTTCTTTAGGTCATGGATTCACTATCAAAAGGAAAATGGGAGAGACCCTCCAAAGAAAACCTTAGAGGTTTTGTTACCATCTTCCTGACTCTTCCATCACAGGTAATTGCAAGCTGCTGAGATGGTTGGCTACAAAACCAGCAAGCAGCTAATGACATTCAAAAAATGAAAAATTACCCTGTTTTTTTCCAAAGAGGATTTTCTCTATATAACCTTCAGTAACACTTCAAAGTGTGTCAGAGCCAGTGAAAGGCTAAACCCCAGATTTTTGAGTGACAGGGGCTGAGCAGATGTTGATTATTTCCTGCTGCACCTGCTATGGTTCCCGGCATGATGGTGGCTTAGGCACCATCTTGAGCTTTCACAACTTAAACCTGTTCAGCTGATCTGTTTGAGCTCTTAGGCTCTTCTGTCTCCACTGTACTCATAGATTAAGAGGGGGTTACACCTCAGATTCAGCACTATTTCTCCCTGCTCCTTCTTCCCCATCCCACCCTGTAGGACAGAGGGCCAGAGCCAAGAGTATGGCTGAAGTCATGTGAGAGCTTTCTGTATGTGGATGAAGGGAAATGGCTTAGGAAAGAAATTTCCTGCTTAAGGATTGAATCATAGAATCATAGAATGGTTAGAGTTGGAAGGGACCTTGAAGATCATCCAGTTCCAACCCCCCTGCCATGGGCAGGGACATCTCCCACTAGACCACATTGCTCAAAGCCCCATCCAGCCTGACCTTAAATACTTCCAGGGATGGGGCAGATGAAGAGAAGAGATTTTCAAGATGTGGCCATAGGAAGAGTCAAGGTAATCCAAGACAATGTGAATTTGGGGATGGTAAGAAAAGACAGTTAGTAGGATATATTCTGCCTAGCTTACGTTAAAAACTTGTGCTTACATTTTAGCGCTAAACAAAGCAGTCATCCTAAAACAAGTGCCTGTGTTGAGTATCTGTTAATGTAGAGAGGCAGATAATCTTGAAAACCTCCAGAAGGAGATCTCATCTGCCTGACATGGGTGCCTAGTGTGTGTAGACATGACATCTTCCTGAAAGCCTTACAGGGACATCTACCTATCTCTATATAACCTAAAGGTTCTTCAGGCCTTTGCTCTATTTGGTCCCTGCAGGGTAGGTGAGTAGTGATCAGGTGTCTGTAGTGATACTGAGGGGAAAACTGCTGCACGCTGAAGAGTGATTCAAATAACAGTGAATCTGAGTAGACCTGGGTCTGTGCTGTGCTGCATGTGCAGTATTGCCTTTGGACTTGTACTGTGCAGCTCCCTTGGTACTGGATAAACTCAGATGGCGGATGGTAAGAGATGATCCTGCAGAGCAGCTCCCATTCAGCAGTACCAGTATGGCATTGTCTTTATCCAGAAGTGCGGCAGCAAGTTCTCCTGCAGACAAACTCTCTGTTTGGCAGTAGAAATGATGAATACACTTGTGTTACTCTAAGAAAACCCTATAATAACTTGAATGACCCAAATGGGGGCACCTGAAAACAATGGATTGTGTATGAGGAACAAAGATGAATCCAGTTCTGCAACAGGCTTCAGGCTGTCCCAGGCAACTCTCCAGGCATGTTCAATTACAGGGTCGAGGGTAAAATTAAAAAGACTTATTTAACAACAGCAACAAAATACCTCCCCATTCTCCATTGCTGACAAGAATAGCACAGAGCATCGAGCAGTAAATTTAGAATAATATTGCTTTGATAATAAGTGGTAGGAGTGGTGTTAACCCTTTGATTTTTGCTACTTTGCAAAATTTGCAAATAATTTTACAATGCTTGACATTATTTCTTTTTCCTTACAGAGAATAAATACTCTGTTCCTAGTCAGGCGTCTGAGGAAATTTGTCCAGGAGACATTTGTTAATGCACCAAGAACACACTGAAGTGTTTCATTTTTTCCCATATTGACTCTTATTAAATGATAGTCGCATTTTCATCTTCTCTTTAATAGCAAACATTTTGTTCTAATTCAGACAGAGCACTACAACACAAAGTTCTTAATTTATTTTAGATGGCAGTATTAAAAATGTTTAATCAATGGACTCACTTTTGCTATAAAGTCCAGACAAGGCGGATCATCTGCTCAGGAAGAAACAGTCTGGGGATTGTTTGCCTGGCTCTTTTCCTCACCGCCTTAGTTACATGACAGCATAGCTTTAAGTCACAGTTTCTCCCCCACTAGCATCCTCTGCTCACAAAAAGGCACTCAGCAGTGTGCTGTTAATCCTCACTTCCAGAGTATTTATTCTTAAATTGCAGAATTACCGGGAGGAAATTCAGCAGCTTGTTTCCACAGCTGTGATTCAAAACCTCTCAGACATTCATGGGGAATCAAGCTGCCACAGACCAACTCTTTTTGTATCCTGTCTGCTTTCTATCACCTCATTAGTTTATTGTTTTCGCAGTCAGAGATCAGCTGTGTTCCTCTCCCATTTGTATACCCATGGAGGGAAAGATTTTGTGACTTTTTGCAATAGTAAGAGATTTCATTCCACATGAGGCAAAGAAGTTGTGTAACTCCTTTGAAAGTCTCGCTCAGTTTTATTCTGTTCATTTTACTTCTTCTATTTCCTCTTTGTCAGGCTTATTCCTCTGTGGGCAGCTTCTAAATATTTTTCTTTATAAATCTGATCACATGGAATAGGGGTTTCTTTCTTTTATTTAACGAGTCAGCAATTGGGATAGCACTGCTCTCTACTGCTGTGTTATGTTGTATTTAAAGAAAATTGGGAAATAGACCTGAATAAATGTGCTCTTACTTAAGGATATGTTTATCTTAAGCACATGGTTATCTGCTGAAGTTGTGCTTGTGCATAAGTGATTTATTAGATCAACATCCTTCTAGCAATAGCACAACTCCTTTGGTATTAGGGCAAAAGATTGCTAATGAAAAATTGTGCAGAATTCTTAATATCCACCATTACCTAAAGGATGGGAATAAGTTTGTTATTTTTGGCAAAGTATTTCCAAGGATATGTTAGGTAAATTATTAATATTTTTGGAAGCTGGATGTCAGGATTAAAGTATTGGTGACAACTGGCAGTGAAACCTTTAATAGTTCTTCCAGATTTATCGTACTATGAGTAATCTCCACTTTCACGAAGAAAGATTTCCTTAGAAATTGCACAATTGCCCAGAGGATGTTTCCCTTTGACCTATTACAATTAGCCCTGTGGAAATAGGTTATTGTGTCTATTCAGAAAGTTTTATGACAGAGCACTCAGCAGAAGACGTCTGCTTACTGCTGGTTGTTTGGTGTTAGCGTGTACAAAACCACAAATAAAGAGACTGTCTTTGACATGCAAGATGATCTAAAGACAGCAGACTGTCAGTCTAAAGACTACATATTTTAATATGTAGGTATATCTGCAACAGTAAAGAGGATGGATTATGAGAGAACTCTTACCTTTCTTGAGGCATGTGAACCCACTTTTTCTTCTTCCTGCTCCACGTTTTATGCCATAGCATCTTGGGCGGGCAGGCAATCATAAATAGGCATTTCTAGGAATGCTGTTTATGTGTTCTTATTTTCAGGTGCTAAATGATGAAGGAGGTGATATCTTGGGGGAGCTAGAGGTGCATGGAACAGGGTTATCCTCTGGACTTACCCCAGCAGATCTTTCAGGGTCAAGTTGTGCAACCACAGGGAGTTGCATGAAAGGTTCATGCTGCCAGAGGGCAGCCAGGAAACACCTGGAGTCTGTTCTGGGATGAAGAGGGAAGAGCAGGTAAGGTACCCTGAGCTGCTGGGTGGTCTCAGCGATAAGGCAGGCTGCTGGATACCAGCAAGCAACAACATTCAGAAACACTGGTGAGGAATTGAACCTTCAGCTTATGGCTACATTGAATCACAGCTGCATGAATAAATAGAGCCTTTATGGGTATTTTGAGAAAATATGGACAACTAATAATTGTTTAATATAAAAGGTTACCTACTTTTCACACATAACTGATTTGTGCCATTTAAGAATTAAAAAAAAAAAAAGCTATAAGCCAGTTTTCAATAAAGTGACTGTGAAGAAATACTTCAAAAGAATAAGATTCACTATATTTTTGAGAAAAAAAATGCAATCGTTTTAAAGGAAAAAAGAAGATAGAAGAGGAAAAAAAAAGGGAAAAGATTAAATTCATTTGTTTATTCCAAATTTCTTTGTTAAAGTACTTTTTGGTTTTCTAGCTTTTTATTCCTTATTCTGTGATTACAAGAAGCTGACTTGATCCGGTTTGATCATTTATTTCAAGAAAAATTGCATTTCATTCTCTAAGATGGAAGAAGGAGTTTTTGTTTGCCTATTTGTTTTTGGGGGTTTGTTTTCCCCTGCCCCATTCTTCTGTTTAGTAATGCCACATATTCTTTGACCCGTACTTGGAACAGATACTTCAGAGGACACAGGAAACAGTATCTTGAGGCTTGATATAACAATCCAAAGGAAGTATTTCATTGTTGTGTCAGAGCCAGAAGAGAAGCACTGTTTCCCATATTTGAGGAAAGGATTTAGTGTTGTTAGGGACCAGAAATGCAAAATGTTCTTGTGGCTTCACCATATTTGTCTTGAGGAGAAAATGCTTTAAAAAATGCTAATTAAAATTATAATTTTTCTCTCTGTCAGCTATTGCCAGATGCCCTGGAGACACAGTATGTGCATGGTGTGGCCAAGCTCCTGGCATTCCCCTGCCTGCCCTGTGTGAGGATCCCCAGGGGGAGGTGACCTGGAGCCTGGTCCTTCCCCAAACCTGTGTGGGAAGTAGGCTGTGGGGTGGATGAATGGACCCATCATTTGCACATTGTTCTCTACTACTGCCTGCAGCTTTCTGCAACCCTACACCATCCCATGGGCTCTGCCATCCTCGTGGGACTGGAGGGTTTTGGGCAGCAGCGATGGATGACTGCCACTACTAAAGCAGCTGGTGTGGCTTGTGGCCTGTTCTCTCAGCAGACTGAGCACTGCTTGGTGCATAATCCAGGGCTGATAGGTACAGGCTTGATTTTGTCAATGGTCTTTAGGAATAAAAAACACCTTATCATTCTTAAATTTCTTATTCTTAATGGAAGTGTTAAAGGCTGCTGTATACAAGAAAAGCATTGAACCATCAAAAAATCAGGAGGTGTAGTGATAGGACAAGGGGTAAAGGTTTAAAATTGGAAGAGGGGAGATTTAGATTAGATGCCAGAAAGAAATTCTTTCCTGTGAGGGTGGCGAGACACTGGAACAGGTTGCCCAGAGAAGCTGTGGATGCCCCATCCCTGGAGGTGTTTAAGGTCAGGCTGGATGGGGCTTTGAGCACCGTGGTCTAGTGGGAGGTGTCCCTGCCCATGGCAGGGGGGTTGGAACTGGATGGTCTTTAAGGTCCCTTCCAACTCTAACCATTCTATGATTCTATGAAAAACACTTTGGAAAGACTTTCAGCTTGCTTTCACAGATTAAAAATGTATGTTTGGGAGGTTAGTAGAAACTACATATTGAACTCTTCATACTTCATCATCTTTTGTGGAGACACATTTCTAGTTCCTGTGATGATACCCCAGATGTCATCCCAATGGTAACTTCTATCTGTCTCTCTCTCTCCTGCCTATTGTCCTTGTCAGAGGGCTGCCAAGCTCTCTTTGGTTCCTACCATCAGAATTGGTATCTGATAACAGGGAATGCTGGACTGAGCTTCTGGAGAGACTTTTGTCTTGAAATCCTGTTGTCCTCAGTTATGAAGACAACAAATACTATTTGGTAGGTTTTTTTGTTAACTGTCTTCAGAAGTTTCAGTTTGGGATAGTGTTGTTATTTATTTGCACAAGGCTAGGCCTCCTTTGTCAATTAATTAACTTTGATGTCTGCATTTGACATATAAAAACAGGGCTTCATTGAAGGAGAAAATTTTATATGACTTCATTGATTTGTAGTTATTTGATAGGCAGGAGTTCTCTCTTGGCAGTATTTCTGAGGATGACATGTGTTCTTGCTTATTATGAGTTTTGATAGCTTTCTGCTGTCAATTGGTGGTCAGGACCAGTGCAAGACAAACAAGTTACTTTCTCCTTTGGGAAAGATTACTATTCCTTAATAGAATCACAGTCATATCATGGAATTGTCTAGGTTGGAAGGGACCTTTGAGATTGTCTAGTCCAACCATCAACCTAACTGACAAAAAACCAGCAACCCATCACTAAATCACATTACTAAGCACTATGTCAACCCGTCTTTTAAATACCTCCAGGAACAGTGCCTCAACCACTTCCCTGGGCAGTCCATTCCAATACTTAATAACCCTTTCAGTGCCAATTTTTCCTGATATCCAGTCTTAACCTCTCCTGGTGCAACTTGAAGCCATTTCCTCTCGTCCTATCGCCTGTGAGTTGAGAGAAGAGACCAACCCCTACCTCTCTACAACCTCTTTTTGGGTAGTTGTAGAGAGCGAGAACATCTCCTGTCATCCTCCTCTTCTCCAGACCGAGCAATTCCAGCTCCCATAGTCTTTCCTCATAAGGCTTACTCTCCAGACCCCTCACCAGATTTGTTGCCTTTCTCTGGACCCACTTCAGCACCTCAATATCTTTTTTTGTGATAAAGGGAGCAAAACTGTATGCAGAACTCAAGATGGGACTTCACCAGTGCTGAGTAGAGGGGAATGATCACATCCTGAGTCCTACTCACCATACTGTGCCTTTACAGGGTTAGTATTGATCCACATCCTAGTTTCTATATGGTAGAATTTGTGAGTGGAATGTAAACTCCTCCCTTAATATCGCCCACATCTTCCTCAAGAAAGAAAATAAGAAAAAAAAAAGTGCTAATTCCTTGTCTTGACGATGTGTTTATCGCAGTTTTTGCGAGAGTTTTCTGTTCCCACAATTATTAGTTCTCTGAGTTGTTCAAGCTGGGCAGGTTGGGTGTCTTGTCTGTGTGGGTGATTTCCTTCTGTCACCCCCACTGGTCTTTTCCTCGGTTTGTGTCCCAGACACCTCTGGGTCCCTCTCACAGTACTGCAGTGATGCTGATGGCACAGTTTCAGAAAGAAAAGACTTAGGAGTCCTCCAAAGAGCAGGGTTAGGGAGATCCTGTATCTGTGTATGTGGCTGGCAAGATCTGTTGCCAGCTGTGTTTGTAGGTGTAATAACACAGAGATAACTGGGCTAAAGCCATGCAAATTGTCACTGTGAGCAAAGATGGAGCCTGAAAATAAAACATAATTTGTTTTCTTTTTTAGTATTGTCCAAAGCTCCAGGTCTTTTATTTTGTTCTCCACTAAGCTAAGAGTGAATACCATCAGAGAGTAAGCACTAGAGTCATCTTTCCAGTCTGCAGGGTCGATGTAAGGACTTACAGAAAACTTAGACAAAATAATGTATGTACTATGCTACCACATGGTACCCTGGAAATGTTTAACTTTCCTCATCACATTGCTGTTCATCAGATGTCTGTTCATCAGGTCCCTGTGGCTTTGGGATCGGAGTCCGTGCCTGGCTGTTCTGCAGCTTGGCTTCTACCCTGAGCTCAACCCTGCCTCAGGCCTTTCTCAGCTGAGGCCCAATGACAAAAGCAACTCATAAGATATGGTCTGAGCAACTCTAGGTCTGAGCAAGATGTCTCACTAATGGCATCGCGTGACATGTCTCACATGCTCATGTTGCTGTGCTCATCCCAGTGCCTGTGCATTGTCAGATCAGTCTCACAAAGTTCAGCATCACCTGGTCTTTTCTTCATGGGCTTCAAACCTGAGTTTTCCACCTCCCTTAACTGTACACAAGCTGGTAGGCTCCAAGTTCTTTTTGGCAAGCAGAGGTAAATAGTGGTGCACAGGTTTGTGAATGAGTTGCTCCCCTGCCCCAAAGTGGGAACAATGCTGTCAAAACGTTATGATTCCTTGCTGCAGAAAGGGAATGGAGAGGAGACAGGAAAGACTGCAATTTATTGGTTGGAATGCTGAATTAGGAGAGAAGTTTTAATTTTTGTTCCCTTGTCTCAGGCTTTAAAAAAAAAATGATTTTATCTTATAATAGCTCCATGTAAAATTCATTTTAGAGGGAGGGAGGAAACACGGTTCAGAACTCTTTCTTTCCCTTCCTGCCCAGTAAAGTGGCAGACTACAAAGTTGTGCTGTCTCATGAACAGATATGCTTCATAATAAATTTTAATTTCTATTATTTTAGAAGGAAAGAACAGTAAAAATCTTTTCTTTATAATGTTTCCCAGCTCGGCTGTCAGTGCAACTCCAAATGAGTTTCAGAAGGATGTTGCGTATTTTATTTCTGGAGTTGTTTACCCACTTTATGCATAACACTAATCAACTACTTTGGAAGTGCTGACAAATGTGAACCTTATGGATAACTACACAAAATTGCATTGCAGATGAATTTAGCTCTCAGCCACTGTATGGCAAAAGGAGTATCCTAAATACTTGGGCTGGATTACTCTGCAGACTTATGGGAATTATTAACTTTTCCTAGATTTACCAACAATATTTCACTCACCAACATTCATCTCTAACAGGGTTCCTCGTGGTGAGACATAAACTCAGTCTTTATGCTGAAGACATGATTTTGGATACCCTCTACCATGTAGTAGAGGGTGGTGCAGAGATACTGAAGCTCACAACTCTGGGACTCACTCCCTATCCAGAAGCCGATCAACTGGATCAGCCTGATGTTACAGCTAAGATGACAAGTGTTGGTGAAAGCCCTCAGTAGCTCGTATACAAAATTGTGTCAATGCTGCTGTACTGCTCTATGGTCTGGGATATTATCTTCATTATGTCCTAATAGTGTTTCATAGGCATTGCTACTCTTTCAGTGCTATTTTCAACATCACCATGTTCTCTTGTGCAATGTGAAGGTGCCTACAGAGATGAGAGACACTCCAAAAAGACACCACAGTCTAGTGGAGTAGCTGGGCTGCAAGGAAACAGAGGTGAATCTCCACCTCTACCCACCTGAACAGGATTGTAGGCTGATCTGTTAAAGGGAAAAAAGATCTACATTTAGACATAGGAGCAATCAAATTCTTATAAATCATTTCTATTTTGGGGTGTAGCCTCTGGTACAAGTGATTTAATTTTGCAATGTGCCGTTTCTCTGTGTCTAACATGCACAACACTTGGCACCCATTGCTCAACAGCTCCACCTTAGAAAATACCCTCCACAGCTGTTTTCTCACTAATTCCCTTGTGTTCTGCCTGCAGACTGCAGAGTTAGCATCCAGCAGGCGTTTCTTGATGGCCAGACACAGAGACTCCAAAAATCAATTAATATTTGGGTCAAATTCTGATCTCTGTTCTGCTCATGTGAACTTGGAATAACTCCCTGGATTTCAGTGATTGATCCAGACTTGCACTTCCAGTGACAGAAAGCTTCTTGGGCTAGATTTCTGGCTGAGACAAACGGGTGTGCCTTCTTTGGACATGAGGGGCTATGGAGTCTACACTAGACCAAGGCATCACCATATGAAATTATGATTTTACTTAAACTATACTGTTCTAACACTAGTGTGTCAGAAAAAATGAAATGGTATGTTTGTTTTTCTTATTCTTTGCTTTGAAGATCATAGCTCTGGAGTATGTCTCTGTTCTTGTTAAAACCAGCGAGCAGCTTTTAATTCACTGTCTGAAGTGTGGTTGGCTGAGTAACTAAGGAAGCATGGAGTTCCAGATGGGTTGCCAGATCCACCTGAGAAACCACGAAAGGAACCTTTTTTGAGATTTGTAGTACCTATATATATTGAGCAACCTATATATGCTGCTGTCCCAGACTGCAATGAAAGTGGGCGTGGGATTGTGTTTTTTTCCCCAGGCAACTTCTGTTCTTATAAACAAGCAGCGTTTTTCCAGTGTACATCATGTATATCAAGAAAATCCAAACTGTACTTCACATTGCTGAAGGTATTGCTGTTATCTTTACAGACACAAAAGGGAATACACTATACGTACTTCTCTATCTGTAAGATATGTTACCTAAGGAAAGAAGGCCCTGCATTTGAAAGGCTTTCTTCTGTCTCTGCTTGACTTTAGGAAAGTCAGTTAGAGTTTGATTTTCAAATAGTAACTTGATGCTTCTTGCAGTTACCAAAATCAACAGGTAGAAGTAGTTCAGCTGTTGCAGTTTAACCCCAGCCAACAACCAGGACCACTCATTAACTCCCTGCTCTCAGTGGGATGGGGGAGAGAATCAGAAGAACAAAAGTGAGATAATTTGTGGGTTTGACATAAAGACAGTTTAATAAGAAAAGCAAAAGCTGCACATGCAAGCAAAGCAAAACAAGGATTTCATTCACCAGCATTCAACAGTAGACTAGTAAAAGTGAAACACACCTTGCACTATTCTATTTTTGAGATATTTTTCATCACTGCTTTCAAAACATTTGCAAATTCTGTTTCCAACTTTGCATCATTAGGGACTTTGCTGTACATTTAAGAAGCAAAGTTCAGTAAGAGAATTGACATCCCGAAACTGAGCAGCTGAACGTTTATTCTAAAATAAGTAGCAATGAAGTCATTAACCATTTGGACTAGTTTTCTTTAGACTGCAGAACCACAGCTCCATTGAGGCACACCAAAAGTCTGTGGCAATCCTAAAGCCTTCATTTTGACGTCTCACTCTGGACACATCAGACGTCACTCTGGTTAACTTAAGAGAGTTCACTCATATTAGACTCATATGAGATCAAACTCCACCTGTTGTTTCTATAAAGTGGAAGACTCACTTGATGACATGCTTTCTCTAATACTGAAGAGCTTCAGAAAGTATTTTCCTGAGTCTTTCCCAGGTCGGTCATTGCTACCTTCGCTCTACAGTTCTCTGACTTCAGCTGTGCTGGTGTGAAAGTGCTCAGGGACTGTAAAACTGCAAAGTGGATGCAAAAGAAACTTTATTGGCACAAAAAAGAGGCAGTGGACTGTGATGGAAGGGCGTGAAAAAGAGGTGAAAGCTCCTCATGGCGGTAGTAACTTTGAACAAAATGCAGAGGGAATCACACCCTCAGTGAGTGTTTGAAAGGGATTCTCTGCAGCTCCGAGTGAGAAGCATCAGAAGTTAACATGAAACCTTCCTGAGTTTGGCAGATGACATGTGGCAGAGCACACACCACCACAGCAGATTCAGAATGAACCATGATGTGAAAATCTCTCCAGGAGCAGCTGCTCAAACTCTCTTTCTCCTTTTTGGATGAGTGCTCATAGATAGGAAAAAACAGGAGTAATGATTTGGACCTCTGATATGTCTGGAACTTCATCTGAAACTTGTTCTGTGAAGCTGCTCTTAGAGGCACTTTTAAATCATCGTAAGAAAATTGTTAGCAAGGCTGGATGGAGACTTTACTTTGAGTAGAGCTGGGCTGCAACACGGTTGCTCCCGCTGCACGTGGCATTTCTCAGCAGGATGGGAGAGCTGCCCCCTCCTTCCCCTGTAAATCCTCATCTGCTCCCTCTGTCTTTGTGCACATGTCCAGAGAATCACTGTTGCTCACGTGATTTCTTTCTTTCTTTCCACTTTCCTTTCAAAATGTGGCAACACCTGTCCTCATGTAACTTCTTTCATCCAGCACTTTGTTACTTTATGTGCATGTTCCTTGTTCATACCAGCTGGGAGGGATAGCCTAGTAATCACTGATTATTCTTCTCAATCTTCTTCCAGCATCCTAGTTATTAACATTCTCCCCATTCACAGCACAAATGCTTAAATACTTGCAAACATAGCTTGGATGCTTGTAGCTTTCCTCCTCATAGCAGAACAGTCCTACATATCACTAACTCTTGAGATCTTTAACAACCTTCTTGCTCAAATCATTCTAGTTTTGTAGCATTTTTCAGCACAGGTATTTTAAGTAAGGTGTAGATCATATTCCTTAGATCTTACTTATTTCTCTAATGGCTGTTGTTCTCTTTGATATAAGGGTCTATTTTATTTAGTCATTTTCCAATGGGACTTAGTGGCTAGAAAACAGATTATTATTATGATTTTTTTTTCCAGGGTGGTATTTATCCCTTTGGTGTAACTTTAAATGGCTCAATACTAAGGTAGATTTTACAGTGTAGCATTCACCAGTGGTTTCTGTGGGACACTGAAGAAATTGTGTGTAACACTGGAAAGGCAGTTGCCTTTCCAAGGAGACAAAGGAGATTTTGCAATACACTTGATATTCAGTATCTGTTTGAGTGGGTATCAACTTGTTGATTTCATGAGGAGGTATGTGCTTATTGGGTTTTCCCAATACTTTACTGTAACAGTGACTTCTTCCAGGCTTTTATGACTTATTTCTTGAAATCCTATTGTTTTGGAATAAGCATTTTAGGAATCCCCTCAGTTAAAAGAAATCTGATGAAGGAAATGAAATTATTTTGGAAAATGGTCTGTTCAGGAGCAAAGGGAGGAGCAGCTCAATGCAAGGCAAAGGCTCTTGCTTTTATGAAAAACACAGTTCTTTGTCAGATACAGTACAAACCCATCAATTTGTTTTTAACAACTGCATGTGAAAGATGCATTTTTGTGACATTTATACACAATGTTAAATTGTTCTCTAGGGCCATACTCATGGCTGGAGTAAATTCACTGATAATTGACTTGTGTGAATAAGAAAAAAATTGGAGTGTTTCCAAGCAGTCCAGCAGCACTCTGCTCTGCAGCTACATCCTGCTGAAGTCAGGGGTTCAGTTGGCAAGGTTTGGTTGCAGGGACTGCTTTTTCCATCTCATCATCACCACATTAATTTGTTTCACGGTGAGTAGTGATGCATAGAAGCCAAGCTAACTAATGATGATCAGGGGATTAAAAGGAAAACTGAAGTTCAGAATGGAGAAATGATTTTAAAATGCTTCAGATGATTGGTTAATCCCGGTTCCCTACAGCTCACTCCCAACTGATTATGTAAATAGACCTCAAGTATTTATTAGTCCCTTTTCAAAAGCTTCTGGTTTCTGTCCAGCTTCAATTGGAGAGGACAAATAGAGCAAAACAGTATCTGCCCTGCCTCAAAGAGGCAGCATACCAGTAATTTCTTTTTTCCTTATTTTTCTATGCAAAGTACCTCCCAGATATGTTAGGTGTTTAATAACTTAATGGAAAACTATTAAGTCTTGCTTTGGTTTTGGATGCATTTCTATGATCCATGTCACTCCACTAACAGCACCTTCTTTAAAAACCCCGTGGTTTGTGTATCCCAGAGAACTCTCAGACCTTTTGTCAAGGAACATCAGGTATGACCAGAACATCTGCATTACCTTTGTGCCATGGGTTTTAGGTTAGCAGGAGCAACATGAGAAGTTTTCTCCCTGTTGTCTTCCATGATGTCCTCGTCCCAGAAGGCTGAACCTGCTCAAGTTTTGGATAAAAGATCCTTGAGGGACACACTGCAGATGGTGCCATGGCACCTTCCAGCTCTTCAAAAAAAATTAACTCCTTCATACTATAGGAAGACTGGTGCTTTTTTTGTATTGGCAAAATATAGGATATAGTTGAGAATGGCAGTAAATCATGGGACCAAACACCATGTGCACTCCTTCCAGTATGACTGATGTGAAGAGAGAGCCTCAGTTCAAACTCCTGGCTGCAAGCACAGGACCTCAACACATGTACATACCCAGCACCTCAGACCCTGTTTGAACTCTTTCTGCTGCATCTACACGTTCAAGCTATTGAGTGTTCCTGCCAGCAGAGAACACAGAGCATAGGAGACCTATGGGTGCTGGGGACTGATTCCCCTTGAACCTGGGCTTTGCAGGTCTCAGGAACAGCACGTATTCAAGATCCTATCATGCTGTCCACAGTTACTTGCGTTCAAAGCATAAGGGCTGATGCTACTTTTTCATAACCAGCACTGAAACTGGATGGAGCTACTACTGCACTACAGCCCAGAATGCATGAAGGACAAGGGAAACTGATAGTTTTAATAATAATAATAAATTAGGTTTGTTTGAATCTGAAGCACATTGATAAATAAATTTAAGAGTTAGATCTTGCAAAGCATAATGATAATGATTTATTTTTTTCTCATTATATTGAAAAAAAATACTATTATAAATGATACTGTATTATACAAATCATATTTCTTTACGTTTGAAGCATTAGCAGATGCTAATATTTTGGATCACCAGAAGCAAAGTTATTATTTAAAACTTTGTCTCTAATATCTGAGAGTAACACAGCAGATGTTGATACTTACCTATCAGTTGAAGTACGTGTGTGTGGGGGCATAATCAATTGATATAAGGAAGAAATTTGGCCAAACATTTGTTGCTCAAGGTAAAATGTATAGTCATCAACATGGCAAAAGCTTATCATTTTCACTAAGAAAGGCAAGAGATTTATGAACTGTGGCTTCCATGTGAAATTTAGCTACATATGGAAAAAATCAGTAAGCTCAAGGTGAAGAAAGCCTGCAAGCAGACAGCCCAATGGGAGTAGGTATCAATGAGCAGACATCTGCAATGACTGGTGAGGTGGAAGAATAACCCTTTCATCAATCAGGCTGAGAAAAGGTACCTCAGAGAGACATCCAGAGGTTTGGGGTTTTTTTTCTTTATTTTTAAAAATACTTTGGAAGCATCTGCTTAAGAAGCCAGGCCAATTAAGTATTACAGAACAGAGAATTGACTGGAAAATCAAATGGAAGCAGTGCCGCAGGTAGTCTGCCAAGTGAAGAATGGAAATCAGTGAGGAAAGGTCTGACAAGGAGCAGAGGCACTGGATGGGACCAGAGAGATGTTTCTGGAACCACTGCACAATGACATCTGAGGCTTAAACTGCAACAGGCTGTGCCAACTGCTGCTGCATGCTGGGAATGAGAGATAATGAGACACCACATGTCTGGCATGCTCTGACACTGCTGGAGATGAGGTTTGAACATGAACTGTTAGGAGTGGTGACCAGGCTGCTTTGTGAGAATGTTTGCAGACATGTGCAAAGCAGTAGGATGGGCTGTGGACAAGTGCCCCATTGCTATGAAAAGGAATATCAGAAAGGGATTAAAAAAGATATAGGAGGAAGTTTGTCTCTGACGTCCACAATCTCACTGCATCGTGACTATGTTCCGGGAAAGTTAGCATAAGAGTCGGTGTCAGCTGACACCTATGGGACCAGCAAAAGGGAGGTTGGAAGACTGAGTTCTTTACCTCAGTAAGGAAAGATGATTTAGTAGTTAGACTCTATGAGCTGTACCTTGGGAGACCTGGGTTTGATTCTCTAGCCTGCTATAGATTTTCTATGTAAGCTTGGGCAAGACATTGCAGCCACATCACATATGTAATTCTTTGTCCTGTGTTTCACCAGGCCCTGTATGGTGATCCTAAGACTTACTGAGTCTTGTGCTACAGTTAACGGGATCTAAAACAATGCAGGGTCTGTTGCCACCCACCAAACTGTTTTCATAAACTGGAGATTGTGTGCTGAAAGTCCGGGGAAGAGGCAGCTGGGGAGAGTGTGGGGTCTGCTTCAGAGTGCAAAATCTGAGGACGCCGAAGGACAGGAACAAAATCTGGAGTGAAATAAAAGTTCAGAACAAATATTAAATGGGGTAACTAGTGGGTGATATAGGATGTCTGAGAAGCAGCCGTATGAGGCAGAATTGGGGAAATAAAGTTTTAAAAAGACTGTTGTATTTGGGCTATCTTTATGGGCATATCCGTCTGTCTTTACTGCTTTAGTGCTGACAGGGGTGAAAAAACAAGATTTAGAAATGTTTCTGCTACATTTGAATCTGCTATCCAAAATTATAACTTAAATTTTAATTTTGTGACTGACAATCTGAAAATTGCCCTGGGCCTGATAAGTGTACCTTCTTCGCCTGGAGGCTTTTCAAACTTCAGAAATGGTTTTCACTTGAGTTCCAGAAATCCCCAAATGGGTTTTCCTATTTTCAAAATCCTGCGGGGAGAATTATTGATGTACAATGATAGAGCTAGCTGCTGCCTGCCCTGGGACCATGCACTGCCTATTCAGGAGTGCAGCAATCTGCCAGAGGAGAGCAAGCAAGACATACCTGACAGGTCTTGTTGAAATGGGACTGTTTCCATCAGTTTGCAATAAATCATCAAACTCTACTAAAAAAATGTTCTCTTGGAATCTTCTCAAGGGGCAACACCCATTAGTGACACCACATCAAAAGTATCCAGACCCCACTCAGTCGTCAACAGCAAGTTCAGTTTACTGAAGCACAGAAAATGTAAAGTTGTTAAAAGATATTTATGAGACACAATCCCTGAAAAATGCTTTGCAAAGCAAAAGCATGTAATTGTAAAAGGCTCCGGTCCTCATCAGATGCTTCTCTTTGCCAAAACATGGTTACGGATCTATGTTTGGGGTCTATCAAGGAGAGTGTGGCCAGCAGGTCGAGGGAGGTCATCCTCCCGCTCTGCCCTGGTGAGGCCCCATCTGGAGTACTGTGTCCAGCTCTGGGCTCCCTGGTTCAAGAAAGACAGAGAACTGCTGGAGAGGGTACAGCAAAGGGCTACAAAGATGATTAGGGGACTAGAACATCTCCTTTTTAGTCTGGAGAAGACTGAGGGGGAATCTGATCAACACCTATAGATATTTAAAGGATGAGTGTCAAGAGGATAGGGCCAGGTTTGTTTTTCAGTGGTGCCCAGTGACAGAACAAGAGGAAATGGGCACAAACCTGAACATAAGAAGTTCCATCTAAACATGTAATTTCTTCACTTTGAGGGTGTCAGAGCACTGGAACAGGCTTTTCAGAGGGGTGGTGGAGTCTCCATTTCTGGAGATGTTCAAGACCCATCTGGATGACCTGCTGTAGGTGGATCTGCTTTGGTAGGGGGGACTAGCTGATCTCCAGAGGTCCCTTCCAACCCCATATCATTCTATTATTCTGTGATGTTGTATTCGTGTATCCTCTCATTTACCTGAATACGGCTTTTTTTTTTTTTTTTTTTTTTTTTTTTTTTTATTATAATTAAAAAGATT
>VZRU01000034.1:0-16430 GCA_013398155.1 Pedionomus torquatus | reverse complement strand
TTTTTTTTTTTTTTTTTTTTTTTCCCAATTAAATCAATCAAGGCTTTTATGGGAACTTGGTGATTTAAGTTGTGAGGTCAAGATGCTATGAACATTAGTATTGACCGATCTTTAGAGCAAAGTGGATTTACGCTGTGCTGATGTTTGGACACTGAACAAGCTAGAGAAATGCATTTCCTTAAGAAAGAAATACTTCTTGTTGCATTCTTGGTGACAGGCATAGCAAAACAACTTATAAAAAAGAGGTGACTCTATGTGACTGATAGCAATGGATATAGGTACTGTATACCAAGCAAAAGGAAATGCACGCCATCAAAAAAAAAGCTAGGACTGAAAAATGGTTGATGAAATGGATGGGAGGGGGAGGTATTATGCTTGGTGTAAGTATCTCACATAGATGCTCCTTATTTTTTGCTTGCTGCCAGGATGACTTCCCTCTCTTCTGGATTCTCCTGGGGACATAAAATTCCAATTTTGGTCCCCTGGTTTCCACTCAAGTACTTAAAGTCACCTAAATTAGTTAGGCAACCACAGTCTCCACCCTGCCTTCACTTCTGAATAATCCAGGGGTTATGGAGAGTTAACACTTGAAAGAGACACTTTTAAGAAAAAATTTTTAAATCTTCTGCATAAAATCATAAAAGATTCACAAGATCAGAGCCTATTAGTAAAAATGCTCTCAAAGCCTGTAGCAGCTACACCATAGCAGAAACATTGCAAGAATGGTGAGTAAACAGGGATATTGTAGAATTTTCTAATAATCATGGTCCTTACTGAAACTGGAAAGGAAAGCTTTAGGAGCTTATGCTAAGTCTTGCAAAGCAGAGAGGAAAGATATAATGGTATGAACAGTTAAGGTCATAGTATTGTAATCTGAGAACACAACCTAGTACTACTGGCAGTTATGCTGTAAGAGGGTGCCAGTATGAGTCCTGATTCCTCCATGAAGAATGATTTGGAGCCCTCTCACAGTCATGAGTCATTGTGCTAGGAACTGTACAAACAGGGCTGACCCAGTGTGTGGTGGGTGAGTGGGTCTTGGAGTGAGGTAGGGAGGCAAGCATTCAGTCCTGCATGTGAGAATGCAGAGCAGGTGGGGCTGAGGGAGGAGGAAACAGCATTAATCTTACCTGGCATGAGCCCTCGCTGGTACTAATGAAAGATAGCTACCCCAAAGTTACCCCAAAGCACTGATAGTGTGTGCCTGGATCTGTCCCTGCAAAATATTGCATTTATCTTTTCATCACACCCTCGTGAACATTACATGCACAAAATTCAGCTCCTTAAGAATTCTGCTGGCTAAAATTTGCATGGTCATATTGTTGTGGTTGTTATATCATTATCCACTTATCTCATTCTACACTTTTTCCAGAAGATGATTTGCCTATCAAACAAGACATAATGAAAGCTTGTGGGGGTGATAAACTCTGTAGTACTACTCCATTTTCTGTTTTTCTGTGTGATAGCCTATTTTATTTTATTTTATTTTATTTTATTTTATTTTATTTTATTTTATTTTATTTTATTTTATTTTATTTTATTTTATTTTATTTTATTTTATTTTATTTTATTTTATTTTATTTTGTTCTGGGAGTGGCCAGAGCTCACTTTCTTCATGGTTTTAACAAAAGAATAAATATTAGGCATAATTAAATCACTAACTGTGAGATCATTTGGCTTCATATATGGTATGAAGATGGCTATATATTGTAACTCCCCTGCTAGATATTTATGGATGTCTCTTCTTAATGATGCATTACATCAGAATTGCATTAGTGTTTCCCCTCAGTTCAGTGTAACCCTTAACACTTAGTGAGCATCTCTGTATTGTGTCTGCTTTCTTTCTTCATCTCCACCTTATCCCAAGCCCAGTTTTATCCCACTCCTCCATGCTGTCTTGGTGTTTTTCCTTATTCTTTTTCCATGTCTGCTCCTCCTTCAGCTCCTACCAGAATGGGACCGTTATGTCTATTGCCTCTTTATCCCTTCGCTTAATCTGGCATCACCAGAAAAGCTTACTAGCGTCCAATTTGATTTCTAATATTGTTAGGGGATACTTTACACTGATATACATGCACACACACTCATGTAGTGGTGGAGGTGGGCTCTCACTGCTTGAGAAAAGTGGTGGGGCAAGCCTGGTTTATCAAATGTTCTTAGGAAATGAAGGCAAGCAATCCTGCTAGCTAAAAGTGATCCTAATTCAGAAGAAATGTAATTATATACTCAAATAAGGTAACAGGAACTTATTAATGTTCACTGGCTGTAGTTTGCATCTCGTTACTGCTCCACATGTTTTTGTTTAGCCCCAGTGTGTCACTGGAAACATCGAGAAAACTACATCAGAGAAACATGACCTTGCTTTTGAAAGAACGGAAATATGGTTAAATAAAACACAGAAATTGTAACAAATGTAATAGAGCAACCACCTAAGCTGCTCTAACACAGCCTGTGCCTGCCTCTGTCTTCAGCTACATTTTTGTTGCTTCACCAGTTGTCCTAGGGTGAAAAACATCATTAGGAGAATTGTTACGGATCACAAACATTAGTCTTGCTGGAGCAGGAATCCTTTTCAGCTTCTGTCTCCCAAGATCGAAGGCATTCTTCATCTGGTGTTCAATTTTTTTTCTTATCGTTTCACTTTCATCTAGAGTCTCCAGGCACAAACAATTGGATTATTTTTAGCTCAGTTATGACTGACCAGTGCCAATTCCCCAAATACTCAGTGAGTTCCTAGTGGTATTGAGTACACCCTCAGCAAGTTTGCTGACGACATTAACTGTGTGGTGCAGTTGACACTTTGGAGGGAAGAGATACCATCCAGAGAGCCCTTGACATCTTGAGAGCTCGGCCCTTGTGAACCTCATAAAATCCACTTATCTCATTCTACACTTCCTGCACCTGGGACATAGAAATCCCAAGCACAGACAAAGGTTGGGCAGAGAAGGCTGGAGAGCAGCCCTGAGGAGAAGGACTTGGGAGTGCTCATGGATGAGAAGCTCAACATGAGACAGCAGTGAGCACTGGCAGCCCAGAAGGCCAACTGCATCCTGGGCTGCATCAATAGAAGTGTGACTAATGTGTCAAAGGAGGTATTTCTGTCCCCCTACTCTGCTCTGCTGAGATCCCACTTGCATCCAGCTCAGGGCCCTCTAACTTAAGAAGGACATGGACCCATTGAAATGGGTCCAGATGAAGACCACAAAAATGATCAGAGGGCTGGAGCACCTCTCCTATGAAGAAAGGTTGAGAGAGCTGTTCAGCCTGGAGAGGAGAAAGCTCTGGAGAGATCTTGTAACAGCCTTCCAGTACCTAAAGGAGGCTTGCAGGAGAGACAGGGAGGGACTCTTGTCAAGAAGTGTAGTGATGAGGTGAGAGATCATGGTTTTAAACTGAAAGAGGAGAGATTTAGATTAGATATCAGGAGGAAACTTTTCACTATGGGGATTATGAAACTCTGGAGTAAGTTGTCTGGGGAAGCTGTGGATACCCCATCCCTGGAAGTGCTCAAGACCAGGCTGAAAGGGCATTGAGCAATCTGGTCTAGTGGGAGGTATCCCTGCCCATTGCAGGGGGGTTAGAACTAAATGATCTTTAAGGTGCCTTCCAACTCTAACCATTTTATGATTCTTGTGATATAGTAATGGCAGCCACCTTATTTCTTTCCTGTGAAAGTTTGGCTTTCCAATCTTTTTTTTGCAATACTGCCTTTTAAAGACATCCTTTATTTTGGTTCTGTTTCTTGTAGTCAAGAGTTTGTGCATCTGTTAGAGAGGAATTAATCAAATGGCCTTCTGACAAGAGTGTGTGATTGAGTATTTATAGTTCTTGTAACACACTTCTTGCTCTGAACAACTTTTTCACTACATGCACACCTTCAGACAAATTACACGAACTATATGTTTTATTCTGACTGTTTTTTTCATTACATGTTCATGTAATGGCCATTTTTAGTACTGAATACCCTTGCTTGGTAATCTTACACAGACATTTTGTTAAGAGCCAGAATAATCTGTCACCTAATGAGTTTTTTAATATTCCATATTCACAGCACTGGCTTTTCAGATGTAAGCCTCTGAAAAAACTCTACCTTTTTTATCCCTTCTCATTTATTTTTATCCCAAGGAGATATTAATTAAAAAAAATGTCTAGAAATTAAGATCTTTTAAGTTTACCATCAGTTCCTCAGAGCCTCCCTCTATTTCTGCACCTCTGTTCTCATAGATTAAACTATGCTCTGTATGAGTTTCTCTGTCTGCCACTGCTGAGTTTGGATGAAAGATCTGCTTGGATCTGTGGTTTATTTGTCTGGCTGGCTCTCATAGTGTTCAACTTGCTGCTTGAACCTCTTCCAGGCATGCACAATGTTTCCATGGATTTTCAGGGTTGGTGAGGATATTCTTGGAATTTCATGGGCTCTGTAGTAGCCATTTGAATCATAGGGGGCCTTCTGGCACTCTGTGTCTTGTACTTCTGGCACCCCTTAAAATATTGTTAACAAAATTTTAAGTTTTTAGTTTCAAAGCAAAGTTGTCAGTGGGAACTGGGACTACATGGAAGAATGAGGTAACACAATGTCATGGAAGGTTTTATTGTGGTTCCTCAGAGAAAAAAAAAGGAGAGAGCTGCACTCAAGGCATCATCAAGATTAATGTTCCCATGGGTTCAAAATGAACAGACTCTGGGGTGTCACAGTGGACACAACTCAGCTTGGGGCTGAAAGATGAGGTAAACCTGCTGGATCTACTTGTCTTCACTTTTATGTCTTGAAAGTGTGGCCTCAGAGTCACAGGATGTGGCCTTCATGCCTATAAATACATTCCAAAGTAGTTTATTGATAGTTTGGTTTGTTATAATGATGACAATAGTAGTCTGTGATGAATTGCAAGGGCTGAAAGTGAATTCGAATATTGAAACTACCTTCTTATTGGAAACAGAACGTGTTTAGCAAGGACAATGTCATTTATCCTAGACAGCCTCCCCAGCCCTTCTGAGTGCCTGGCCTTGTTTATTCTCTATATGCAAAACAAAGATATTCTGAAGACACCAAAATCCCTGTCTCTCTTGCTTCTTTCTTCTCTTTAGCTTAATAATAATAAAAACAAGAGAATAAAATGGCTTCAGTTGAAGCCATTCATTTCTGAGAAAGTGGAAAATATGAACTGAAAATTTTTATTTTCTTTTGGAAAAAGTCCGATGTGGGGGAAGAGATGGTGAAAATGACAATTTTCTGCAAATGCAAAAGTAATAACATGAGTGCCATGGTTGAGAGCCAGGAGAAAAACAAATGAGAAAACAAACCCTAAAGTTAAATATTTGCCACTTGTGTAGCAGAAAGCTAAAACAAAGCAGTTGTGAGGAGCAATTCAGCAGCTTGTGGAGTCTGGTTTGCATTAGAGAGCATCAGGTCATTCCAGTCCACCATGTTGTCTTTACTTATTGCACAACTGTTAATTTATTTTATCTGGAGCAAAAGAGTTGTGAGGAAGGGAATTGGACTTCCTTCCATGTCAATGCCCCCAGTTTGCCCAGATGTATCTTTCACAGAGGATGCATAAGAGTTTTTTATCCCTTTTAGGAAAAACTTTTTTGCTGAATTCACAACTTGGCAGTATCTGCTCTGATCTGCCCTGCACAGCATTGACCCAAAAGAGGCTTCTTTTGGATATTAATTCTCCTTTATGGAGAGTTTCTCTTAGGGAGCACTTGTGAATGGGTAGCTTTTGGGGCTGGCGACCTCTGGCAGATGAGGCAGCACTGAGTGTCTGATTCCTCAAGATCTGTAAGCACATTCTAAGCCAGTGTATGTCCCCAGGCAAGCTGCCTGTCCCATGACAAACTCTAGCACAACATTATCATCTGGAAGCTGGAGCTGTCTGTTTCTGCAGTTTTGGAATTACTATAAATTTCAAATAATTTTTCTTTTAACCAAAGACAATTACAAATGTCTGCTAAAGGAAAAAAAAAATAAAAAAAAATCTATTTGTTTCTTCCTTAAAAGGAAAAGCAACATTTACCTAACCTTGAATACTTCCCTGACTTCTTCCTGTGCATTTTGTAGGTCTACCCTCAGAACACATGGGCAACTTGAATAATCTGATTACTTCTGGGCACACTACGGGTATTCAACATCTTCATCAACTTTATAATTTATTTTTTTTTCCTTAAGGGCACCTGTTGCCTTGAGTGATGAGGAAGTGCTGGTTTTGCTCTAGCCTGAAGAGATGAAGAATGTCACACCCTTGTTTTTAATAATTGTGACCTGGTTTTCTTTCCATATTTGCATGTTCATCCCCTAAGCAATATGCAAATAGAAATAGGAACTGGAAACTTAAGAACTGGATTGCTCTGAACTTTGAGTCAATAAACCAAAGCTTTTTCATTGTGTTTTTTTCTTCTCCAACATAATTCCACAACTTAGGGACCTGAAATAACAGAGAATCAACTTGTTTTCTTATATGACAAATATAGGTAATCAGAAGTGCATGCAAATATACATTGTGATTCATGGTCATGTTTTAATAATAATTATTTTTATAATTCTTTTTTATTATAATTATTAATCATTATTTTATAATCCTCTATTACCCCAAATATAAGGATGCTCTAGGCATCCTTGAGTAAAATAACTATTTGAACCCAAGTCAGTAGACTCCCTCCTTTTGCAGTTCCTGCCTGAATGTGTTACAAACAAGTGCTTGCACCCCGAGTTTGGCCATGAGGTAGCTGGATCTCTGTATGCGTTAGAAGTTGTCCAAAGGGAAAAGGTACTGTAATGGAACAGCCCTGTGGAAGTGATGCCAGACCAGGGGTGTGGGTCATGCTGAGTGTGGCTACTCCTGCATCCATTGGTCGTGGAGCCAATGAGCTTGTTTTGGCCACAGATCTTTGCTGATTAGGATGGAGTACCTGCCTGAGCTGCTGGACTCTCACCAGTAGAGGAAAAAAATGGCATCACTGGACCTGTTCTGTGTCTCCTAGACTTTGCTTCTTCTGGGATTAAAGAAACAATACTGCAACTGCGACCAAGGAAGGATGTCCTTGCTCAGCCTGCCATCATAGTCCTGCAAAGAAAGATGGAAAGGCCAGAGCAAGATTGCTGCCAATCTTTCGCTCCATGGAGTGGTAAGCCTCCTGCCTTATGCTGGCAGTTTTAAATCACTCATTTTTGGGATTTAAAATGGAACAGAGCCTGAACTTTGTGTGTTTAGAAGGGAAACTGGCAGCCCAGTGCAGGTCCTGGCGTGGACAGGAGAGCATTAGTGGATAAACAAGAGATAAATGGAGGATGAAGATGTACTTTCTTCCCTGAAGAGTTCACAATCTATGTACAAGACATGAAAAAACAGCGGTGTAGAGGAAAACACATAGAAATGAGCCAGGGTGGACTCCAGAAGCCATGGGAGTTTATTTGGAGAGCCCTGTTAGTCTCTCCTTGCTGTGCCCTCTGCAGGTGTGGGTCTCACTGCACCCCAGGTCAGTGCTAGCACCACCATGGAGTAGACTTTCATATTTCTATGAAATATTTCAGAGTAGAGTTTTCTGCATTGCAACTCAAGATCTGATATGCAGATATATGCAACTCACTATCTGATATGTTTCCTTTTGTGTTTCACTCACAGATGCAGAATGGCAAGGGCCTCCAGTCTTGCAGGGAAGTCTGGGATGGAGGAGGGCACTGCAGATGCTCTGAGAAGCTCCTGCCAGTGCATGGGAGAGATCAGTAGCAGCATAAGGCATGAACCTCCTCCCCAGCCTAGGAGGATCCTGGCCTGCTCCGGGGTGGGGATGGGAGCTGAGGAGTGTCTGTCAGAGCACAACCTGCATGGAGCTGCCAGCAGCGGCAGCCTGGGGGAAAATGTCACTCGGCATCTTGGAGAAGTGCCCTTAACTTGCAAAAGAGTTTTCATCCTGGTGGCATAACATTGCCAGCAGAGCCTGTGGGGCAAGGGCCGTGTCCTAGCTGCTGCCAATGTTCCAACCTTCCCTTCCGGCCTTCCTTGTGCAGCTTTTTAGGGCATCTTGAGACTATTTTTAGGACATGGCTCAGTTCAAGAATTTCCCTGGTGTTTCCCTACTCCTCAGTCCTCTCACTGGCCTGGCTGAAGCCTGTGCTACTTGTCCTCAGCCCTCCAGGTTCTTCTGCTGGCTCTCTCTTCTGCCCTCACTCACGGAAGAGCATTTGTTCCTTAAATGTTACCAAGGGTTAGGAAATTCTCCTATCTAGCCAAAGCAATTCTATTCTTTCCCATGTAACCTTTTCTTCCTGTGCTCCAATTACATGTTTTCTTTCTTTTGACTAGATCATGGTGATTTTCTGTAAGAGACAGCAGGCTCCTGCAGAAGAGCAAATGAAGCCACTGGGCACTTTGTATTTATTGAATTATGCCAAGAATATAGCTACTTGTGCAGTATGGAACCTAATAAGGCATGACCTAGGAAGTCCTATCATCCCAAAATCTTTTCTGCTGAGACAGTCCCAGAGTCTCTACCTCTGTGCCATGTCTTGCCTGTAAACCAGGTAATCTGTCTGCTGACACCAAAGAAGTGTTTTCCTTCTTTCTCTCATCATCATCTAAACTTAAGTTAGATGTCACTCTATGCTGTCATAACGTTAGAGCTATGTTGGTTTTGCTATTGTTTCACCAGCCTCAGTGAAGGAAACTTAGTTTATTAAGAAACTGCTAGGCTTAGTTCTGTGTGTTTCTTCCCATTATTGGTTCTAGGACAAAAAACTGTAAATTCTTGAGCAAAGACTGTTTACAATACGAACTTATCAGATACCTTAGGTCTGTCTGTCCCCACTTCACCATGTGGGTCCTCTGGGGCTTCAGTGTAACTAAGGCATCTGATAAATTCATATTGTAGACAGACTTTACATAAAGCTTAAAAATATCCTAGAAATCTTAGAAATAATTCTATTAGAAAATTATATTCTAAAAAAGAAATAATGACATTTGAACCAAAAGATGTATCCTCTTTGTCTTCCATTACCTGATTTCCTCTCTCTTTTGAATTTTTCTTCAGGCAACAAGAACAAAGACTTCTCTTAAAAGTCCCAGTTTATTTCTGAAGAAGGGTCACCCCACCTCAGGTTGCCTTTTGGGGTCTAGCTAGCTTTGATGGTTACACTGGGTGTCATACAGAAATCTGTTCATCTTTTCTTCTCCCCTACCTTCTTATGCCTTTACTACCAACGTTAAACTTGTTGCATAGTGTTGGTGGCAATTTTGGGATCTTACATGGTGTCTAGATGTACTGTGTACCTCTTTGACTATGTCCTGTTTGCTTGCCATTGTAGGAGATTTAAAGAATCTTTCTTGGAGTATCATCCTTGACCAATACCTTTCTTTTCTGCTATTTAGGGTAGTTTTCTGTTTAAAAAATGTCACCAGCCATTTCCAGCCAGTTGTTGTTAGTGCACAAATTGTTTGGTCAAAATATATGCTGGTTTTCCCTTGGCAGAGAGCCTCAAAGAAAGGCACAGTCTCATGTCTAGGAGTCTGTACTCTGCTTGTTCCCTTTCCAAACATTCTGTCAGGCTTATCCCAGCTCCTTTTCTCTCCTAGAGTGCTGGATACAGTCCTGTTGTGTAGAATTAATTTCTGATCATTCACCCTGGATATCCAGAAGACCTGTCTGCCTTCAAGCCATCCCAGAAACCTTCCCTTCTGCTGGTGTGTCAGTGGGATGGAGCTGAGCAGCCAGCCGTTTTGCTCTGTCTTACTGTGTCCGGCTTTGCTTTCAGCATCACTCTCATCCCCTTCTTCAGCTTGGCTTCAGTGTGTTATAAAAGTGTCTGGAAGATTAATTAGGTCTCTGCAGTGCAAGGCTTATAGGCTGCCATCCACACTTTTCTGATGGCATGTTGGAAGCCCTGCTACATGATAGGCGTGGTCTAAAATGTCCACAGAACAGAAACATTGAAACCCCGTTGCCATGGTTATTTGTTAAAATATATCAGCTGAATAATTTAATGTATTTTTCAAGTATGTCCTGGAAGGTTGCCTGCAGTATATGCACTTTGTATATAAAGCTTCACATTTAAACCAAAATTAGCCTCAAAAGCCTGTGGAGATATATCAACTTGAATACTTCTTCGTATGTTTAAAGGATTGGTGTGTGGTTATTCCTACTGTCTCACATTAAATTTGTGCTGAATTTCAACTGAAATTGACATGATCCTAAGGGTCACCAGGCAGGCTGGTGACATGTCACAGCTTTTTTAGGAAGGGAGAAGAACTGCATGGACTGGAGAGGACAATGTGTTGTATAGGATACAGGAATCATCAGAGTGCAATGTCCTGCTGCAGAATAAGTGAAAACTTGCATATCCTTGTCACATGACAGCCACCACCTTCTTTTCTAGTTTTTAACAAGAAGCTCATTCTAAGGAAGGAAATCTTGGTCCTGCTGTAGCTGAAGACAAAATGCTTATTATCTTCTATGGAGGTGGTTTTTCTCTTCAGGCACTTGGACGGACATAGCAGTCCATGTCTAGTTTCTGCTTTTTCAGAAAAGAATCTTTCAGTAGTCTTTGTAAATCATTAAGTACCCTTCAAATTCACACCCTGCAAACCCAGCTATCATAGGGAATCTGAAATCATAGGAGCCAAAATCATTAGTGGTTTTAAAAAATCTTGGCATAATTTTGTCTTTTGGCACACTCTCCTTTTGACATATTCTACATAGAGAACAAGAATGCATACAGCTTTCCTTTATTACCACAAATTATTTAAAAATGCCTTCATCTATTGCTTTGCATACTTCCCTGTAGATAAGCACTTTATTGTTAATTCAAGTAGTCAGAATAAAAATTATAGATTTTTTTTAATTTTTATTTGTATTGTTTTGTTTTGTTTTGTTTTGTTTTTTCCTCTGGCAACAACCAACCACAATTTCAATACCACTTTTTTTATAAAACTTTAGATTGGCTTTGGCGATATTAATACTACAAATCTTACAGGGATTCATCACCCCATTCCACGATATTTTCAGCAGTGTTGTTTGCAGAGAATGAGCAAAACCTGCCTGGTTTTGGTGAGCCTCCATGTAAGGAGGTGGGACACTGCAGAAGAAAAACCTCTCGGGTTGAATGGCCTCTCTATAGTTCATGCAGCACGGCATGAACTATGCAGCATCAGCCTTCTCCAATGGGTTCTTATCTCTGCAGATAAGTAAGAGAAAAGGGAAAACATGTCAGGTGGCTCAACTCACAGGTTTTAAAAATGAAATAAACCTATTTGAGAGAGGGAAAGAACTCATTTGTTTCTGGCACTGGAGAAAACAGATGGATGGTTTCTTAGTTGTATTCAGCCAATTTATTTAGGTATCTTCTCATGTGCAGTGTAAAACCATTGGAGAGATACAGCAAGAGATGGACTTCATTAAAGAGAAATAAATAATACATGAAGTTATTTTGGCTCTGTAATTACACAGGCCAGAAATTAAAATGAAAAGTAAGATTGTTGAATGGAAACTTTCTATATGTTTTTGATTACCTTGTGTTGACAACTCCTCACCATTATCCTGATTCCCAAGCCAATTTGCACTGAATTTACAGAGAGAATTTATGAGGTACTTTCTCATTTCTAGGCTGGAGGTTTCATACATTTTCATTAGGCACATTGCATTCTGACAGGAACATTTTCTCTTGGAGAAACTCCCTTCCCTTTCTGAACCTTACGCCTCTGATGACAAGCACAGCTCACTATTTTTAGATACAATGATAAATCAGCAGTATATTGCTCATTGTTTGCTGTTGATTTTTCTTTTTTCCCTTCACCCATTCTTTTGTGTCCTTTTTGCTCTTGACACGCTTCTTTATTAGCTGATTCCCCTTGTGACTGTCTTCCCTCTGCCCACCCACACAGGATTTTTCTTAGGTCTCCTCACTTGGGTGTGCTGTGATTTCTTTCTCTACCGTGCTGCCCAGAGAGACACATGTGTTTTGCTTTTTGGCATTGCTATTATGCTGTTGGCTTTCTGCCTCTTCTAGCCTGCAATGCCTAACTTGCACCCCCTTTTTTATGGCAGTTTATTGCTATACAGACTGGGGTAATGCTTGGTGTTTTGTCTTGCTTGCAGAGTGTACCTCCTCAGCCGCCACAACAGAATGCTTGTATTGTTATTAATGCCTTTGGTTGATTAGGCTTTTAGTGAAAAAGTTGAGACAGTAACTCAGCAAATTGTATCATTGGAGCCAGTCCTAACTTGCAAGTTAAATATGAAGTAAGGCTCTTAAACCAAATGCTTTAGTTCATATGTTGTCAGTGGAGCAAAGTTGTGATCTTTGGAATGGCCAGGGCAGCACCTCCTGCACTTGATAGCTAAGCTTAAGCCAATGTGACATTTCACTGGAAGCCTTCAATAGCATCCATGTTTCCATCAATTAGAGCAGTTAGGCTTATAACTGCTCCATCTGGCTCATAAAATTATATTTGCAAGGGAGCTGAGTCAGAGAGGTTTGATCTGAGCTGGGTTTTCAGAAGTGTTTCGTGCTGTGTTAGGCACAAGCACGCTCTGAGAGACTTCACATAGGGTAAAGGTCCCCAGTTTATAAGCAGCTTCCGTTCAACAGTCCAAAATTCCAGGAGAACTAATCTCTTCTCCTTTAATATGCCCACTAAATTTATTTTCCTACATCCTAACATATTAATAAATATCAATTAATGTATATTCAGCTTGGACCCTTTGGCTAGCACTGATTTCTTTCAGATATTAACTTCTTTCTAATCTTATTCTTCTCTCCCTGACCTCTCTGGATCTCAGCTTAGAATTTCACAGTTGGTACATCTTGTATGTTTGTAGAAGGATAAAGCAATGCTTAGGTACTTCATAGCTAAGCCATAAATTCTAGCAACCAAGCTTTTTCTGAAAGCTTGAAATTTGATCAGGGAAATGTCAGCATGTTTTTCATTTTCTATTGAACCAACATAATCCGAGATAAATAAAATCAATTTAGCAAGGTTTTTAATACCTTCTGGGCTTAAAATATTTGAACATAATATTTCTGGTTGACTAATTCTTTTCCATGGGCATTTCAATTCTGTTTAGAATATATAAAATTTGTATATATCCCAAATAATGCCTACAATTATATGCCTTAAATCGAGCTGGTTTTATATATAATGTAATCAAATAAAAAAGCCTGAAAACTCAAAGGTTGCTATAAAAGCATGGACTTTTTCAACCTTACAAAAGAAAAGTTACAGAGACGCAACCTAGAGAGACATAAATAGTTTTTTTAAGGTTTATATGTCTAGAGAAGTTACATTTAAAGTCACCAAAGAATCTTTGATGTTATCTTTTAGTTTGCTGGATAACAAATACTGTTTCTTGCACTTTTGTAGCAGTTTCACATGGGAATCATGTTGTCTTCAACAGGTACACTGTTACTTTTAATGGCAGATTTCAGTGGTTTAAGTGATAGGAAGATTCTCCCTCTGCTCTCTTCCTTTTTTTTTTTTTTTTTTTTTTTCCAGTGAAACAGATATTAATGCCCCAGTGAAAAAAAAGAGCAGCTTCTTTCCAAAATCTGACTGTGTCATACACAAACTGGGGGAAAGGAAAACGAAACAAAAGGAAATAGAAAAGGAAAGACAGTGAAATTAGCTAAAATGTATTATTAGAAAAATATAGATAATAAGGTACAGCTGAATTTTTTACATTAAATCAAATTCTGCTTGCATTTCCATACATGAGCATGCAAATCTATATTGAGTGGGAAAGAATTGCTTCACATCCAAGGTTTTCAGAAAACAGAGTGAATATGAGAATCGATGTGAAGGTGAAGCTTTTCTTGGAACAATGTCCGTGAAAGACATGACCAAATTGGGAAACCCAGCTCTGGGAGATTCTCAGTGACACAAAAGCCAAACTGATGGAGGGAGCAGAAACCTGACTGACAAAGACGAGAAGGTGCCCTATGAAATTTAAAAATCTAAGTAGGTTTTAGTACATTTGTGTCTTGTCTGTATTTAATATATAAAGTGTGAAAAAATCAAGTAGCTGAAGTGACAGCAGATGCTGCAACAATTTGATTATATGGGCTATACCAAGGTGTGGGATGAAATACTGAATCCAGACAACTTCAGACTTGTGGAAGCTTGAGGATCCTGATGTTTGACTGACCTGTGTGCCTCCACAGTCTTGTGGAAATCTTTATTTCACTATTTTCTAGGGCTTAAGCTGTCTGATTTGCACCATTTATACATCAGAGGCCACCTTACTGAAAAAACCTTTGACTGGCTATTACCACCACCATTTGGAAGGAGCAAGCAGTGGAAATGTAAGGTGTATCTGGGCAATGCTTGTGGCTGGATTTCGGGCAGGGATCCATAAAGATTTCCAGAGCTGGACTATTTGGGCTCAGAACTCTGGACTTTGAACCCTTGATATTTTTGATGCATGGTCATAAAGGAACATTATAACAAGAGAGCATTTAGTCTGATTTCACATCACAGGGAAAGGAAGAAGCTTTGCTGAGAGTAAAATCAGATGTATGTTATCCTGTGGTGATCTAAATATATGCACTAGAGGATGGGATCTGAGTACTTTTGGGTATTTGGATGAAAACTTAATTAGTCATAAAAGCCACTGAGGAAGAACTGGAGGCCAAAGTTTTGGTATTTTTTTTTTTTTTTTCACCCACAGAACTGAGACCGTATCTTTGGAAACATGCTGGAAGAGGGAAGTTTTCCAACAGAAAAAAGAGCGAGAATCTGCCCCAGTGAGCAGATTTGCTCAGGAATGCAAGGCATTACTCAGGTCCCCAGTGATTATAAGCTTGGTATGGAAAGAAAAACTCTTGAGATTGTTTAAATGGCACTACAATGTGACAGAAAGCTGTCCTTTATCCAAAATTACCCAAAAAGAAAACCATGATGAGAACAACTAAGAATGCATCATCTGAGATTTACACCAGATTACAATTCTGGCAAAGACCTTCTGAGTCATGAAGGCCATACTCCATTTATTGCAATACTCCACCACATCATGTAATCCTTAATCTTTCACATCATGTAGCCTTTCATTAAATTATCAAGCTCCAAAGTACAACCAGTGAGCTTTTTTCCCTCAAGGCTACTCATTAAGAATGGCTGTTTCAAAACCTCACAGCCATGGTGGGGAGAAACCTCACTTTCAACCTTTTCATCTCTATTTGTTTCTAGGTTAATATTATCTTCCAGCTTTAATATTCCCTCCCATCCCCAAGTTTATCCTCACAGTGTAACTTTAAAAATAATAACAAATAATTCTGCCTGCCTTTGCTCTGATTGGCTAAAAGTGAATTTTCTGGTGTAAGGCAGGCTCTTACTTACCTCATCAACCCTGTAGCCTTTCTCTTTATGAGAAATTAACTCAGTGGCTAATAATAATTTAAGATTTTTCTAAATCCATACCCTTCTCCCATGCATTCTTCTATTTTATCTCATTTTGTTCCTTTATATTACAGTTTATTTCCTTTTTTATTCTGTTTGGCGTGGAGCTTTTTCCTTAACCGAGACAGAGCTGTAAGTTAGATGGGTATGGTAAATGGGCATCAGGAGGAGTTGCTGCTATGAGATGGCTGTTGTTTTAGTCAGCTCTAAATATAGCTGCAAAACTGCTTTATGTATCAGCAAAGTACATGTGAAATGTACGTAAGAATAGCAGGGTGTTTGCTGACTTGTGAAGGTACCTGTCTCAGAGGGACAGGCTAAGAGACAAAAAAAAAAAAGAAATAAGGAGAGAAGAATAACCAACCATGAGTGCAGAAACACTGAGATAAACTTGGTGAGGGGATTTTAGGGTCTACAACTCAGGTGAAAGATGTTTGGAGCTGTGAGCAAAAATCTATTTTTGGTCCCTGCAGTGTGGAGGAAAATGGTACTTTGCTTGTCTTTAATTTTATTGCAAATAAATATCTCCACAACTAAGATGTGACTCCATTTTCAGTTTTTCTGAGTGAAAAGAACTTGGGAGACCTTGAGCCTTAGCTAACCACTCGCAGGGGTAACATAGTTTTGGCATGTGTTTAAATGACTTCTAATATTGCCTTTGAGTGCTGCTAAGAAAGGTGATAACTGAAGGGATGTGGAAGGAAAACGTAATCACCAAATGTCAGAAGCTGGTTTCACCTGAGTTCTTTACGATGTGTTTGCAGTACATAACTCAGGGCTGCAAGGACAGGTATCTCTGAAAGCAGCGGTTCATGCAGTTGTATGTCCAGTAGGTACAGTTGGGGACCAGCAGTGCCATCACTACTCAGATATTTAAGGCAAACCTTTAGTGTAGTGTTAAAAATAAAAGCACGTACCAACTTGGGCAGTGAGAACTGAGCAAGATTTCTGTTGCCAGAGGAGGGACAGGCAGGCTCTCTTTATCTATGGTCACCCACAGATCTGCTGATTTCTGCTGCCAGAATATCACAGCATCTTGGTCCTTCG
>VZRU01000033.1:0-26212 GCA_013398155.1 Pedionomus torquatus | reverse complement strand
ACAAGGTCCAGCATGGAGAACAAGGTCCAGCGATCTAGCCCAAAACTCTTCATCCAATTCCAAATGAGATTTCAAACTCAAGTCTTCTAGGATTTGCACAATGGCCTCATGGGACAAGTTTTTAAATGAAGTTATAGTTTTAATTTATTTTTAAGCAACACACAAGTTAGTTTGTAACACACAACTTGTTAGCTACAGTAAACAAAAAGTGATCTTAAAGTGACTCTCTCCAACATCTACTTGGAAGAAACAAAACTTAGAATCACAACTTTATTGCAGGATTTTGGGGGTTCAGTATAAAGTCACTCAAGCACCACATACAACTGATTTTTATTATAGCTGAAGACATAAAAAGGAAGGTAGTGCACAGGAGAACTCTGATGAACCAGTTCTGAAAATGTAAAAGTACACCACAGCGCTGTCTCATCCTCTGGTCATTTACAACTAAAGCCAGACATCTAGGGCTGTATTCTTCCAATACATATAGTATTTTCTGTACATTTCCATCAGCTACAGTGTAAAATGGGATATACTGGGTGCCATCACATCTTCTGAAGAGCTCTCCAGAGGATCTACGCATGCAGGGAAAGCTTTTCTTTCCCACAGGTACCATCTTCGCTAGATGTAGGTAAACACTTAGTGACTTAAGCTTTACTTATCCTTTATTTTTCAGGCCACAGGGAAGAACAATCAGTATAGAGCATTTTAAGAATACACTTTTCAAAAGAAAAATGTATCCATTGAGTAGAGAAATATACTGTTTATACACTTAAGCCTGACTGCTAAGGATTTCTCAAAATGGCAGTGTAAGGAAGATCCACTTTGGTTTGCCTTAAGTCTCTTTCACACAGTAAGTATATATGAACCAGTTCAGGACAGCACGGTTCACAGTGTCATACACAAACCAAAGTCTCATTTGATGCTTACAAATGGCTTAACGTTTTTGACATTTAATAAAATATAAACATATTTCATCTGTAGCACAGAATGGAAGTACTCACTGATATCATCTTCATGATACATGACAGAGTGGAACGGTAGAGTTCTGTCCTTAATGTATCTCTCTGCTGGCTCAATATAAAAGGTCCCACTGTGAGTTTGGATGAATCCTTCAAACTTTCCATCAATAACAGACCCATGGGTAAGACTTCCCTGCTCACCTGTTAAGGGAAAAAGTGCATCAGGTTTTTTCATACCTTCCTAAAAGCTTTCAGCCCTGTGCAAACTTCAAGCATACACACTACCCAAGGTGTTAAGTGGACAATGCTAAGACATGATACCTGCATAATTACCCTGATGGCTGCTAAAAAACTATAGGAATTATATAGTCATAAGATTCCAGGTAACAGCAGTAAGCCGTTCTTGCCGAAAGTTTGTCTGAATTTTTAAAGACTAAGATTATTCAACAGTAAGAGATACAGTTATCCCAAAATCAGTCACTTAGCACAATAGCTTCCTAATCAGGTGAATAAATGACATGTTTAAGAAGTATATAATGAAGAATTCAATTCTCTATTTTAAAGCTGTCACACACAGATGTAATCCTATATCCAAGTCCTGTCCTTTATACATCTGCTCATATAGGTATAAAGAAAAATTAAAAAAAAAATCGAAACAAAACCAACAGAGCGTATACTGAATTTTGACAGGTTTCAAGGAAAGATTTCCCTATGTTCAAGGAAACCATTTTTCTCTTCAAGCGTAAGCCTCTTAAAACTGTAGCTAGGTTTAAGTGTGGGATAGAGTGAATCTGTACCTGAAACAGCCAGTCTAGAAAAGTACAACTGTCAAAGTTTAATCATCAACAGCTACAATATGCAGTATTCCCAACAAGCCTTTTCTGTGAAAAGGATGAAAGATTACTTAAAGAATCTTCATATACTCTTTCACCGAGGAGGGTTCAGAATTACACTATCAAATTATCAGAACTGTACTCATTCTCATCATTAACCAGCACTAATTTCTCATTAACAATTACAAGGCATTTTATAAAGCTCATGCACAGTACTGAAATTTGGAGAAAGTATCCCGAAGATATGCCAAGCAACTCTTGAAAGAGAGAATACTAAAAAGCAGAAATAGGCTTCGTAGAACACTGATTTTAAAACGTTTGTAAGAATTCCCAGATTTCACTTCAGACTATGTTCTACTAGAATGTACCTTAATATCCTGAACTTACAAAACATATATCTTAGGAAATTTCAGAGCCCTTGAAAGAAAGACTCTTGATCTGACTGGAAATTAAGAATCAACAACAAAACAGTTTATATACTCAACTCTAACTTTGTTCATGACCTTCATGACAAGTACAAACTTGGGTAGTATGAGAAAGATTATAAAGAGGATTAAAAGAAAACAGAGTAAGCCCAGTGAGTAGGTTCATGTGGATCCTTTAATCTCATCCCTCAGCAATAAGGAAAGAACCAAATGCTCTTCTGAAATAATTTCACAAAATAAGAAAAAAATGCAACAAAAGACCCCACACACCTTAAAACCCCTCTCAGCTACCTAACTGAACTGGTAAATCCATCTACCTAGATGCATATAAAGTGCTAAGCATGTATGTCTTTTTGCAGCTTAGAACAGTCACTTCAAGACAGTAGGACATTACTAGCAGAGATCTTCAGAACCAAACAGACTGTACAAAGAGCAACAGAGTAACTCTTAATCCTTCTCTTCTTTTCATCTACCTTTAATTCCTTAATTCTCCTTTCTTTTTAATCAATTTTATCTTTTGTATTTCTATTTCATATACTGAAATTGGGTATACTAACCTTAACGATGGTAGCTCTATACTCCTTAAATACCTTTAAGCTAAGAACAGTACCTGATTTTTTTAAATGCAGACAGCTCTTTCCTTTTTTTTTTTTAAATGCATCAGACTTCTATGAAGAATACGTTCATAAACAGAGTTGAACTTCCGAGTTCTATGGATATGAAAATTATTAAGTAAAATACTCATTGTTAAGTGTGACTCTTATATGAGAATAAAAACAGATGGAGCTTAAACGCACTTAGATGGATTATTAAAGCTTAATAATGAAGATAACCTAATCATACAGATATTAATTTTCTGCATGTACTATTAAAAGCCACCTGTTTACAATCACTGCGCTTTAATCCATTTTAAGATGCTGTACTTACCATAAATGTGTCCAGTGTAAATATGGGAGGTATCATAATCAATTACTTGGTTTGATATCTCTACTTTGAAGTCATTACTGAAAAGAGATGTATCTCTCTTCATTCGAAGGTTGAAGTGTCTAAAGTGAACAAAGCAAGATGGTAAATTGGCTTTGAGCTTCAATTACATGAGCACCAAGCAAAGTACTTCTAACCAACATTTTTGTACAATTCGCAGGCTGTAAAATTTTATCCCCAGAAAATGTTTGTATTGCAGAAGAATTAGACCACAGCCTAGAAGGATTTTCTTAAGCAAGATTAGTTACTGGCTTTTAATACAAGTAAATAAATTTATAAGATTTAAACCAGAAAGCAGAGAACGCGTAGATCTAAAATGCTGACTTTGACTATACACTTGTTCCCGTTCCTCTGGATGTAGCTTAAGGGAAAATGCAACTATTTTGCTTCACAGCACTCTAAAGCAGAAGAGCTATCAGCTTATTTTATTTTCATTGCCAACGTTTAAGTAATGCCAAGGAGATGTGGGTGAGCTAATTACTTTTTCAACTGAAACTCGGAAAACAAAATGGGGAGAAACATTCAATAAATTTAATACTTAAATTTGTAGTTATATGCACAACTATGTGAACTACTCACTGAATGATCTCGCTCAAATCACAACACTAGATTCTTTGATGCAAATCCTGCTTATCTTTGTATGACATATACTACATTTTCTTTGAACAAAACCAGAAGTTTTGTTCAGTGAAGTCAAGCAACATAACCAAAGGGTTTCAAAATGCTTAACATTATATGAATTCATACCCATCACAACCATTAGCTTGCCTCAGAATTTCATTTGGTATTCTCTTAAATTTTGTATAAACACATTGTGCAGACACAGATCAGTGAAGCTGTTGAAACTTCAGTCATTCCAATTTCACTCTTGGTTTTCTTACTATATTTTTCTCTTTCAGTGCAACCATGAAGGAATATTATAGTTATGTCACTGTTTTGTGATACAAACAGTAACTCATACTCAATGGTAACTCAATAGTAATAGTAATAGTCCCTCAGTATACACAGTAGATTAATGACAGAGCTGACTCCCTAGGGAAAGCTAGTATCCATTTGCATGAACAGCAAAAAAACCAAAACACAGTGTAAAGTCTTTTTAGTACAGCTGAAGCTGAAATATATCACAGTCTTCACTTGCAAATTCAATAGTATGATACTACAGTTATAAGTATTTTGAAAGAATTGTACATTAAGATGCAAAATTCAAGATCAAAGAAAAAAAGCCATGCCTACACTTAAAACCTGGTAAGGGCTCTAGTGACTCATGTTGACTATTCCTGCAATGCAAACAGTATTTCACATTCAAACTATCTGTATTTATTATTGCAGCCACAACGTTAATAAAGCTTCAAAGCAAGTATTCTCCTCTGGTGATGCGTTAGAGGTACATACTGTTCGGCTGTGAAATTCAGAGATATGGATGGGAAAGGTTAAACCAGAAACTCCCCGTGACTGCTGGGCTTTGCACCAAGCCAGCCATGGCTCAGGTTATAGCTTCCGTATGGATATGTTTTATGAAGGCAGATTCTTCTGTTAAAAAGCAAGAAACGGCTTACTACATACACACTTGAGTACTGGAGTTACCAAGGAACACACACCAGCTAGCAGTAACTTTCCACAGCCAGATAGAAAGGCACGTTTTATGATAAATAGCTAGTATTCATAATATCGCCTACAGACAAATAAATAAAAACTCTTCTTTACGTTAGTCTCTTTACTAGCTCTGTAAAATTGTCTTTAGGTAACAGAGGTTTGTGAGGATAAGGAGAAAATACGAATCACAAAATCTTCACAGTTGTGAAGATCTGAGATCATCAAGTCCAACCATACATACACAAAAACCCCCCTATATGCCATTAGAGCATGCCCCGAAGTGCCATACGTACACGTTTCTTAAATACCTCCAGGGATGGTGACAAGCAACCCAGAAAAACAATGCAGGACAGAATGCTACAAGATTACACAATACATTTTCCTAGAGGGAGAATTAATGAAGTACTTCAAGTCACCTTGTGTAGCTATTCTGGGCAGGAGTTAGAAATGAACAGGCAGGAACAAAAGAATTAGGACCAGCCCTGATAAGAATTTGAAGAACTTCCTTGAAGTACTTCAAGCTGTACTCACTTTCCTTGTAATTACACTGCCCAAGGTGTTACAGGGGGCAGTGCGAGTGTTTCTGTGACCAAGTTGTGAAGAGTTATTGAAAATGGGTCAGACTCAAGTGCATCTGAATCGCAGTTAAATGGCAAGAGGCCCTCAGTACTTTAGAATAGCTCTCCTCCCTTCTCTAATATTTGATAGAAGATTTCTTAGCATAAGAATTCTGTAATTCGGTCTCTGTTGAACTGAAGTATCTACTAATCCCAGTAAGAGCAGCTATTATGGCTAAAATTACTTTTTCCTGGTGAAAAAAAAATAGGTTTTCTGAAAAAAAACAACCTCAATCTATATAGCACTTTTCTCTCAGAAGTGCAAAAAAAAATTAAAGTTAGTTGAATATAACCAGAAAAATCTAAGTTTCAAAGAAAATTGAAGAGCAATTACCTCTAATGCTCAGTGGCACCAACAATTCCTTTATCGTTTAGAAGTACACTGTGTAAGACAATGCAGGACTCGTCATATACTAACTCCCATATATGTCAGCAGAGTAGGGGGGGAAAAAAACAACCGAACACCTTTAGGGTCAGCTTTGCTTAGATGCCCTGCACCACAGGTCTGTGCTTTTCGAGGAGCAAGGGGAAGCCCAGCAGAATCCATCAAAGCTGGGAATGGTTCTTTCTGCTAGGCAGAATGCCCTTCCATCAATATTACCCTGTTTGTCACTTCAAAATAGATGGCTAGAAGTCACATTTGTCAAATACAAAGTTCCACTGGCTTTAAAATTAAGAAGCCTGTATTGACTTTCGTTCCTCCAGTACTTACTTTCCACATTGGTTTATAACTAACACTACAAATTTTAACCCATGCTCTTAGTTACCTATGTATAAATAAAATGAGCTCAACTAGCAGATTTAGAGAACTATTTCAAAAATAAAATATCACAGCTGTGTTCCACAATAACAATTCTTTGATAATTTGATTTCATAAATTAGTTAAACTATTAGATAAACTGATTGTCTCATAGCTGTTTTTAAACAGGTCTTTTCTTGGTTGTTCAAACATGCTTGATGGGAACAAGATTATCTCTCTGGACTGTTCACCATTTTAATAATGAAAAATTAAATGGTAAACCTTCCTTTAATTCCTCCCCCCAACAAAAAAGGGAGGGGGAAAGAGAGGCAACTTGGGGGTAAGGGTAGTGGGAAAGAAGAATGAACAACTTTAACAAATCACCAAACTTTAAACAATGGTAACCAAACTCGTATGCATTACATGAAACCTACAGTAGAAAGTAAATCCCATTTTTATGGCTATGCAGAGACATCTTAATGACACTTACAAGTGTCAATGAAATACACCCTACTGAAAAGATGCCAGTTTATAGGTGGGGAGACTCCAAATTGTAATGGGTGATTGGAACAAATGGATAGTTGGCAGGGACCCTCCAAAAAAGTCCAGTTTAATACCCTAATTTCTTAGTAAAATTCTTCCAAAGGCCTTACAAAATCCATTTCAGTATCCTCACCCAATATAGAAGTTTTCCTAACATTTACTCTGAATTTCTTGAAAGCTAGCATTTCTTCCCCTTTCTTGAAGGGGGCTAGCTAGTCACTATCCTTCTCAAAATGAGGTAGAAGAGAATGCATCTCAGTTTCCTTTCTGGCTTAAATCCAGTAACTTCATCAATTCTTCTCAGAACAGTAGTTCAACAAATGTGTCTAATCATTCCTGAATATGGTTTCTAAAACTAGCCACAGTGGAGGAAGTAAGAAACTTCAACTAAGTCTTTTGGTAATTGCCATTTTTACAGCGTACACAGAATTCTGTGCCAGCACCTGTACCAATGTTAATGAAGCTATCTCCTGACCTAGCTACACACCAGGCAGAAGATTAACTATTTGCAGAAAAATAATGCTGCTTATTTACACAGTTATTATCTCGCATAAGACATTTCTCAGCAGTAGCAGCCACTAGAGTAGAATTACATCAATTAAGAACTAGTTTTGACCTTGCTTATTTGTTACTGCTGCTGTCTCAGATTTAGCCGAAATCTGATATGGTAACAGGCCATTACCTAGTTATTGTATGGTTGTCCATTTGGTCGAAGACAGAATCTTTGGCAAAACTGCTTATACACTTTGATAATAAATCTTATTCTACATCTTATTCACTAATGATAGTACCCTGAACACTATCAAGAGGTACGATTTTATTTCACTTAGCCCAACTCGGAGAGACTGTCAGATTTCAAACGATGTCACATAGCAACTAAGTGACAATTAAAGGAAAAAAAAAAAAACCACACGACAGTTGAGACGACCACACTTAGCTAAAAAACAGTACTTTCCCATGGGCTTGAATTATGTCAATCCTATACTCTAATCACAGAGCAATATTTTTTAAAAAAAAAGCTGTGTGTCTATAAATGACAGCATTTGGCAAAATGAACATGAAGGTGTACATTTAAGATCTGATGCTTAATCTATTATTCAATTTCTTTCTAGTATGAGTTACCCTCCAAGATAAGTGATTTTTCCATGATGGAACGTCTGATATATTGGTACACTGCTAGCAAGTCTGCAAACTTTTCCAAAGCTGGCAGGAAGAGCTATTATCAGTGGTACCCAAACAGGCACTTGGTACTTTCCCTTTCCTACCTTTCTTCAGTAAAAATCATGCGACCTGTGGCAGGCTGCACAGGCAGAATCACTCAGTCATTCTCCTCCTCTCTCTGGAGGAGATTGTTAAAAGAGAAAAGGAAAAAAGGAGATGGAGGAGTTATTCCACAGCTGGAAGAAGCATCTGGGAAAAGGGAACAGAAGACGATGGGCTGGCAGCAGTATGGCATATGTGACTCTAGTACAAGGAGAGCCTGTTTAGGTTCACCCTCTTCTCAGTAGGAACCAGAAAAAACTTTGCAGCTGTACCTCCGCGAACTTCCTCACAAGTCAAGATCTAGAAGATACTACTCTGCTTGCTGAACAAGCCTTTTATTCTTACTTTTCCCATTTAAGAAATCAAAGACTTGCTTCTCTGAAAAATGGAAAAGGAAAATAATTTGAGCCCTTCTTAACTGCTTCCACATGAGGAATCCTAAAATGGATACTTGTTTCCCACAGGCTGTCAGACTTGTACCAACCCTGAACTATGCTAAATAGAAGATGGCTTAACAACTTAAAGGTTGATTTAAACAAATCACAAGCTGAGTCTACACTTATAGACATTAAAAATAAATAAATAAATATAACAGTTTTCACTTACTATTAAATCCACACAATGTATTCCATCACTATTTACTGACAATTTCCATGGTCCTGCTACTGACACTAAAGAAAGCATATATTTGAAAGAGCACATGACTTGGTCTGCAGCTTTATCGTTCTTTCTACTACCCACCTAGACGCAGATAGAGGGTATCATCCTCTAGTAAGTATCTAAAAAATCTCTCAAGCATTGCAAGGCTCAGCAAACCATGCTGGAAAGCCTGCATCTTACATTTGGTTTCCATCAACACCTCTAGGGTGGCACTTGTGATTGTTCAGAGATTTCTTTCCTGACCTTCAGAAGTCAGACTTGTTGAGCTTGTTATTCTAGAAGAACAGAACTGAGGATGCAGCCTTCATCCTAAACACTGGTTATTCTTGATAGCTGCAAACACATTAGCCAGCTCAGATCACAGAAACCATCCAAGTATAAGTACAAGTAGCTACATGCTGGCTAATTTACACTCTGAGAAAGTCAGCCAAGTATTTCTCTGTCCTGAAGAACACGGTATGCAGATTTTAAAAGTAGAACAGTCTTTACCAGGGTTGAGTCTTTTTTCCTTTCAGTAAAACTTATTTGAGAAGTTAAGTGCAGATTCTGTCACTTGGTCTCCTGATTATCCAAAAATAACATTCTTGTTTATATTTACATAAAGTTGAATATTTATATGCAGTACCATGTTCTAACATAACTCAAAACATGAGCTGGAAAGAAAACTGACAAAGATGTACTAGAATGAAATCACCAGACAAATACTACATGAATCCAAATTAAGAAACTAGACAGAAACTTTCTTAGTGAAACGAAAACGTAAAAAGGATCTAGCTGATCATATAAGCACATACTTAAATATTTTCATTTAAGTCTACTGCTTTTTATTTTAAGAACATGGCTGTCTAATGAAGTTTGCTGGCCAAGGAGCAAAGTTCTGAGAAATTTTAGCAGTAGAGCTGGGAAACCCTGTGCCTCAACTGGGCAGCCTCACCAGCCTGATGCCACTGTACTGAGCGTTTCCTAGACAAATCTGAGTGATAACCTAAATGTCTTTTTTCCTGAGGACTACACATATTCCAGCTCACTGAATTTAAACCCCTAAAGTGCAAGACATTTAAGCCACAGATTCATCCTCTAAAATATCTTTAGACTAATTTCATTTAAAAGGTGAGAAAGAACTCAGGCCTCTGCTTCCCAGTTCTCTGCAAGATAAAATTGCTTTATCTACAAGCACCAACACAGGGTGGGGTTTTTTGCTGGTTGTGTTTGTCTTCTTTTGTAGTTTTTTTAACCACAAAACAAGTGTAGAAGTGAGATCAAATTCACAGTTTCTTCTTGACAAGTTATTTGTCAAAGTATATAAATTAAAAGTTATATACAATAGACAGGTAAACTGAAGAATGGTCACAGAGCACGGAATAAAGCCGAGAAGACTACACTAAGAACTAAAAAGATTTTTACTTTTTTCTTTTTAAATTCAGAACAGACTAAAATGAGCTGCAGTAAGCAACACTCACAAAAAATTCACTTAGGATTGACTGGTTGGCTTCTGACTTATGGGAATTATTTCCATGAATTATACTATTTGATGACCACTACAGAAGAAGCTGTTGTGTTTAGGACAGTGCTTAAGTGTGCATGGAGCTGAAACAAACAACGAAAATTTTCAGGTTAGTCCAACAACCTAAAGTGAATCTACTTTATATTCTGACAGACTCACAGAACATAGAAGACAAAGCCATTTAATGAATTAAGTACTACGCTGTATGCAAAGTTACAAAAGTACTTAAAAAGAAATTAAATGCCATGAAAAGAACAGCTAGTCTTTAATAAAAAGACCAGGTGACAATATGAAGCCCTTTTTAAGCATAGCTAGCTCAGTTACTCCAGTCCATCTCAGACAGCATGGCAGAATGCTCAGAATGTCACCTTTGAAATTCAGCATATTGGATACAATTTCCACACAGGTGGACTCCTTAATTTTCATAACCTACTCAAATACAGTCAACAACTATCTTATTTAGACACCAAAATTTACCTGCTGTGAATAATGAAGGCAATACAAAGGACTACAGATTACTGTAGAATCAAGAATAAATAAAAAAATCATACTTAAGAATTCTGAAATTCTGTGGTTCATTCCCGCTATTCATGACTGTACCAGAAAGCTCAATCAATATATGACTGAGCACCGTTCAAAATAATTATGAAAGAGACACCCGCATAGAAAATCACTATTAAAGCTAATCAGCAAACACTGCTTCACAAGTCCGCTTTGCCAAATAGGGCAGCGAGGACAGATTAATACCCAAAACCACACAGTTTTACAACGTGCAAAACTCTCGTTATTATAAAAGTTTTTCTACTCAATGGAAAACATCGTAAAAGGCAGTACAGTATTTAACAACCAATCATCTATGGAACTTTATTATTCCAAACTGGGTGACAGAGTACTTTTACCTAGCAGCTGAATCACATGGCCACTCTGCAACATATTGTAGCTTTACACAGCATTTTTTAAAAATAAAGACAGTATAGAAATTTTGCTCATTAACTACAGGGGAAAAAAAAGGTTATGTGCAGTAACATGTAGTACCCTACTAGCAGCAGTAGTGAGACTGACACATTTATTTCCAGCTGTTTATTGATCAAACACTAATCTCAGGACTTCAACATGACGAGCCAAAAGAGCCTCAAACAGACACTTGCCTCACAACACCTCCCTGATTCTGGGCACCCCACCATCACTTTTGAAAGCACTGACAGGTGCTTTACTTGTCAAGTTATTTCAAGCAATAATGACCAAATCTTGGTGCCTACTGCACTTGCCACATTAGGCACATGCATACTATTAGCCTGTTTATATAGAACCTTGAAGACAAAAAGTCTTATCCGTCCTACCCTCCCATACAAACCCAAGAAGTATAGGATAAGAAGATTTTTCTAAACTTCCCCTGATCTAAAAACAACCTACTGTAGTTCTAAAGTTGCAAAGCAGAGCTGGACACATTCAATGGATATGTACAAACGACCAGTATTGTTGATCTTTTAATACACTGGAAGCAAAGCTTGTGTTTCACCGTTACTTAGAAGGCATTCAAGTTTCTGACTATCATAATGTAAACCCGTAGAGCATTTATGCAAACTGATCTGAAAACATGATACAATAGTCCATTACATTTTGAAGTACAGTACTTTTATGAAGTGCTTTTGAGTCCAAATGAACAGCTGGTGGAGCCTGAAGAGCAGGTTATTCCAGTTGCACTGACATAATCACCTAATACTTACATGATTTTTAACTTCATATTGAGCCAGTTTTTAAGATTTGAATAAAATGGGTTAAAGAATCTAGACTTCACAGTTGTGACTCATAAGCCCAAATTAAAACATGCAGAAGCATTTTTATTACTGAAGTTCACATTTTTTAAACTATCTCAGGTTTTATAGAACAACTTAACAATATTCAACAAGTGAATGCTTTAATACTCACAAGTATAACCATATGAAAGGTCTTTTTATTTGTACACCTTACAAAGAAGTGATGTTGCAAACATTTCCAGTAGTAATTTTTCTAAGAATCATGTATAGACCATATAGGCCAACCAACATCTCTGAACTTAGCAACTTAAGAGTATTTTTTAAAAAATAGTATTTTAGGTAAAAATCAGAGTAAAACTGTAACTAAATTGCAAAACATCTGAAAGAAGTTCTCAATGTACCTTTACTTCAGTAGTAAGCAGGTGTTACCATGTGTTCAAGTACCACTTGAAAACTCAACTGTTTGCTCAAGTTGCATAGGCAACTTTCCCAAGCAAGAGTCATCAACTAATTCAGGAGAAAAAGTGGAGGTGGGTGTGGATGGGTGATTAACAGGACAAATTAAGAAAAAATTAGAAAGCATAAGCTATTAAGACTGCACTAAGTAAAAAGCTGACGGGCAGTACAGTTAATCCATAGATGAAGTTCCTTTATTCTTCCGAATGCATCAGTCTCAGGCATTCACAGGTTTGCCTCCAGGTAAAGAACCAGAGAACATCAGATGTCAGACAAGTTTTTCAAGCTCTGTCCTCAAAATGAAGTCACTATGAATGAAGCATCCAGCATATTTCTGACACTCTACAGTTCACAAGAATTCAGCTTAACACATTCTACAAGTAATGTATCACAAATTTTTATACTGAAAAAGAAAACAACTTTCCAACTTCTTTGCATGGAAAGGTTTGTGTTCAATAAGTGAGCAAGCACACATTTTGTGACTACGCCAAAAACGGGTATAAAATACCCTGTCAGTTTTAGTGATGTCCTAACTTCATTTTCAAGACTACTGACATTAACTTGACACACAAAAGAAAGTTATGTCATATTAAATTCTTTCACTGTATCTCAAGCTAGTGCCAAAGGCATTGTTCTCCAATGAAGATGTATTTAGGGGCTTTTTTGGGGGGGTTGGTGGTTGGTTTTTTTTTCCTTGGGGGCTGGGGGAATAGGATTTGTAGAGTGGATTCAAAAGCTACTTTATATCAGGAACTTGGTTAATATTAACACTGTGCATGTTACCTTTGTACGAACTTCCCCTGGACTCAAAGGGTACCTTAAATTAACTCACACTAAAATGCTCAATATAAACCGACAGGTGGAAGAGCTATAATAAACATCCAGGATTGATTTAAAACTTCATATTGCTTCCAATTTGAAGGATTTTAGAAATAAGCACAATTTGCACCACCACGAAAGCAATACCATCAACTCATCTCAACTACATAGTTCATGATTCAAAAGAATTAATGAGTACCCATAGCTTACTTTCAGCAATTTTAACATTGGCTATTAACATTGGCTATTAAGCCAATGTTTCAGCACTGAATTGAGAGTGGTCTAGTTTAATTCACTACATCTGCCATAAAAAGTTGTATTTTAGATTACTCAGCTACAAAAGTTTGGAAAATTTCTGTTCTTAATAGTATACTATGTGGCATTTAGTTTTCAGATGAAGGTTTAATAAGGCAGGGTTTCTCACTGATGGCATATTATAGACCAGTTTGTAGAACTATTCAGTCTGGTATGAATAAAGGTAGCTTTGAGTTTAATTCCATCATTGCAGTACGCATTTTATTATTAAACTGTTATTTGCTCATGATGAAATGGTCACTTTAACTTGGTATAAATATGTAATATTTAAATGTAGTTGTTATTTTTTCCTTTTTCAAAAAAAGGATACTATGAAATACAGTTCTTAAATCCAAACAGCTTCTGAAAAGAACAAATGCTACTTAGACAACTATAAAATACCTGTAGCTGCCAGCTGTTTTCCAGAAAAATGAAACTGCATGTTTGATGAATGCCTATCTAGCATGTGTCAGCATTGCCACTGAAAAGCATAGCATTGTGTCTCCCTGCTCACTACTTCTGCTTATGTCTGCACCTTTTCCTCTTACACACTTTGCTTATATACCCACTTGAATAACCAGCCAAATCACTTTCCCCATCTCATTCACATTCCCCATGATCAACAGGTGCTTCCTCTGTCATAAATGGAAAGATTAAGTTTATAAAAGTTCAAATTGGTACCAGAGATACAGCATAAGAACTGTTGTGGTCAAGCCAGCTTCATGTGCTGTTTCCAGCAGTAAATATTAGGACAGCTTTTCCATTATTTCCTGGCCACAGAAGACAGCCATTTCATCAAAAGCTGACTGAAAATCGAGAATTATCATTTCAGTACTCATAAGTGGCAGCTGCTTAGTATCTTTATTAAGTTACGGAGATGCAAGTTGGACAGCTGTATGCCAATAAACCACTACACCTGGACAAAGCCTCAACTAACCATTTGGTACAGGGCCATTCAAAAAATCTGTTTTAAATTTTCAGAATCTCAAACTTCATGTTGACTGAATGCTTTTGATTAAATACAGGTGACAAAAATTTAAGCAGCACTTTAAGAGTCTGTGGGCTAAATCTAAATGGTTTAGATACTTTCCAAAAGCTTTATTTCCTACCTTAGCACAAAGTTGTCAAGAGTATTTGATAGCAAGGTTTCAGTGTTGTCACTCAGTGACAACATACATCACTTGTCATTATTCACAATAAACTGGCTGCAACTACAAAAAGGCAATCCTATTTATACAGTTTTTCAAGCTGCTGCACATCTTCAGAACTACTAAACAGACTAGATGAAGTAGAATACAATTGACTTGATCCTTCCTAATTCATATTTAAAGAAAAATTAAGTCTTTTGTAAGAGTACACTCAGACCAATTAACAGGAATCCGTGGACTAAGTTTACAGCCTTCCAACTACCCTCTCTTTGGTAGGAAGCATTAGATTTGTCACAGGAAATTACCAAAATCCTAAATTATGGACTGGTTGGACCTTATAGCAAGTTTCCATTCAGCCTCCTCAGTTAAAGATGTATTTGTGCCTCAGGGCATAGGGATTTAGAATCCATTCCACATATAAACACCAACACTCTCCTTCATGAGTAATAGGCGCTGCTATCAAAATCTTTATAAACCTGTTTGTCTAAGGTCTGGTGTGACTAAGATTCATGAAGTTTGAGTGGAAATCTTTTTTAGACCTCATTACTGTACATATGGTTAACATTCTTATATGAAATCATTTCCAGCCCACCTTATTAGCGTTGACACACAGGCTAAGCTAAGAGTTCTGTTTTACAGAAGAGTATTATAGGATCTTTCCCAAGGACAAGATGAACCTGTTCAAGTAAACTGAAACATGGACTGCTCCCAGAAAGAATAGCCTTATCCTCCTTTCTTCACCCCTTCAAATCATACCGATTATTCTTTTGCCAAATAATTTTCAGCTGGATCAGTTCCCAGATCCTATTCCTTGCATGGTTTGAAGACTAGTAGTGCCAACAGAAGGATGATGCTAGGAATGCACTCAGGCCGGATTCTCTCTACATCAGTAGAGGCTTTGCTAAGCCTAAATTAAGCATCAGCCTGCAAATTCAGAATGGCAGCATCAGACTGAATCTAAACTTCATCATCTTGGAACCTTGCTGAAGATTTAATTTAAGAAGTGGAGAAGTTTACAGTATAAGGAGTCTCTGAAACATTCTGCTGTGAAGTCTTGCTTATTAGAACAATTTACTAGCAAATACTAGAGATCACCTGTAAAGCTACAGCAGAGGCAGTAGCAATGTCACTCTTCTTTAATTAATAAAACTCAAAAAAAAAAAAAAAAAAACAACCAACACCACAAACACACCCAAAAATGTGGTTTTAAGGACAGGTCTTCAAATTCAGGATTTGGACTGCAGTTCTACCATAGTTACAAGCATTATCCTAATGCTAACCTTTTGGGAGCACACACTGAAATTCAGTCATTATACCACACACCTCCAGTAGCAACACTTTATTCCCTGAAGAAATTGCAAGCTGGCACAGAAGCAGAACACGCACTCGTAAAACAGTATTCCAAACACAGATTGAGAAGACCTGGTTTTACCTTTGCTCTGTCAAACTTCCTACGTTTTCACATCTGGCTAGCAATTATTTATCAAGTTTTAATTACTTAAATTGTAACTGAAATAATTAGAAAAGCACAGGCATCACATATTCCTAGAATATATTAAGGCAGTGGTGCTGCAAATCAGGGAGCCAAAGAAACAGAGATACAGACACAAATATTTGAACTTCATTCCCTTTTTCTTCTGTTATACAACAAACAGGCCATTCTAAAGTACAAAGACATCTTCTCAAGTAAAACCCACAAATTATACCTCAGTTGCTCATGCTGAATATCTAACTTTTGTACTGGATCTTACAATCATACACTACATGCAAGGTACAGCAAGTCTTGTAACAGCAATTATGTTTTCCCTGTGTCAAAAAATTGCTAAATTCCACAGTAGCACAGAAAACAGATGACACCATTACTCATGAAACGGAACATTTCTTTGGCCTATTTTGTAGTTTCAAAAACAATTTGAAATTTTACTTCTTCTCAATTAAGTCTCCTCAAGCAGTTCAACACAGTTTTTGTAAAAAAGTATGCCAAAGATGTATTATAAACTCAGAATCAACCACCATTTCCAGAATGTTTAAGTTTCAAAGTGCATTAATGGTTACCACCAAAAGTTTGCTTGAGTGATTACAAGCAACAATTTCACACTTAGACTAGGCATCAGAGCAAATATTTCACCAAAACCATAAGCACTGCATTTTAGTGTATTCTAGCTAACACTAGTTTGATGACTGAATTTCACTATTCACATTTCCGTATAATTAAAACACGTGAATAAAATATTTAAAACAAATACCTTTAAAATACCACTAACCTTCCATGGGCATGAAAATCTAGCCGCAAGAACTGATCTTCATGTGATACTGCTCTTTTGGCACGCTGGTGTTTTTGGTGTAACAAATCCACATCATAAGACAATCCTTCATAATGTCTAATGTACTTATTTAGAGGATTTCCATACTGGCCTGAAAAGAGAAAAAAAGGAAGGCTTAGCATGTCTGAGAAACCATTAATGTTACAACCAGGTATGGCAGATCCGTGATGCAAAACATGTGGTGATGAGGACCCAACTTTCGCATTATAGGCATTCTATAAGGCTTTCTCTTTTCTCCCTTTGAGATTCATTTAACTCTGGTCCCACAGACTGAATGCACGCTTGCAGTCAGAGTACATGAGAATGAGATAATTTCAGTAATTCTGGTTTCAAAGCCAGATTATGTATGACCTAAATTATATAACATTTCTTGAACTACACATTAAATTTAGCCAGCAATGAACTAAAGATATTAAGCGAGGCACAAAGTTTCAAAACTCCAAGGGGTAACTGCATGTTTTGATACATAACTTCTATCAGTAGCTAGCAAGAAAACAGTCACTCTGAAACAAAACCCTGCAGTATTCTTCTGTTCACTTTATACAACAAACATGCAAACCATTCTTTTCTCTTGTAACTCCATAGAAGCAACTGTTTAAGAACAAGTCGGCTATTCATTACAGAAACTAGTTTGTGTATCAAATCTTACGTTGCACCAACTCTCGCAGCATTATTATGCAAGAAGTCAAGTTCTCTTTTAAGCATCCTGTGACAGCAATATATTGCCAGAGATATTTGTAGAAGGAATGTTTCAGCACTGTCAACATTTAGTAAAAATTTCCATACAAGCTCTTCCCTCCATGACCCCTTTGATATTCTAAAACTCTAGAAGATGTTTTGGTGAACTATGTGGTTTTTATTTAATTCGGCCCTCCCTTTTTAGTTCACTGAGTTACAATGTGATGACACAAAGACAAATTGAGTACAGTAAATGGGTCATTATAATTTTTACTAACAGTATCACATCATCTTTCACAAAAAGAAAACAGAAGTTCAAGTGACTTAAAACCTGAATTGTCTATCGAAAGCTGTGGTTCACAGACATAATCTTTATCTACACTACAAATATGACACTAAAATACCTAACTTTCAAGTTGCTGGTTTTCCAGTTCCTTGTTGACAGGAAACTTTTATCAGGTCATATCTTCAAGCACATCCTTGTGAAGGGCATATGATTTGTTTCCATATGATAGGAACTGCATTTATTTCCCAGTACTTACTACTATGTTCCAAAGGCTAGGCAACCGCAATCAATGGTATAACATTATGCATCAATTTGTGCTTCAAGGATATACAATCTTTCTTTTTTCTATTTTCATTTTCTGTTCTGTTTTGTTACTTTCTTCACTGTATGTGGTTCTTACTTAACTGTATGCCCCATTGTTCCTGGCTCCTCACCTAACTTCAAAGCTCTCCTTCCTCAACCCCCTCCTTAAGGAAGGGGAAAAATTATTCACTTTATGCTTGATTTTTCAAGAGCTTGACTTGGGCTACCTTTTTTTTTTTCCCCTCTGGAATAAACATCAAAATGCAGCACTTGAGAGATCAAGTAGAAAGTCAAATCTCCAATATTCTCCAGAATTCTTAATTCTGGAAAAAAAAAAAAAAGTGGGATATTTCATAATCAGTTTAACCCCAGACCAACCTAAAATGTGAGAATGCTCAGAGATTTCATGCAATGCTTTTCTCCAGATATCTATACTGACAAGATCCAGGCAGACCCAATGAGACAAGTATATCCCAAAGCTTTACTTCAGTAGTGTTACATTTTCACAAATAAAATAATCTGTTATTGCACTTAAGAACACAATTTTATAAGCAAAAATATAGATTTGCCTTTCATTGTATTCACTGCCTTCTTTAAATTAATACCAATTTGTCACTGCCTTTGTTTCTTTTCAAGGGATTAGAATGTCTAATTGCCAATAAGCTCAATGAGCAACACAAAAGATGACTAAATAAATTAATACTTTCAAATGCATCACTTGCATTTAGAAGCAATATGCACAAGATGATATTGCCATATCTTCTTAAAATTCAAGCAATGATATACTGTAGATAAACTGCATTTCCTCGCAGTACTGTAGACTTCTGCAAGTGTTGACTCCTCATCATTGACTGCAAATACAGTCCAATAACAAAACTTCACTCCAATTTCCTCTCAGTCTCAAAATACAAGTCCAGTCTCATGCAGCTTTCCAGAAGCCTCTTATGTGTCTTAAACCTTTCTAAAATATGTGATTTAAGAAAGTCTACATGAATTCCAATCCAAGTAAGACACAAGACAAACCCAAAGTTTCAGCAACCAACATGAGGAATTTTAAGAATGAAGGATGTTCTCATCTGTCTGATGTTTCTGTAATCACTTCCAACATAATCCCACAAAATTAAGCAGAAACACTTCCTATGACCCAACACTTCTACAAACTAAACAAGAACAGCCTGAGTCCACCTGTTATATCAAACTGATACGCAATACACATTAGCCTGACTACAGGTACATGATTCTCATTTCCCAGTATATATGACCCAAAATTGCCAACATTAAAGAAAACAAGCTTTAAAATTAAGTGATAAAAAGCAAAAAAAAACTTAGCTTAAGTTTTAGTTTTAAAATGAACCTAAAGCCAGAATATACTAATAACTCACTTTAAAAACTTTATCAAAACTAAGGAGTTAGTATGTTGCAGAACATGTAACTTCTGTGCTCTGTAATCCCAAGAGTATTTAACAAGTTGAATTATCTTCAACTTTTCTGTGGTATGAAGCTTCTAATAATGCATTCCTTCAACTGCTATACCTCATTTTTTTTTCTCAGTAGTGCAACACACTTTGAACAGCTTCAGGTCCCTAGAATAAAGGTTTTAAAGCTTGACAGCTTATTGACTTTGCACCTGATCTAGGTCTCACGACCATGTGGAAAGCTGAGAAACTGCACCCAACTGCGTCACAAAGAACAGTTTTAAAGTGGTAACTACTGTGACAAGACAGCAAAAGGCTGTTGACATTAAAAAGCCTCTGCTAAGCAAAAGCAAAGAAGATTTTAAGCAAAAATCCTATTTTTTAACTGAAATTTATACGCTTGTTGTGATCACACAGGGAAACAATGTTATTTCTTTTCCCTTTCTCTAAAGCTTAAACTCCTTATGCTTTAAGTACTCTTATACTGAGCACTTAACACAAACACTCTTGCTGCTCTCCTCTTGCCAAACCAAACCACCTGGAGTCCGTGCTCTTTCATAGCTTTTCTAGAAAGGGACTTCAGACAGGGTTGAAGTCAAGACTCCAAAATGAACGTTTACTTTCATGTTCAGAAGCACATATAACCTTCACTTTGCTATCACATTCAAAGTCTGCAACTGATACACAATCTTCTTCTAATAAAACCAGTTACGTATCAAAAGTGATTACCGTCTTCACAAAGGTAGTTTAATAAGTAACTCAACTTCGGTAACACAAGAATTTACAGAATCCTGTGGCAAAAGTTTATTGAACTGGAAAGAAGACTACTGAGATGCAGGAGGCAGGTACAACTGCTAGCTCCAGATTTTGTAAACAGAAGATTCTAATCAAAAAGGAAGACATCTACCACAGAATCTGGGAGTAGTGCACCCCAAGAAATTGTTACCATAGCACACCCACAGGTCTCAGACTCTGCAATAAATTACTGTCATTGAAAAATTATTTTTTTAAATAAAGGAAGTAAGACAAAAACCTTTTCAAACAAGGATAAGATCAGGAAGCCTGCAGTAAAGGAACTATGAGCATCTAAATATAGTTTAAGGGAGCTGCTTTACAAATTTCATGTATCATGTTGCCATGAGCCAGATATCAAAGACAGCATGATGCCTTTCCAGACAATCTAATGGAATAAGCCAACATTACACTTCACCTGAACAGTAAGCTAGTTGACAGAAACCCTTTAGGACAGAGATAGCTGAGTGACAACAGGATGGCTTTTGAACCTGACAACAGGTGGCATTCCCTATGACAAAAACCCTCCAGAAATGAACCTTTATTTTCATGTACTTAGAATTAAATACAACTAAATACAAGGAAGGACTTTAAACAGAACTAAGCAGAGCACTTAGGTGAGTTACAGTCCCTGTGGAAGAATTTTGTGTATTGAGCATCTACAGATCTTCAGCATCCCTAGGGAGTTGTAAAGAAGTATCTACAGTTACTGTTCTCAACAGACACAAATCTCACTGGCCAGGTAGTGAATCTAAGTCATACATTCTCACCTTCTAACCAAGATTATGCAAAGGGTTAAAAATGTATCACCCATGGGATTGTAGCTATGAGCCTCCTGGAGCACCATAAGCAGCTATACACAGTATACACAACTGTTTGGTGGTCTATGCTAAATGATTTGCTGTTTAGTTCATTCAGCAAGGTTATTTTCCCAGACTACAAAAACTTTCCCTCCCTCCAGACGAAACCTGCCCAGTCTGTGGGAGTGAAACAGTACTTGCAGCAGAGGAAACGCTTAAGCCAACCAGATGTACAGAAGTCCATGGATCATCCAAGAATGCTGAGGGAGATGGCTTATGTCATTTTGTGGTCTGAGGCTTTTTATCACCTTTCTGAAAGGCTATAGTGATGGAGCGGGAGTCTTACAACTGGAAGACAAACATCATCCCTACCAAGGAGGGCCTGGATATCTACAGGCTGGTCAGACTAACCTCAGCATTGGAGAAGATCGTGGAAGAAATCCTAATAGAAGCTAGCTTCATGCACATCAGGACGACTGGTAATAAACAGCATCAAAAGTTCACCAATGTAAAAAGTAAACATCTCTTAAGTTTACATATATTGTGGTAAAAGATGACAACATTTAGCTTCCCATAGGAGCATAAATTAAGCATGCACTGCTCTAAAAGGTAAAGTTTATATGAAACCACTCAGATTAAGACTTGCATGACAAAGGCAAATAGTTCAAATACAACTCAAGTTAGTGTAGCAAAAGCACAGAATACAACTTTATAGACAATCACAAAATGTTCAGCAGGCAGGCTAACTTCGCAGACAACTCTTTTTACTGCAAACATCATCACTGATTTGCAGATTTGAAATGTTAGTATACAATAAGCATCCTTAAGAGAATTATTATTATAATTAAAATCGAGATAATCAAATCAAGTTGTACTTCTTCAAGCTGTTTTCAATGCAGAGTTTATTTCTCTTAAAAATGCTCCCTTCACATGAGACGCTAAAGAATATACCCAGCATTCAGATTTTGCACTTCTGTGCATAAGTATATTAGAAGTCACAATATATACCTCCCAACTTGAATTTCACCAAAGGCTTTATCCAGACTGTAGTTTCATAACTGTCAGCAGAAGGGTAGGTCCCACTGCCCTTTTTTATCCACTCCATTTCTATCCTTTGAAACCTTGTGCTGGTACTAGAACCGATCCAACTGAAAAACGTACTTACTCTTCTGGTCAGGTTAGTTATTGGTAAAAGAACATATAGCCAAAGAGTCCAGTCAGGATAATTTCCTTTCACTGAAAACTCTTATTTAGGGCACAGTTACACAGTACAGTACCACCAGCATAAACAGTACACAGATGTCTGCTTCTTGCCTTTTTTTTTTTTTAACCTTATTCATCCTGCAAGTCCCAGCTCTTCCTCCCCACTGGGCTAGGATCTGCACAATAAACCAATAGAAGCTACATGTGTAGCAGGAAATGATAAATTTCTTTTGTTTAAATTAGCAGGTTGAGTTGGTTCCTTGTGACATCAAATACAGAAGACTATGAAGAAGGGGAAGTGGGGACACATGGCCACGGCAGGGCCACCAGTGGCTCTGCCATACTGCATAACTGAACCTTTAGATGCTTTTAAAGCAAAAATAAACTGCACTGTTAAGGCTGTTGTGCAACAGTACTTTAAAGTTATTGATTTTTATTTACTTTTTTTAAAAACTTTATTTATTCCTTTTAATTTTATTTAACTATCATGGGAATTTGTAAAACAACCACCTGAGAACTGCCTTTACCAGCCACTGTCTCATCCAGCCACATAAAACTCATGGCTTTTTTTTTTTTAATTTTATTTTAAACCCCAGATAAATGCTGTAGACTGATTGTCATGTTAACAAAGGCTAGTATTCCTCCCAATTTATAGCAAGGATGAAAACTAAATCACTCAGATGCTGATAGCTCATAAATGCCTTCCCACAACTCCCCCATGTGTCCAGAAAAAAACAGAATTTCTCCCAGGCTCAGTGGGAAATAGGTAGCTCAATATCCAGCAGCACAAGACACTAAGATATAACTTAGAAGCCCTGGGAATATAGAAGAATTTGTTGTACCAGTGAGAATAAACAATTTATCATAGATTTGCTCTGATGTTCAGCATCTGATCAGCCTAGCCAGAGCATGATCAGGCTTGTTAAATCCAAGCTTTTTTGGGGTCTCATTAGTTCTCTTTTCTTGTTTTCTATTCCTCTTTCCTTTTTTATTTTTTTTATTTTTAAATGACCCTTGGGTAGAAGGACAGGTTCTATTGGTTATTTCCATTCCTCATAGAACATCATTATGTATGGATAATTAAGTATCATTTAATATACCTGCATGCATCCTCATCACATGCAGCAAAGCATGCTACTAAAAGCTGCAAATAGTATTGCCTAAACTAAGTACCACTTTACACATGAAAATTATTCACAGCACCAGTCAGTGAATAGATCCCTTAAGCCAAAAAGTTCCAAGGGTACTGGGGGAAAAACACTGAGATTCCTGTTGTGTTTTGGGTTTTTTTTGTTATTGTTTTTTTTTTTTTTAAAACAATTCTAGAAGTTCAAAGCATATATATCTTACCTTCCACTATGCAGTACTAATTGAGATAAACTCTACCTTTCCCCAATTACTAAATAAAAAAAAAGGCACAGCTTTTCCTTCTCACACTATTCAAGCTACATTCAAGCTGACCTACTAGACCACTCATTTCATGGTGGTCTTATTTACTCAGTGGCAGCAAAGAAAGAAAAACTTGTAAGAGAGCCCTAAAAGTTATCTAATACCAAAACATGACATGCACACGTTTCAGGGCCTATTAGACTAAACTGCCGACAATATCTCTGTTTTATCCATAAACGATACAGTTACAAAGCAGCATAGCAGAGGCATTGCAGTACACTTCCTTAGTGCAGCAACAGTAGTTGTTGCTTTTTATTGCATTCCTTCTACATAATTTTAAGAATAATATACCCTAAAAAAGAAAGTAACTTTTTCAAATTAATTCACTAATCTTTCTCCATTTAAATTATGCTGTGCCTTAATATTTGAAGATGTTTTTGTGATTTATACTTCACTCTGAACTAAAGTTACAATTCATTCTCTTAACCTATTATAAACCTTTAAATCTAAAGTATCTAAAGACTGTTACAATAGAGTATAAATACAGTATACAGACACAAAGCGTTGTGTAATTCTGAAGGAAGAGTTCAAACTCGGGTATCCTGTAAAAATATTCCAAATAGACTCCACTTCTGGTTTTTTTTAGAGTGCAGACTAATGGAATTTTCAAAATTACTAACATTTAATACTTAGGTGACTTAAAACTAACTCAACTTCACAGATGAATTTAACTTCAATATTTGTGTAAAATTAACAAGCACAAGATGTACTGTGATACCAATGAAGCACAGGGAAACTGATGAGGGTATTTTTTTTGCTGTTTCCAGCTTGCAGTGCTCTCACAGCAACATCCTTAAGAATCATGAACTCACCCTTTTTCACACAAATATTAACGTCTGCCTAGAAGAAAAGCATGTAAATTAAGAACTCAATTTTTCTGTAAATAAAACCATTTACAGTACTTAAGAAACACTAGAAATATGAATGCAATTGAAATAGAAAATTCTACTATTAAAAAGCAATTTTAATTCGACATTGAGTCAGGATAAGATTTTCGTAACTGCACCAAGATTTTTACCAGAAGTTTCACAGGACAGTCCAGAGATGTGTACCAACCACCATTTCTAGATTTCTATCTAGCATTATTAAGCTTTCTTTAATGAGATTAACCTGCATTGCTAAACACTGAAAGGTGTTTCTGTTACCTGCCAGTGAGGTGTGCTTCCTAGTGCCAGGAATGTTGAAGGGGCCCATTCTTATCTCAAAGAAAAAAAATTAACATAAATTTCTAAAATAAAATATACTTCTTCCATATATCCTTGCTTCTGTAGATCCAGAGGATTGTACTTTACATGCTTACTGTGACTTTAACGCATTTGCATGCCTAAAATTAAACAGTAGGAACAAACCTCACAACTGGTTAATGAATCGCTTTAAATTAACTCCATGCCAGCATTGTTTAGTTCAGAAAACAAAGAGATCTTAAAAAATACGCCAACAACTAAATCTGAAACATCTTGATGGTTTACAAGAATTTGAAGGAAAAGTCACTGGCTAAGTCTTTTGCATATGCCATTCCTAATTGTATAAATAACGGAATGACTTCTGACCATGCAAATCAGCCTGCTTTTTGCCTCAGAGCTTCGCCACCAGTACAATCCGCTGAAGTTTTCCACTGACTTTGACGTTACTTTTTGAAAACACGCCAAAGCCCAGGATTTAAGGCTAGATTCTTTGTTACTGGTGCACCCAGACGCAGAGCCTAAATAAAGAGAGGTGCCAAAGGAAGCAGAGGAAGCCCGTATCAGTTGCTCCACCCATCCTTCTCTCCTAATACACCCTCAGAAGCCCACCTTTTCTTGTGTATGCTCTCGGAAAAATTTGAAACTATTCCCCTACGGTGCCTTGACCGATTAAACACCACCAGATGGTATCGAGGAACTGCCCGAGCAGTTACCCAACGCCGAAAACCCGCTCATAACGAGAGATGTGCTCTAGTCACACAGCCCCCGTAAACATAACCATGTTTTTCTCCGCCCTGGGCGAGGAGAGACCCTCCCCAAAGCCGCGGTCACGCTTAAGGAAAATGCCGGGCTCGCCTTCTATTTCCTGGAGCTGAACTTTCTGCCTGCCCGCGTTTCCTGGTTCCGGGAAGCGGCCCAGGGGGCAGCAGGCTCGGGGACCCGCCGCTGCCTCAGCTCCCTGGGGGAAAAGGGAACCGGGAAGCAGCTACAGGGACCGCTGTGAGGAAAGTCCCGAGGGAGAGAAGCGGAGCCAGGCACGGGCAGGAGCAGCTGAGCGCTGCAGGGAAGAACGGAGAAGGGCTGACTCGGTCCTCGGCGAGGAAAAGTCCCGTGAAAAGGGGTACGGGCGCCGGGCCGACCCCAGGCGGCGGAGGCAGAGGGCCCAGGCAGGACGGTACGGACAG
>VZRU01000032.1:111474-136341 GCA_013398155.1 Pedionomus torquatus | reverse complement strand
CGTGAGGGCGCTGCCCCGTCGGAGGGGCCCGGCGGGGACCCGGGGCGGCCCTCGGGGACAAGGGCCCGTGTGAGGGCGGGGAGAGGGGCTGGGCCGGCGGTTGGAGCCTCGCCGGGGCGGGGGAGATGGGAGGCAGCCGTGCCGGGCCTGCCTGAGGGTTTTGTGTGGAAAAAAATAACAAAAAAACACCCAGACAGACGGCCAGGGGAGGCCTCGCAAGCAGATAATCCCTGATGCCAGAACCTGGGGAGGAGGGAAGGGTTTGGAAGTGCTTCTGGCACCGCTGCGGAGCCTGGATTAAAGAGCCGAAGGGTCTTTCTGTGACGGGTGAGGAGCTTTCTTTCAGCAGCTGGCACAGGGACGGGTTGTTCTCAACGAAGGAGTTTGCCCCTGAGATAAAACGGGAGGAGTTTGGTGCTTGCGAGGGGATCTCATCAATGCCGAGAAGTACCTAAAGGGTGGGTGTCAAAGAGGATGGGGCCAGACTTTTTTCACTGGTGCCTGGTGGCAGGACAGTGACTCTTTTCACTGGGCACAGGCTGGAACACAGGGAATTCTGCCTCCTTGTGAAGAGAAACTTATTTACTTTGAGGGTCCCAGAGCATGGGAACAGTCTGCCCAGAGAGGTGGTGGAGTCCCCTGCTCTGTAAATATTCAAAACCCACCTGGATATGCTCATGTCCAACCTGCCCTGGCAGGGGTTTGGACTAGATGAGCTGCAGAGGTTCTTTCCAACCCCATATCGTTCCATGACCTGTGGTTCTTTGAAGTGGATATTCTCCTAAAGCTTCCCTCTGCTTTGACCCTTCCTCCCCAAGAGAAAAAACTCCAAACAACAAAGTAAAAGCAAGAAGTGAACTTTCCAGTCCTTTCGGATACTTTCTCAGTTTTTCTTTGCTGAGCCAGAACTTTGACACACATGTTTGTCTGTCTTGACACAGATACGTTTGTCTGTCTTGAGTTCCTAATGGTGGTAAAGTCTTAGAATTACCTCAAAGGAATTAGCCTTTATTGAAGATCACCATCTGGTTTCCACCTTCCTTGCTGTCAAGGGTCTTGTTAGGAGGGGCTGCCTTCTTTGGAGGAGGCTTCATTCCCTGGTTTGGTGAATTTTCAATTGTGGCAGCATTTGGAAGGGTTCTTAGGATAAAACTAACTCTGACAAGTCTTACTTTTAATTATATGAGATTCAAACAGCCTGTGTTTTGCTCTCTTTGGATGATGGTGGGAAAGTTAGCTTGTTTCTCTTTATTTCCTGTGGGGAGTGTGCACACCCCTGCTGAAAGGGATGTGTATGTGATGTGTGTAGGTATCTTTGAAACTCAAGTTTCATGATTTCTTCCCCCAGCTGCTTTAAATTATGGACCTAGATGTATGAGTGGGTAGCATCTGATGTTTGTAAAGGCAGGGAAGGGAAAAACTTATATCCATCATATCGGAAAGTCAGTTTAAGTATTTATTAAGAAGTTATGTTGGATCTGCAAAGTGAGGGATTATAATGGTGAGAGATTACTTTACATTTCTGCAGTGTCCTTCTCCATGTTCCCTTTCTCCATCCTTAGGCTACCTGAACAACAGCATGTGCCAGCTGGCTGAAGTGTGCTGCTGATTTTCCCCTAGAGTCTCAGATGTACCAATGACAGCGTGATTCAGGATTCTGGTCATCTGCAAATCCCTGTTGGGGGATTTCCTTTTCGCAGTTAAGAGGTTCCTATAAAGTAGAAGTGAGGGATAGCCCTCTCAGTTCATGCATTTAGAGGGAGGGGAGAGGAACCTAACAAAACCCCAGGGCAGTCATTACTGCAGTTTGCTCTTCCAGTTTGCCTGTGTCAGTGGGAGAACTCGAGCAAAAAGCTTTTCATCAAAAGTTGCTTGCAAAGTAGGTTAGTAGCTACGTGTCAGTTCTAAACACCTTCAGCTAAATTCTTGCCAGGGAACAAATACAGTTTGTGCATTTCTTTTCTAAGCCAGGGTGCTCCCTGGATTTTTGCATGTGTTTTTTTTTTTCCTGCAGTTATACTTAAAGGCCATGAAACATTTGCTTGAATTTGTATGCTATTTATGAAATTTAATAGCTGGAGTTGCAGTGTCTTGGGAATACCGTAGGGATATCAGGGTACCTGTCCCAGATCAAAACAGATTTTCAAAACTATCTTTCCCTACATTTGTGTTGTCCTGAATAGCAAAAGCAATTAGAAGTGGGCAGGGGGAATAAATATATAAGTGGTGTAGCTGCACTAGAGAGACTCATGCATACTAGCAAACATGTCACTTGCTGTAATTGCTTCTTTTGTTCGGGAGAACATATTACTTACCTTTTAAACAAATTCTCCTGTTGATGCAAACTATGTAGATTGTATCAAAATGGTAGTGCTTATAGTTTTGATTTATAAAGGAGCTGAGTGGGCAGCTCCTGGTATTCAGAAGAGAAAGGCAGTTATTTTGTTAGGCAATCTGGCGTCAGCATTGGACTTCCCCTGTTGCTCTACCTTATCCAGTAGGCTGGCAGTGTTACACCACAATATTGTAGTTCTGTCCTCATTTGGTTATTGTTAAGTAGAATGTGAGATGCAGAAAGATTATATGTAAGAAAACTGTTATTTCCTGAAAGGTAACTGCATCTCGTGAGTAGAGCTTGTGAGACTGATGGATGAACCCTTGTACCTGCAAAGTCAAATCTAAGCTTGAAAGGATGCCAGGATTTTACTCCCTTCCCATCTTCCCTTCACTTGCATATTCTTTCTACTTGCAATTTCCTAACTCATGTCATGAATATGGATAACCCTTCTGTGGGATGTATGCTCTAGGGGTGGACTTGGCTGTAGGAAGTAAAATGGAAAAAGAAGTGGCAGTAATCAAGGTAACACGTGGGAGAGTTTCAAGGAGCAAGCAGAAATGCTTCTTTTCTTCTCCCCAGTCTCTGTTCTCTAGTCTGTTGTGGTGGTCACTAAAGGTGAACCTCCAATAATGCAAAGGAGGCGTTTGCTTTTTGCCTAGAGGTCACAATCAGCGCATTTTATAAACAGGGAAAATAAAGTGACAAACTGAAAATGACACTGGATGTCAGTGCATTAAATTTTCTTCCCTTTCCGTTTCTCTTTAAACTATTGGTCACTATCTCTTATTTTTTTGCCTTCTCTGGTGAAATTCTGTCCCTATTTATCTTACTGTCCAAATAGTACTTCATGAGATTTGAAATGCTGCCTTCTCTCTTGCTCGTTCTTTGTTTATATCATATTTTGGTGTTAAAATGCTCACATTCACTGTCAGCGTATTGGTTGTAACCTTTTATTGCTATTGATAATGATAAATACGTTAAGTAAATCTTCATTTTGCTGACCTCTTGGAGGAGGCATTGCATCAGCAGATTTTCTCGGTGGACAGGTGAGAGATTAGCGGGAGTTGACTTAGAAAATTTTTTTGTGTAGGGCAGTAAGAATCATTGTTTTGCCAGAGAGATGTTTTAAAGGCGCAGTTGCTTCAAAGACAAGAGAAAGCCACATGGCTTGCATTGACGTGGGATGGGAAGGAGAAAGCCATTAAAAGCTGGATTTCTCTGGAAAATGGTCTGAACTGCTTTTTTTTTTTTTTTTTTTTTTTAATTAAATCCTGTTAGCAGCTGAAGAGTTGAATAGCAAAGCCAGTTTGTGGGTAACTTGGGAATGCTCATCTGCCTTGCAAGTCAAGACATGGGGAGTCGCTTTGCAAAACTTGCTACCGTATCTGGAAGGAGGGGAAGCTTTAATGGGGACAGATTCTCAGATGATCCAGTCATTTTCTTTTTTCCAGTAACTGGAAATTCCAGTTTCCAGTTAATTCCAGTAATTTCCAGAGATTCCAGTAATCCTATCACAGTCAACTGGTGCCACTGAGTGTCAGTGTGGCACTAGATTGCAAGTCAAAGTTGGGTACAAACACGGAGTCTGAACTTTGAGTTGCTTCTGCTCTGTCTTCTGTTTCTTACTAGAAGTTTAAGAAGTATTTTAAAAAGGGAACTGCTGTTCAGTTATAGATCTACTAATTTCCCCCCTGTGCTTTGTGTGATTTTTCAGGAAACCAGGTCTAATGAGGAATCAACAGATGAATCTGAGGTAAGCCTGCTTAAAACGTTTCACACCTGAATCTGTGTCAGTGCTAGTTCTTTGTCAGTACAGAGGGAAAAATACTACCTCGTTGGTTGTTTTCGTAAACTTTGCTGGTACTTTGTAGCAAGGAATGTTAATCTGGGTTTAAATTATTAAAAAGGAGCTGTGATTTGCTATCAGAAGCTTTTTTATATTTAAAAATCCGCACAATCGCCTTATTATAGTAAAATGAATTACGTTAAGAGAAATTCAAATGCGTGCACTTTTCTTCTGATGAAAATTTAATTGTCAGTGTAATTATATATGCAATAATGCTACATTCAGGTAATTACCATGGTATTTTAATAGCGTCATGGTCTAGATATAATTGTGTTCTGTAGACTCAGTTCTTGAGATGGCATTACTTCAAAAAGTGGTTCATGTTCTGGAGGGGTCTGCCTGTCATGCTGTAGGTGCTGGAGAAAGTTGTCTGGGGGTGAGGAGAGGAAAGGAGCTACAGAAGGTTTAAGAATTTGTACCCAAACAGTGTACTGACTCCAAATCTGCCATCATTGAAGGAACCCTCAGAGATCTGGAAAGGGATACTTGACTTCAGCGTGGTCTAGGATGGCTACAGGAAGGAAGAAAAAGGACAGATGACACAGAGCAGGGTGTTACCTTGGTAAAGTGTTTTCACACGTTATGTATCTAAGTGAAAGGGGTTCCTAGATTGCCAAAACTTCGATGGACTTGCTGTTAGGAGGATTTTCTGTTCTTTACCTAGAGACAAAGGGTCAAGCTTGGGATCTGGGATTAAATGCTAAGCAGGCAGAAATCCTAAGGCAGTGAGTATTGCAGAGACCGCAGCGATGGATTCTGATAAAACCTTTTGGCAGAGGATGGTGGCTTTGTTTATTGTGGGATATTTTTTTTCCCCTCTGCCTTTCCTGACTGAATCGTAGAATGATTAGATTTGGAAGGGACCTTGAAGATCATGGAGTTCCAACCCTCCTGCCCTGGGCAGGGACACCTCCCACCACAGCAGGTTTCTCAAAGCCCCATCCAGCCTGGCCTTGAACACTCCCAGGGATGGGGCGTCTACATTTCTGCATTTACAATAGGTCTCACACTTAATTTAAATTCTTCCCATTGAAAATGGAAAATTGCTGCTCTTGGTTTCAGAGTACACATGACACATCCAGGTTGTACTATAGAAGCTTTTTCTATTATGCAGGAAGGTAATTTCTTGGTTTTGAGTAAACGATGTCCTTGTCTGAACTGGATGTGTAAGCAAAATACAGATATATTTTTTTGCACAACCTAAATCTTCTCCAACTTAAATCCATTGCCCCTTGTCCTATCACAGCAGGCCTTTGTGAACAGCCCCTCCCATCATGAGTGTGTGTCAGGTAAGAGGCTTCATCGTAGGTTTGGTTCCAACTCCTGTCTCCCGGGAAGTTGAGTTCCTAAGGCTACTTAAGTTTTTAATACTCTTCAGCTGTTTAAATCAGAATGTGTAAAATTCAAGGATGATAATTAGCAGAGATGGTGCATGTGTTCAGATGTTAAGCAGACCTTTCAGCATGGAGACAGTGGTAGTTACTCGTGTCAGCACTTGTAGAGATGCATTAGATCTTTTCTGGAAACTACAATACGCCTTACACTTTTATTTTCTATCCTTATCCATGTTAAGGAATATATTAAGCTTATATTATAAGCTTTTTCTTTTTCTTTAGACAGACTGCTATATATTATACCATGATATGAAGAGGAAGCGGTATATCTAACACAGTCTTAATTCTCAAGAGAAAAACCTACTTGCTTGGCTAAGTAATTCTACGGAAGTCTTGAAGCACAATTGTTTTCTTCTTGTATCTTTTGGTTTTGGTTGTTTGGATTTGTTTTTTTAATTGTGTTTGTGAAGTACATTTGCTTTACTTTTCCCAACCCTGTCTAATCATCAGATATGCAACATTTGGGACTCAGCCTGAGCAGATTTTTTTGTTTGGCTGAAAAGTCCTAGTAGTGTGGTTTTGTTGGCTGAGTTAATTTTATTTTAATTAAATAAATAAATTAAAGTGTGATATCCAGGTGACATGTAGTACCTGGAGCTACATTTCACATTTGATGAGATCTTGAAAATAGACAACGAAGTAGTCTGACTTCTGGCTGTTTGTAAAATGTGGAGGAAAAAAATTTTGCATAAATAATGTGCAGCCTGGATCTGAATTCCTGTTTACAAATTATTATTTTTTTCCTTGTGAGTATTTTACTGTAAAATCTTCCTTTTCTTAGTTGAGCAGTTTTCTGTCAGGCAGATTCTTATGTTTTGCCTGCTAATTAGCAAAAGATGATGCTAAGAAGTGTATAGTAAATAGTTAAGCTTTCTTTAGTAGCAGTATAACATCGTGGTAAATTAGATGCACAGTGATGTTTTTTCTTGCATATAAGTCGGTGCTGCTGCTCAGCTTGTAATTTTGTCTTTGAAAGTTTTGCTTTTCTTGAGAGAGTCCTGTGATACTACATAATGGACTGTTACGGAGTGATTGAAACAAATTTTGTATTTTAATTTAAAACAAGAGTTCAGTAGCGCATACAACAGCATATATTCTGAAATGCACCCATGACTCGCATTCAATAAATGAAGAAAGAAATCCTTCCCTGTGAGGGTGGTGAGGCACTGGAACAGGTTGCCCAGAGAAGCTGTGGCTGCCCCATCCCTGGAGGTGTTCAAGGCCAGGCTGGATGGGGCTTGGAGCAACCTGGTCTGGTGGGAGGTGTCGCTGCCCATGACAGGATTGGAACTCAATGATCTTTAAGGTCCCTTCCAACTCTAACTGTTCTATGATTCAGTCAGGAAAGGAACTGGGTTTGTATCTCTTAATTCAAAAGAAGCTTATTAAAGAGCCAAGTTGAGTCTCCCTGAGCCTCTGTGCTGCTCTGCACTGTATTGCATGTCTTTATTTGCAGTGTGTTGTAGTTTCACAGGAGAGCAGTCACCATTCCTTATGTTACACCATGAAATCTTGTGAGGTCAGGTGAATGTTTCGTGAGAGTTTGTACATGGAAAGTATCGTAGGCATTCTTGGTTAGTCCAGTGCTCAGTTTATGACAATTTAGAAATATCCCTCACTTATGGACTTTTACCACTGAAATTTATAGTGGTGGTGTTCTTTAAGGTTCTGAAAATGATCGAAACACAGGAAATACGAATGCCTTAAAAAGAGACAACTAAAATTCTTGATGTTTTCCTTTCCTTTTCAGTGAGCTCCAGACTTTAGACTTGTAAGTTGGATCTGGATTAGGTCAAAGCAATTAAATAATTTCAAGTAAATAAAGCATCTGGTAAAAAAGGCTCCTTGTCATACTCTGTTTCCATCAAAATGTTCCCTTAACGTGGAGTGTGGGGCATTGGGCTGGAAGAGGTGAGCTCTTCTGTGGCCAGTAGCTTTTGAAGAGGCATCACCACTGCAACAAAAAAAAATGGATGTTGAAAAGTAGGTTTGGTTACTGTACCTCAGTCCAGCTTGCCTTTTTTTTTTTTTTTATCTCCTGCCTGACCTTTGGCGGACTACTATTTCTCATCATGCCTCTTCCTTATGATTGAATAGCTCTACACTAGGTTGCCATTTCCCTCTTTTAGTTGTTTTAAAAATATAAGATGGGAGAAAAATGCTCAAAAAGCCTATTCTGTTTCATGTTCCTCAGCAATGTGAAGAGAGGTTGTTTCCCTGGTTTGACTTTAAGTGAAATTGGCCTTTTAAATGGGGAGAATGGAAGGCAAAGATATATAAATTCCAAATAGAAAGTTCTCCTCCTTATTAATGAGAAAATGTATCATGCAAATAATTTATCAATTTGAGTCAGTAGGATGAGCATAGTAAATTATTTATTGAAGTTTAAATGGAATCTTTTCATACATTAATTTGAAAAACAAGTTTGCAATGACTAGTAACTAACATAATATACATCGTTAGAGGATTGACTTGCAGGAAAAATGGATTATTGCTATATTCTTTTAATATCTTCGGGTTTTGAGTGAAAATTAGATACTTCATTTAATGAGCTATTAATATTAACTAGAAGTGCCTGTTCTATCTGTGTGTTGTGGAATACATAAAAAATAAAAATACTACTGTGCGTGCTACATAAATTAAATGGAATTGCAGAGCTAGGGTGTTAACAGAGTATGCAGATGTGGTTTTTCCAGAATACTAAATGTGTTCATCTGAGTGAAATAGCACTCTGAGCTGGAAAAAGGAAAGTAGCGGGGGAAATTCATGTGTTTGCCATCTAGCTCTTTCACTGTAGTGAGTGGGTGAACTTTAAAAACTACCGTTCCCAAAACTGCACTGTAGGGTTTTCGTACGCAGTACATCACGAGGTGGCAACTGGACTGCTTGAGTAGTGTTCGCGGGGGAAACAAATGTTTGCCCAAGTTCCTTACTCAGCAAAAGGAAAATATCAGTAGAAACGCAAAGTTTCATTGAGATTCGAACTGTGCTTGGATTTTTCAGGGTTGGAATTAGGTTGGGACAGGGAAGACAAAAGCAGCCTATTCTGGGATGCCTGTGTATGGTGCACTTGGTGTGGGTGGACTGATCCTGGGCTTTTGATTTGGATTTGAAAGTTTTCAGGTGTTCTTTGCCACGCACAAAACTACCAGTGAAATAAAACAAACGGAAGGGAGTTGAAGTGAAACCAAATTGTACTATGTGGACTTTTTACTACTACTTTTGGTTTTTTTAACATGCCATTTACAATGATTGCTCATGTGCAGTATGTCATCTGTGTGTTGCTTCTGCTTTGCAGTTTGGCCTTACAAACCTGTAGGAGTGAATATTCAGTTGGTGTTCTGCAATACAACGTGACATTCCATATACCACAACGGTTTTGCAAAGACATAAAATGCTCTCTGTTTTGCCTTTCATCTGCGTGTCATTTCATACTGTGAATGCAGCCCGTTTTGATACATATTCACAGGCGACCATATCATCTTAATTCCTTTCTCCTGGTGTGTATCTGCATTTTCCCTAACAGGTCAAGGTATTAAATAAATCTCTGTGGAAAATGCCTGGGGAGAACAGAAAACTGCTGTGTGAAATTTTACCATCCTAATCCATATTTGCCAATTTTACAGCCGGATGTCGGGAAGGTGTTGGTGATTTGCCTTATGAGGGGTCATAAAGGAACTGGATGGGAGGTTATTCACTTCCTTCACTGAGCTAACAGTATTTTTATCATAGAATTAGGGGGAAATACTTTTAGCAGCACAAGTCACAGATGTGTTTTCATGGTTTAGAAATTTCAGTCTTCCTGCCATTTGTGGTCTTCTGTAGCAATAGGTGCAGAATAAGAAACTAATTCTCATACAGATCGGAAACTTAATTTTTTTAGTATTTATTCCAAATGATTATAACATTTATTCCAAACTATATTAATTCTCACAAAGCCTGTGTTTATATAGGGTTCAAAATACAGCAGCCTCTGCTCTTTCACATTGTCCTGCAAGGGTTCTACAAAACCTGAGTAAATAAAAAGGTCTCTTTCAAAGATAATGGTGTGTCCTCCTTGCCTGCCTCAGTAATTTGCATCTTTGTTGAAGTTACTATCCAGGTTGTCACTGGAGATCAGTAATTTTGTAATATGGCCCTGTTTTTATAGGAAATTGTTTGAGGATTTTGTGTTTTTTTTTTTTTATTTACCCCCCAAATTTTGGCTCAGCAGGCTGATAAGACCATGATTGTTTTTAATTTTTATTATTCTACCTGCTTTCGAAGCAGTGATTTTAATATTAATTGCTCTTTGCTCTTCTTGTTCTTAAACCTAAAAAATATTAAAACTGATTTATTTTTTCTGCTTTGTTAAAATTTTCTTGTAGGGACAAATTTTTTAATACGAGCATAACAGATGAAAAGAGGTTTATGTTCTCTCACTAAGTTTCACTCTCTAGAGGGTCTGGTCAGTTGCTCAATATTTAAATTCAGCAGAGTGAATAAAACAACAACATGCAATAAAATCGTGTTCCAGTTTGTTCACTACTTGGCAAACTGGGCTCTTGAAGGTTAAAGGCCTTAGTCTGAGGTTTTCTTGGCATCCCCTTAGTGTTAGAGAGATTTGATTGCGTTGAGAGAAATTGAGTCATGATCCTAATCCTGACAATAGCATAGGTAGTCCCTTTATCATTGAGACAGGAACACAAGTCTGGAAACCGTATCCTAAGGATGGAAAAATAGTAATGATGAAGCTGCACCTTGCGATAATTGTATATTCTTCTACGATAATTCTCTGTTTGCTCCGTGTCACTTGTTTCTTCAGGGCAAGTGGATGTATCTGCCAAAACGCAGAGGACTGAATGCTTTCTTCTGGTTTGCTTTTGGATATTATTTTTTTTAATCTTTGATTTTGATTAGGGTAGGACCTAGAAATGGGCAGCAGGGAAGGTGTGGTGGTTGCGTCGTTTTAGAACACAGGAATCTTTTAAAAAAGCAAATATGGCCAGGTCTACTTGAAGATCTCTGATGCTTTACTTTAAGGTGTTGCTTTTTTAAGCACTGAATGGACTTCTAAATCACACTTTGTCTTTCTTGATTGTAGCAATTATCAATCCACTACTGATTTCTCAACAATGAAAACATAAACTTTGACAAATCTTTGTGTGTGGCGAATTGGCTGGTTTTGTCAGTGTTATGGTTTGAAAAAACCCATAACAAATTATTGTCATGCAGACGATTATTCTATCACCTGAGGACCCCTCTATGTAAATAGATTTAATAGAATAAGATAAAATAATTAACAGTAATACTAAAGAACCAGTATTAATCCTGACACTGATATAAGTTTTACGAGAATGGCAGCATTGGGGCAAACACCCAAGTCAGATGTCACAATGGAATAAATGGTGAGTGAATAACTATGTTTTTGACGAAGGTAATGATAGGTCCTCTTTGCCTATCTCAGTAATTTGCACCTTTTGACAAATTCTACTTCTTCCCAAAGGCAAACTTTCCTTCTCCCACCGTTTCTGACTAGATCTGGTCATTGTCTTGAAGGAAGGTGAGCTTTCCAAATTGTGCTGAGGAAGAGTAAGATGTTTAATAGGTCAGGTTGCCTGAAGTTGCTGTAAGATAACAAAAGGCACATGTGCTTTTGGGGTAGAGGGAAGTGACCTGATGTCCAAAAATATTCTTGGATCCCTTCCTATATCAATTAGATGACGCACCAGTTCCAATTTAATATATATATGGGGTTCAAAGTTTTTACCTTTTAAGTGCAAATTATAATCTGATGCCTACAGTCATAAGGCAAGAGTAGGATTTATGGAGACTGGTTTTTGACTGTTAAATGGGAATATAACAAGGAAGAGCGGGAGAATGTTGATTTACCCATTGCAGGTTGTAGCCAAGGTGTAATCACACTTAAAATTATGAACATGATAAGCTATTTAATAGTGATGCGTGGAACAAACTATAACCACAGGAGTTATAAAGCGGGTATGTTTATTATGGCACCAGGTGCGTGGGGGAATTGCTCCTCCTAAGGCACACACACCGCAGTGCGAAACAGAAAGGCGTTTATAATATAAATCATGCATATGTAAGGCTATGGGATGGGTTATTACAATTAATTCTAAGAATAGGTGGAATTAATCTAACCTGTTCCTTTTTCCCTTTACTGAGTTGGTCGTCCTCCAAACTGTAGTTCTCATTCGTACTGGTTGTACTGCTGACTGGGGCCTTTCCAGTTACCTCCTTCAGTAGACCATAATGTTCCTGCTTACATAGCAAGTAGCCTTCAGGGTTGTGATACGACTTCGTTTAGACAGTCTATTCTTTTTGTCTTGGTAGACAAAGATTAGGAGTTTTTCTTCATTTTCATATTCTCAAAAAACAAAGCAGAAACCATATTCAGTGTTGCCACCAAATAATACAAGGGCTTCGAAACATGATCTGGGACGGCAGTTGGATGGGATCTCCAAACTGTGTTGTGACGTTGCAGTGGTATTTCCTTAAATTCATCAACAGACATCATCAATTTGTTACAACTTGCCTTTTAGTATTTTCTAGAAGTGTTTTAAAGCTATCAACCCCCCTGCATGTGCTGTGTCCTGTGCTGCCCCGATGGGATGTTTTTACTTGTGGCAGATTTTGTGCTTAATTTTTTTAATAAACTAGCCCTACTTTCATGTACTGCAAATGGGCAGAGCATTCACTGGCAGGTGTGAACCCTGGATTAGTGAAGTAAAATTGCTTTTTCTTTCCACATATTGGGAAGAACATCTATACTGTTAAGGTGTGGAATGATAATGTGGGAATACAGGTAATTGTGTTTCACATCCTCTTGCTCAGTGGTCGGTCTCGATCTCTTTCCCCAAGTGTCTGTAGGTTGATGTGGGATGGGAGTTGCACTTTGCTTTTCCTTCAGTCCAGATTTAGTGTATTTGCTGAGTTGTTCCTGCTGGGTTTTGGTGTCCTGTGAATAGCTGTTTCATGCCAGGCTGTAATCAATCATTAGAAACTTGATATAGGAGAGCTGTTCTGCCATGAGGGTTGCCTGGCTGGAAGTGAGTTTCCACCTGAGGATGTGGTGGCTTTGAAGAGAATGAAAATGGGAGTCCTGGCAGGCACACTGGAAGGTGCTGAAATTGAGATGGGGCTCCAGGCTGGGAGGGTTTAGTGAAGTGCTTGAGTGGAGTTAGGATATCAGCAAAGGTCCATCTGAGGGTTGTCAGGAGACAAAGCAGAGCAGGTTTGGAAGGGGGAGGTTATATTTCCTTTTGCTCATGGGGGTTCAGAACTCCATAGTCTTAAAAGTGGAGATGAAACATTAGACTGCAAGCCAGCACCCATAACCTCTTGGATTACAGGTGGGATTGACTGGTGCTTTAAAGGCAGACCACCCTCTTCAGCTTCTGTCTGATCTAACGTTGTGGTGGGTGGAGTCACTTCTTTCCTTTTCCCTTGGCATCCCCAAATCCAGCAGAGCCCAGCCAGCGGACACAGCCCTGCAGAGCTGCTGTGAGGAATTGCTGGGCCTGCATCTTGCCTTGCCCTCCAGAGCATGCTGAAAAAAACACTAGTGGTTCTGGCTGGGCAAGGGTGTCTAAACTGAAGCATTATTTCCATGCTATAGAAACAGGCCTAATTACTGAAATCTCAGTGTTCTAGCATCCAGCTATTGGAAAAAGTAACTATCTTTGTGTGAAATGTAGTTAAGCAGGAAGTGAGAGTTGATGCACATGGATATTCCTGGAGCGGTATCGGAAATGTGGAGATCTGTGTCTGGTCATCTGGATTACCAGATTATCTGGGCCACGTTTAGCCTAAATACAATCTGGGTAGAGAGAACTAGAGATGACAGATCAATGGAATAGTGAACCTGCTTGTCTGAGGGACTCAGCATTAAGGGAATATTTTCTCTGAAGAATTTGGGGAGTAGAGTTCAGCAAACCTAAAGTCAGGTTAATATATAAATCAGTGCTTCGGTATCTATTGACCCTGAATAAAGGGAGATAATCAGGTCCCAGCAAAGGTCTGGAGTCTGAACTAGAGAAGGTAAAGACTAAAAATTATCATAATTCCTTTACGAGGCTAAAAGAGGCATTACAACCCATGTGGTACAATTCCCAAATGTGAGCTGAAGGTTAAATAGAAGTTTTTAGCTGTATCTTTTGTTGGATAATGTTTTCTTGTGGAAATCTTTTGACAGTTACCCTAAAGTTTGTAAGGTGCTTGATGGGTCCCTTGTCCAAACTGAGGTTTGTGCAACCTCCCTGGTGCAGTCCTGCCTTTCCAGGCAGTGCTGGTGAAAGGAGGGGTTTGCAGATGTCCTGGGTGTCAGGGTAGTGGTATAAATCCCCACTGATGATGCATCTTTCATAGCAGAGTGGTTAGAAGTCACCTGGTTTTGCTTCTCAGTGGGGTACCAGCCACTCGGATGACTGCTCATGGCTCCCACGTCAGTTAGGAGATTAGGCAAGATCCTTCCCAGCCCACTGTCCCTCAAAAACAAAACCGAGACAACCAATCTGCCATCATTTCCATTTAAAAAAAATCAACAGTTGGAGATTGTTATGTTTTGGATCAAATCAAGATGTCAAGACTGAAAAGAAATTTAGCAACTAAGTTCTGCTGGGTATTTTGCTGCACGTTTTGCTTTGGTACATGGAGAAGATCATTTTCCCTGGAGACTGCATTCTGGGGCTTGAGGTCTTTTTATGTTGGTCTTTTTTTTTTTTTTCATATTTGTTGTTGAATTTCTGTAGTAAGTGAAGCTGCCCTCAGCAAAGCACTAGGGATGTGTTTATTCATCTTTGCATAACTGAGCATGTTCTGTGAACCTTTATTCTACCTTGAAAATAAATGGACTTGATTTCTTCTACTGGAGGTTTTCACGTAGTTTGTAAATTCTGGAGTTCTAACTAGTTAGTTTAATTTTTTCCTCTATGTGATAGGATAGTGATGACTGGTTAAATGAATAAAAATAGTGATTTCTTAGTAAATTCTATGTGGTTTCTGAAAGGTCTGACCTGTATTAAATGTTAAGAAAAATTAACTCTTAGAAATTGCTAAGTAGCCGCTTTTCAGCTTTTAGCAGTAATGTTGGGTTGGTCCTTTGGCAGCAGAGTGGGTTGGTGGTGATGGTGGTGAGGTTTTTTTAATGAGAGTTTAGAATACGTCCTAAACATTAGCTATTGAGATATGCAGAGGCAGAGCACTTCTTGTAGTCCTCAAGCTAGGAGGAAGAGAGCTTCTGAAATTCATGTGAACTTGAAAGAAAGCAGGAATAAAAGTATTAAAACGAGGTATGGTTTGGTTGTTTGGGTTTTTTTGCCCTTTTTATTTTTATTTTTTTTTCCCAAGACATGGCCTTCTAGGAATGCCTGCGACACCAGGGCCTTCTCGCAGTAGGGTATGATTGTAGTTCCTTTAAAATTGCTTGAGTGGTGGACCTCAGCTACCTTTCTTTATGAGGATAAACGCTTTGGAGGGTCAAAATTTGCAGCCATAAACAAGGCTGGAGTGGCCAGCTGTAGTAATTGGAATTGTAGCTGGGACTGGACAGAAGATGTGCAGCAAAGAGGAAGGGCACTTGCCTTATAATGTATGCACCGTTTATTTCCATAAAGGCTTTGAAAAACTTTGAGGGCAAATCATGCAGGAAGGATGACACTTTGCTGTCAGGGCCCGTAACATAATTAGAGTATCCGCAATCAGTAGAGCATGCAGTTCATGTGACAGACTGTCCTGTGGGCAGTTCCTCTGCTGCAGGAGCAAATGTGGGCTAATGGAATAACTCCGGGAACTGCCCACAGGTTCCTTCTGGAAATTTTCTTTGCGAGGACCGATTTCAGATTTCTTTTTTCTACTCGCCATTCCCCTGCAGTTCTTCCTGCAGGCAAAGCTGGAGCAGAATAGCTGAAGAAGGTTGGAAACTTCCATTCAAAAAGGCAGATGAGCATCCTCCATGGCAGCGGTGGGAGCCTTTTGAGAGTTTACTGCACATTTGCAGCTCTCCTCCCTTTGGTAAATCTGCTCCAGAAGAAGAGTTGGTAGCGAGGTTCAGACCTACTAGGTGTTAGGTGTGGGAGGAGGAATTTGTTTTCAGTTCAGCAGTGACAAATGGAAGAGCTCTCAGTTGAAAGTCTTAGTCTTACTGGTTAGAGTGTTTCATTCACAGAATCACAGAATCTCCTAGGTTGGAAGGGACCTTTTAAGATCATGTAGTCCAACCAGTTCAATTGGAAATGTGCTTTCAATGGGAAATATTTATGGATACCTGTTCTTTACAGGTTCTTTACTGCATATTTTTAGCAATTTGACTCAAGGCCAAGTGGCAAACTAAATGGAATGCAAGTTTTGAATTAGCATTCCTGCGCTTAAAAAAGGGTCATTATTTTGTACCACCGCAAAGGTAGCTTCCTCCCGTCAGCTCTGCGGGTCTCCATCCCTTTCAGAATTTAAGGCTGCCAAGTGTAGGGAGCTTTGTGTGTTTTGTGCAGCGTATATTTCTTTTTCTCCAAAAACATTTGACAAGAATTCAAAAACTCAGTGTTGTTGGCCTTGTTTTGCTGGGGCTTTTTTTAGGCAGAAAATACCGAAGAAGCGTATAGCGGTGGTACAAGAAGCAGTGCTATAAACCTTCTTCTCAATGTCTAGAATCCTCCAGGATGGTTTGAAGGACTTGGCTTTAATTAAAAGTGCCATGTGCTTAGTAAAAATCCATGTTAGTTGAGAAATCGAATTTATTTATTTATTTATTTTCCCCCCTCTCTTAAAAAAGGAAAGCTGTGAGTTTTCTTGTATGGGGTAAATGTCACTCTGTTTGTATCTTAGCTTTGCTGCAAGTCAGGACTTGTACCATTCCTCTAGGTTGTCATAGAAACGCAGCTAACTGTCATCTCAACTCAGGTTAGTGATGGTTTTATTTGTAGGTTTTCAGGATTATTAAAATTTAACAAAAATTATTGATTTGCTTTTTATTAACACTGGCTTGTGTTTGCTTTAGGAGTTCAGCCTGCATAAAAGCTTTTCCTGATAGAAAAATACCTTTAGAATGATTAAACTGTGATACTCTGAATAAGAGATCATCAGATCCTTTTAATAGATGAGGCAGAGTCTGAAGCAGTAGGGAAATTTTGCATTTTTCCAGATCACATTTTTCATTTTGTTTTGTTTGCAGCCATGTCCCCCCCGCCCCATTTCAATTTCCCTTGACTTTTACTTAACATAAAAAGAACCTGTCAAGAAAGCGTGAAATGGGTACATTGTTGTGCCTAATATTTGAAGTCTTCATTTTATTTACTTTTTTGTGGAAGTCTGGCAGAATGCTTCAGCGCACTGACTTTTGAAAGTATGTACTTTTTGTATTTGCACGTGTGGGAAAAATGACTTAGTTTTCACTCATATGTACAGTAACTTTATCTAATGGTCCATGGATGAACGCTTTTATGCAAACTACTGAAGAGACTAGAATTAACTTTTCACCTTGGTTGCACATTTGATGCCCAGACTCCAGCAACATGTGGGATCTTATAAAAACTAGATGACTGGAGTTCCAATTTTTACTTTCATGTTATTCAATGGTTACCCACGCATTTCAAGTGTAATCTTTGTAAGCAACAGATAAAAAGCAGTAATGTATTAATTGCTGTAAAATGGACTTGTGCTTCTTTACACCCTCCTTCCATCACATGTACGCTTTTTTTCTTTTGACTTGTCTTCCCTCTACCCTGTAGTCATTTATTAAAGATCTGTAGGCACGAGGAATTTCGCTGATTTATATACAGCCCTGTAATTTGACATTGTCATTCTGTCTAGTAACAACTTTGTTCACTGTTAGATTTACTGAATAAAATTGTTTCTTGGTGGACATTTTGACACCTCGCTTTAGACTGCTACGTCATGGGCTGCTGACATCCCTACATTAATCTCATTTGTATTCTGTCATAAAACCCTCAAATAACATTTTAAAAGGGCCTCTCCTTGCAGCATATTTGTATAAGCGTGGGGCTAAATATTGAGTGTTTCTGTAGGTCCATATGGCTTTTATGTGTTTTGTGTGGGCATACGTATTCCCTTGTCACATGGTAAATGGCCATACCATTTAACTTGGGGAAGACTGGCTTTAGTACTCCAAAAGCAGTTTAAATGTTATTAACAAGTTAACATGGCTCTTCTCCAAATTTATTTTTCGCATCATTAGCTTCTAGAAAACATTGCACGAATGTAATTCTTCTGCCATAGGCTGATGCTGCGTGTTTTGATTTTTCTATTCTATGGTTTGGAAAGCAGTGGTTGATGAGAAGCGAAGGTGCTGCTTTAGTGGAGTGCTTGGTAAATATTCTGATGGCTTAGGAATGAAAGACACGTTTTATGTGGGAAATACACCCCATGGTGATGCGTTCATTAGAACCGATCGTGAGTTCAAGAGACTGCAGGTGTACTGTTTCCCAGTGAGGACCAAGGGCTACGTATGGGTTGGTGTCTGTCTATGCGTGTATAGTATTATCTGAGGCTTGCCGAAGCTTATGAAGCTCTCTCTGTCACTGTACCTCAGCAGACCATCTGTCACAGATAGATGCCTGTGACCAGATTGCCATTTTGCCCCTTGGATTTTCTTTTGCAAAGAGATAAACGTGTTGGGTGTCCTTTGAATTTACTGCTTGTGTGTTTCAGCTCGCTTTCCTTTCTCTTCCCCCTGTGCCACTTGATGCATCATCTTTCTTTGTATCTAAGTAGCGATCAGGTGACGATACCAAGCATGCTTGAAAAGAAAGAAAGAGGAAAGCGTTGGTATTTACCAGAAAAAGTTCCTAACATGTGGGTGATACAGGTGATCCATAGGAATATGCCGTGTCTGGATCCTGTTCCCAGACGGTTCTGCAACAGCATACTTGGATTTTATTTATTTCCTTTTAACATGAACCCATTGGTGTGTTTTATACAATTAACTTATTTCTAGTGGATTCTTTTTATTTTTGTTCACAGCGTTTTGCCTCTATCCTTCCTACAGAGGTGCAGCATCCTGTAAAGGTCTTGAAGTTTCTTGTAACCTGCATGCTTCAGCTTAGAGTTAATTGTGGCTACAGTGGCACACTTTATTTTGTCATCATCCCTTTTTCCATAACCATCCCTTTTATATTTTTCTTCTAAATGGGGAATGACTAACTTTATGTAACAAAGTACACATATACATTTTTTTTCCCTGCTTTTTAGATATCAACTAAGTGCCTCTTACAGCTGAATTTATATGCTGCTATACATTCTTTGTTTGCACCGAGAACTTTGGAGAAAAAAGAAAAATCAGTAACAAAAAAGCACAACCTAAGCCGCCTCCAACAATAAAAATGTGAAAGTTTGGCTTTTGATTGTAATGGCTGTTATTAAGAGATAATAGTGACTCATCTTCGCCTGTTTCTGTGTGCTAGTTTCGGGTGTCTTTTAATTTGTTTTTATTTAAAATAAGCTTCTAAATGTTTATTTATGGTTTGTTGGTTTTGTTTTCTCTTGCTCCCTTTTCTTTACACTCTTAAAAATTTAGGAAGATGAGAGTGAAGAAGAACCCAAGCTGAAGTACGAGCGGCTTTCTAATGGAGTGACTGAAATTCTCCAAAAGGATGCAGCCAGCTGCATGACGGTGCATGAAAAGGTATTACATGGCTTTGTGTCAGAAATAAAACTTCTGCTTGGTTTTATGTATTTATCTGTGCTTGTAATGCATCTGTGTAGAAGTGCTGCCAAGTCTAGAGGTGCAGCACAAGCCAACGCTCACAGAAACAAAACTCACGGTAAACTTGTGTTGAACAGTGCACACTTACACTTCCTCACTGAGAAAATGAGGTGAGGACTCAAGGAGCAGTGATTTGTTACATGGGATGTTTACATAAGCTACTGGGAGAGTGCTCACTCGATTTTAATTATGGGCAGTATTATGAACTAGAATTGGGATACGCTCCCAACTTCCCTTTATACAGAAAGGAAATTGGCACATCCTGTGCTTATTTGTACAACCTGAATCACTGAAGACAGTCTCGATCGTGCTAGGGGCCAGCTTAGCATATATTCAGCTGTGGGAGACAGCTGAGCTTCTGTTAATATGGTGTAGAAGAAAGTGATTACAACATTCTTTTTCCCTTTGGTTAGTTTGTTTTTGCAGGGGAGGCCTTATACTTACGCTTCCCTGTTCCCTTTCCCTGCTTCAGTATGTTAAAAACAAGGAGAGGGACTGCATGTGCCACCGGCAAGGTTTGAGACTTACAAGAAAACGAAAGGGGGAAAGTGACGGACAGTGCAAAGTAAAGACATTTTACAAAGAGTCATTCCTTTGTTCTTACGAGGATGGAGCTTCTTGTGTTCCTTTAGTGATTTAAACAATTGCTTTTTAATTTTCCGAGTTTTCTTCTCTTTTGTAAATACTGAATAAAATTTTAAAATATTGGTGAATGCTGATAAAAGCATGAGTTAATGATTTGTCAAGTAATTTTTAGTATGTAAAACATAATAGCTGTTTTCTGAATGTGTAATTTTTCACAGGCAGTAATGGCTCCTTAACAGTTATTGTTGAGGGATCTATCTCTATTATTTGGCTATATTTTTAGATTGACTTGTGCTGTGTTTCTTTTACTCAAAGGACTGTTGCCATGGCTCAAGAGGCTCTTAAGATGAAGCTTGTATATGTGCGAATGAAAACAATAAGTCTTTTTAAAATGTTTTTGACAACTTAGAATTACACAGATACCTGGAAAATTGGCGAGCGTTTCCTCCTGGTCTGTGGCTTGTTTGTGGTACCTTTTTTTTTTTTTTCCTTCTCCTGAGCCTCAGGTAAATTTTGAAAGCCATGAGACAAGCAGGATTTTTCTATAAGGATGTGCACAGATACAGCTTTAACTATAGTGTCACAAGAGTGACAATATAGGAAAGCTGTTTAAGTATCCCAGCACTTTTAGTTTTCCAGAAAACTAGATACACTATTTATGAGAAGGATCAATATTGTTAGAAGCCAGGTACTGGAGTCTTTTAGGAATAGGTCTCATACAACAGAGAGCTTAAAAATGAAGCTGGGTTATAGGTTTTGTGAAGGTGTTTCCTGTTTTGTTCTGTTTGTTTGGGGTTTTTTTTTTTCTTCCTTCAAGAGCAGCAAAAGCATTTCTAAGGAGTAATACAGTCCTATGTAAAATGTGCCTTTGATTAAAGCAGTTTAACTTTGCTGGGAATCCTGAAAATCTAGCTTGTGTATTCAGACTAATTTCCCCCCAGAATTTTTATTTTTATTTTTTTCTTCTTCTTCTTTTCACTGCTAAAGCATCATATTTTCACCAGGCTTGCTGTCTGCACTGGATGACTAATCGTCATGGCACCTGGTGCATTCAAGCAGGCCTGTGCAGTGGAATAGTCATACCTAGTTATGTCTGCACACCTGATGTTTTATTAACCAGTATTGATTTTTTTACCCGGGGGACTTTTTTCTTCCTGAAAAAAGGCAACCTTGCAGGAGTGAAAGGCATTGCAGGGGATGAATTTCTAATGAACCCCTTCTTTCCCTTTTTTGACTCCTTTTAATGTAGCTTCATATTTTAAGTGCCTGAACTGAAATTTCATTTTAAGCAATTCCATTTTGATAAATCCTTTTAAACCTTGACTTTCTGTAAGGTTATTTTTTAAAGATTGTGCTGCCTGACTGACACGCTTAGCAGTGCCTGTAAATTTGAGCATTTCATTATAGGTTGCAATGAAGCATGCTCACATGCGGTGAAATACAGAGAATTGAGGAGCCTAGACTATTTGAGTAATGCTGAAAGGAGGGAGGGGGGGATAAAAGAAACCTCTGTCATAAATCAAGTAGTACCCAAGTTCTTCCTTTTCTGTTTAGGTGTAGTTCACCTGGTTCAATTAGCGGCAGATCTCTCAGAATCAATTCCCTTCTTGTTTGTATCAAAACAAGTTCGTGATGGCACGCGTTTTCGTGGAGATTTCTTTATTTTGCTGCTATTTTTTAGAATGAAACTCCTGAGGTTTTGGAGGTAGAGTGTATTTGTCCTGAGAGTGTTTGATGGAGGAGTGTTACTATGTGAAGGAAAGCAAACCCAACGGTTATCTGTGTGCTTAAATCCACTGTCTGAGACTTTCCATAATTCAGCAGTATTTTACCAGTGGCCTTTTTCTGCATTTGAATATTTTGGTTCTGTGTTAACGATGAAGGAGAATTTAAAAAAAAAAAAAAAAAAAGAAAAGCTCAAGGGAAATGATTGAAACAAAGCTGCTGGAAGGATCTAGGAACTATTTCAGGTCTGTGTTGGTCCTTGGCTTTCACGCTGCATTTTTAATTTGCTGCCACAGTCCATCAGGCAGTGAGTACAGACTGCAGACACACCATTAGTTGTCAGTGGATGAGGGTCCTCATGACTCATTCTGACAGTGAACTTGCCCTATCACAGTAATATGGGCTTGAAGCCCTGTTTTATTCTTTAGGTGCAGTTAAAATGAGCTTTATCTACAGAAGGTGGTGGTTTCTTTTTCCCCGGTGCCGCTAATCATTAATCTGTTAAACATTCCAGGGTTCCTTTAGCATTGCTGTAGTTTTGGTTGGGGTGTCTGTATGTTTATGTAATCAGTTTCTTTCTTTTACAGTTTTTGGCACTGGGAACACATTACGGCAAAGTTTATTTACTTGATGTCCAAGGGAACATCACACAGAAGTTTGATGTTGTAAGTATGGCATTATTCAGAACACATCTACTGGGATGTAAAAATACCATCATTTGCTAAATAATAAGTAAGTTGTTTGTGGGATTTTTTTAAATAAATTTGAAAAATACTGACTTTTGCTACAACTGAAGTTTCACTGATACAGTTTGTGAACTCCCTCCCCATAATGTAAGAGGGAGCGTATGGTTCTTGCAAAAAGAAGTTACGCTGGATGGCTTTATGATGAACACATCTCAGTTTACATACAATAAACTTTCTTCATGAAGACAAAAGAGGAGATACATATTTATGCCTGTAGATGACTATTATTAATTATGTAACCCAGGGGCTCGTGGCTTCCATGAGGCATGAACCTGCTCATTAGATGACTATTGTCAGTTGTTAGTGTGTGCACTATCACCTTATCTAGTTGCCACAAGTAATTGAAAATTGATTGATTGCTTTGCTGGTTCAGTTTATCTGCTGCAAATATACAACGCTAATATTTTATGTGAATGTTTTGAAGCTTGGACTCTTAAGGGATTGTATTGATTGAAGGAGAAGAAGGAGACTTTTCCTTATTGTTATTCCTGATATTAGAGGATGAATTAAATGCTAAATTTAAAGCTGTGTTCTAGAGTATGAATTGTTCTTTTTAATTGTGGATATTTGTTGATTTTTTTGTTTGTTTCTTTTTTAACATCTCTTTTTCAAATTCCCTGTTATCTATGGGAGGTGGGTGGGAGACAGTTGGCAATATTTTATTTTTTCTTGGCATTGTCACAAAATCTAGTAGCCGAGCATTGGTTTTTCATAGCAGCATCAGCACTTGTCAGAGTATCCATCACAAGGTGTTTGGCATGTTTGCAAAGAGAAGGTATGTTCCAAAGCTGACACAGCTAGCTGCATGGGAGGGGTGAAAGGTTTTGTTTATCTTTTTGAAAAAATTTGGAAGGGCAATTGTGCAAGCTGTGAGGGGATGGGGAGGGGGAGGAAGGTGTGGGGAAGTCTCAGCCAAAACCTAGCCTGTAGGACAGTCTTTGGGAGAAATTTTATAGGTAGCATTGATCAGATGGACAATGACTTTACTGGGTATTAATGAAAGTCAAGCTAATTATATTCTTCTGTTTTTTTTAACTTTGTATGTTCATCAGCTTCACAGAGGAAATGCTGACTGCATTTCAGAAAGTATTTTTGTGTCTCCCTTATAGTTTTGATTACTTTGCATAAATGCTACTTACTAAAGATATGGTTTCTGTCTCTCTGAAGTCATCTGTTTGGTGCAGACTGGATTAAAGTGTACCTGAATTCTTTTCTTCTCTGCAGTAAAAGACTGACTCAAAGACTCACTCAAATGAAGTGGAGATTTTCCATTGAGTTGGGCATTACATGTCTTAGACTTGCATTCGTTTCACTCTTTGTCAGGTACTCGGGAGAATTCATTTGTAGAACTGCCTGTTTTCCAAAGCACATCACCAACACCCTGTTCTCCCACATAGGTTCTGAAAGGTGAAATCTTCCTCCTTCTGTAAAGACTTAGGGCACTGCCTAGGGGGAGTGTAAGGAACAAGGGGACCTGTTTTCTACTAAAGACTGTAAAACGAGATCCCTGCATCCTCTTTGTACCCACCCGCCCAAATCTGCTACTTCCCTTTGGTTTTCTTTATGAAAAATTTCTGCCAGTGCCTGTTTGTACGGTGGTTTCTTAAGATGAAGTTAAGGTTGGGCTATATAAACCACTTTATGCTCTACAGCACTTGCTTGGTTATCCCTTTTCCAAACTTGATCTGCTTCAGGCTGAAGATTTTTGCGCCTTGTCTTCTTGCAGAGATGGCAATGATTTCTTTTAACACTATTGCTTGAGTACGAGCTGCTTTTTTGAGATGGAGAGTAGCAAAAAGAAACGTTGCTTACATTCTATTCTTAATGTTTCTGTCTCTTTTTGTAACGTATGTGTCTCCAGTGCAGCAGATCCATCATGTCACAGATCAGGTGGAAAGGGTGCTTCTTTTTTTTTTTCTTCTCTATAGTTTGAAGAAAAATTATTTTGATCTAGGAGCACTTGTCTTGAAAAGTTTCCCGAGAAACTGCGAAGTGTGGTAGAACAGAATGGGCAGTGTGTGTGAGAAACAAAGCAGCTCTGTGATATCCTTGGCTGGTTAAACAGGGAAGTTCTCTGAATGAACGTTGTCGGCTGTTCAACCCAGAGACACTTTATTCTGCACTGGCTGCTGTTTGTCAGAATGTTTTGCTTCTAACCCGAGCTTTTCAAGACATTGGACTGCAGACTAGAGGCCTCACTATTGAAATGTTTAGTGGAGTCTTCCTCCTAGTCTCTCCTACCAACACTGATTTATTGTCTCTCCTCCTGGAGGAGTTGCGTTAGAGCGTTGCCGTGTTGTAAATCCCAAATAAAACCGAACCCTTTTGTGAGAACAAAGCGAGTTGCTTCTAAAGTCTTGTAGATGCAAAGGATTCCTTTTAAATGTGCTGGGGCAAAGAGTGTTTTCTTTAGTGGTATTTCCTCTGGTTCTTTGTGGGGTCCAAAATGAACAAATTCCTTCTGAGCAGCATTTTCACTGATGGAAGGGCAGGTATGGTTTTACCTTGAAATTGTA
>VZRU01000032.1:81637-111387 GCA_013398155.1 Pedionomus torquatus | reverse complement strand
ATATATAAAATTATATATATTTATATATTTTTATATAAACAATATAAAAATTGTTCGGAGTAAATAAAATATTCTCTCATTAAAGAGCAAGCAACATTCCCACTGAAATCTCATGATTGCTTGCAGTAAACAGTGAACTTCGGGAGTTACATATTTTTCTTTTTGAAAGAGTCTTCAACAAATGTTTTCTGTCTTAGGAGATGGTAAAAGTGAATAGTAAGGATAAGAACACAAAGCCCAATGTTAGGAAGAGCTCAGTTATTTAATTCAAGGAATTATTTGGCATTTGAGGCTTTATTGTATTTTTCAGGGGGTTGGGTTTTTGGTTTTTTTTGAAGCCAAGTTGGGGAATAAAAAAAAAAAGAATTACTTTTCTACACATCTAAGTCTGTTAAATGTGTAAATAAAAAAAACCACAAAGCATACACAGGAGCCCTTAAAAGTCACTAGATCCGAAATAGTGCTAGTACATGAAATTAAGCCTCCTGTTCCCATTCTGATTTTATTTTAACCTTTTATAAAACTTAGTTTAAGTTTTTTAGAACTGGCTTGACAAGTTCATATTAAGTACGTGTAGAAAATACCATTACTTGTACTGAAGCCCTCTTGATTTTCATTTTTTGTTTCCTCATCTCAGGTAACCATATTTCCTAATACACATTGGCTTGAAAATTGAAGAAATTTTTTTTTTTAAATTTTTTTATTTTTTTTTACAATATAACATCTATTTTCCATAATGGCTTACATCCAGATTTGAGTCAAATTGTAAAACAGAAATAGAGGCTCATCTCAGAGCATTTGAGCAACCTGCTCTAGTGGGAGGTGTCCCTGCCTGTAGCAGGGGGGTTGGAACTGGATGATCTTTAAGGTCCCTTCCAACTCTAACCATTCTATGATTTGCAGTATAATTTATCATGTCCCTTCTGTAAATGTTGAGGGAGAAAACTCATGGGTGTGTTGCAGAATCTCCAGAATGGCCAGTTTCTGAATGATGGCCCTCCTGCTGAAAGCTAAATGCATTTAGCATTTTAAATTGCTAAAAACAGCTGTAAGAAATGCTGAGATGTAAAGCCTGGCATCCCTGGAAGTTCTTCTGTTGTAACATGCTTTTTTGGTTAGTTTATTGTTTAATTGTTTTAGGACCTCACTCTGTAATGTCCGTAGCAGCAAAACAGAGTGGATATCCTGAATTGCAATTACCAGCCCCAGCAAAGACTAAATCATGTGCTCTGCTTTGACCCATAAATATTCACAGAGGCTTCTGTGAAACTAACACAGACAACCAAAAAGTTTTTTTTCAAAACAGATTCTTGTTCTCACGATACTGGATTTTGTGCCAGGCAGACGGCTGGTCTTTTCAGATTTGCAGCTCCTGTTGTCACCAGCAGTGGAAATGTGTGGTTGGAAACTGGTTGGAAACTTTTGGTCTGGGGAGAATTGGGAGAAAGGAATCTGGGGGCTTTGCCCTTGGGAGGTGCTGGTATCTCTGCTCTCCCAGGATCTCCCTTTCCTCCTTGCCTAGCATGTTTTTAGCTCGTACCAGCGCAGCTGTCTTTGACAATGTCAGGCGCCTAAGATTAACTGATATGCATCCTCAAATAACGTATGTTTGACAAACTGGTGTTCTCTTGTATTAGGGTTCAGTGCATTGAGTGAGATGAAATGTGTCAAACGCACTGAAAATTATTACTAAAAGGCAACAAGAAGGGGGGGGAAAAAGCCTGCTAATGCCACTGACAAAGGATGATGCAGGACTGATTCACAGCATGTTAATTCCAAATGCCTCTCCATCTTTCTTTTCTTCTTAGACTGTCTACAATTTATTAATATAATTATTGCCTCAACTGACATCTTGTGGATTAAGGACTTGTAGATATGAAGAAAGCTGTACAAACATGTTTAGTTAAGTAACAAATCAAAAGCCTTTCGAAGGACAAGAAAACCTGCCCCCGTTCTGGTCTTCTAATAAACATCAAGCTTAAAGCAAAACTGGTAAGAAGTCTTGGCTGGTGCCAGTGATACTCTGTGAGAAGGGGAAACATCTCCTCTTTCCCAAGCAAGGGGGATTTTAATGTTTAATGCATTGAGGGTGCTGCAGACGTGATGCATGAGCCTAGAACACAATGTAAATAGTGTTTTAAAGCTTCTGTAAAGGAAATTTAAGTTAGCGTGCAACATCTGTGAGCTAGTCAAGTCTGCTGGAGTTTCGGAAAGAATGAAACTTTAAGTAGAGGCCCCTTCTCACAGCATTTCTTCTTACCACGTATTTCTTCCCTGGCCTCACAGGTGTTTTTTCCCAATTGTCTCACACCGTGTAGCACTAAACATTTCTTTATGTTTTTTTTAATTGGAGTGGCAGAAACCTAAAATCACAAGGTCATCTCTGCTACCTTGAAAAATTAAAGGGGAGCTCTTTCCGTGGTGGTATTGTCACCCTTGGGTGTATTAAAGTTACAGCGTTCGCCAGCCTCTGGAGCAAGCATGTTGCTTGCTTTGAAGGTCAATCACTGGCCTCTTGGTTTTGCTGATACCTCAGCAGGTTGCAAAGGAATCAGCAGAGGTTTCTCTAAACTTGACCTGCTTTTGGAAGAGTTTAATTGCTACAGAGAAAAGCGTATTTGTAATGAAGAAACGGCGGTTGTAAGCGCTAAATACTGTTGCTGGAATTGGTGCAAAGCCCACTAACTGCTGGGAGAGGGAACGCAACATCTTACCATGAGGAAGGTAACTTTTAGCATTTGATTGTATAATGAAGAAGTTACTTTGAGTGGAACTTTACATGAGAGTTGAAGATGATATAAATGTCACTTATTTTGACAGGCTACTTAAAATTCCCTGTTTATTACTTTAACTACATCATTTTAGTTGTCACTGTCAGACTATGAAAGGAGACTTAGTCGGGAAATGAAATGAAGCAACAGAATTTAGAGTAAAGATCTGGGTAGCTGTGTGTTAGTATTTGCGGGGTGTCACTGTGCCTGTTAAATCTGAAGCTGAAATTCTGTGTTTTGTACAAAACCAAGTGGGCTGCTATAAATGTAGGCTCCAAACACCAAAGTAAAAAAATATAGATTTTAATAGGAGCGTCTCTGCAGGGGACAGATTTCCTTCCCCTCCATGAGACCTCCCACCCAGACGGGTGATGCAGTCGCACATCTTAAATGCTTTAAACTAACCCCTAGCTCTGCCCAATGGAAAAACTGGAGAAAAGTGACATCCTTTGGGGTTTTGCTCTTAAGACTTGAACGTCTGTGCCCAGTTTAATAACCCTTCTTCAGCTTTGCTCTACCTGTCTTTCATTTTAGCTGCAGATGATTTGGAAATACAGAGGTTTTTACAGTAGTTGTGGGAGTAACTCAAGGTGGCCTTTTGAGTCTGGCTTTTTGGATGTTATAAAGACTTGGCAAATGTGTCTTATGATGTTTTTTTTCTAGTACTGTGCTTATTAGGTTGTTTGTGACCTGGAGTGTTCCCAATTGGAACTGTGGAGCTATTGAAGATCAGGGCCCTTCCTTGGCAGGAGTCATGGTGTACCTGGATCTCTCTGTCACTGGAAAAGTGAGGTAGCCTGCCTAGGTGGGCAAAAATTGTTGTACCAGGGCTGTTATTCCATAGGTCTAGAAAAGTTTCTTGTTGGTCATACCTGAAACCAAAAAAACCCCAATCTCATAGATGTTCTGCACATCATATTTGTATCTATCCTAGCTAACTTTCCTTTGAAGGGAGCATTACTTACATTTTTACGTAAAGAGATCAGATGGATGTGGAAGGCATTTGGCATTAGTAAAAATGTTGCTTGGACTGTGGATGAAACGTGGCAATTTTTAACAATTGTTATGCTATGTATGAGTAAGTTTTATTAGCTCAAAATGAAGGAAAGCATGACCGTTTCATTCAATTGCTCTTTCAAGCTTGTAACTTGCAATAACCCTGTAGCTTAATGCAGAATAACATGAAAAAGTTTAGTTGGAAATATGGCTGCAGTGTGGCTACACAAGGTCTTGTACGGTCCCATCATTTATTTTTTGTTGTTAGCTTATACAAGTCAATGTCTCCTTTTGCAGTGAGAAGGAGTAACATGCATGCAGTGGATTAAATACATTTCAATTAAAGTATAAAGCCTATGTACTTTATCAGCCCTTTCTGGGACTGCAGTTGTTTCTTCCTTCTCAACTTTTCGCTGGCAGCTGTGCTGCTCACATACCTTGAGAAGTATGTCAGCATGATCTTTCTGCAACTTCATGACTCTCAATTTTTTTCCTCCGTTTTTTTTTTTCATATTTGCACCAGAAGAGGGTTCCTTTTCTTTCTCCAGTATCAATCACTTCTCTGCAGAATGAGTGTCCTGTTGTCTGTCAGCTGCATTTTGTGATCAGCTCTAAAGGTATTACGGTTAAGACACCTTAGCAGCCCTCTTTGATTTCACTGATTTCAGGAAGTTTGTTATTGTTACCTCTTAATGAGGTAAAGGGCCATGACCGAATCATCTTGACACAGCAAATAGATGTCATAGTCATCTAGACCTAGCAAATAGTTCAGTTTCTTGACTTGGTAGGATCCTATCATATTCTATGTGTTTTCTCCAAAAAAGTTAAAACCTGGAAAGTTCTCAGGGGAAAAATATTCTGTTATGGAAGAATGCGAAACATGAAGAACATGACTCCTATAGCATTCAATACAGCATTGTTGGTCAACGAAAGGGCAAAGTTTCCAATGTATTTTTTATTTTTTCATCAGACCTTGTAGGAACTCCGAGTCTATTTTTGTGAAAGATCAAGTAGAGGACCTTACTGTAATTCTGCTAAGGGAATTTACATGTGGCATTTTCAAACAGTTTTGAACAAAATTATTTGTGACATTATGCAGCAACATCAAAATCATCAAAACCGTTTATTTTTTCCTTCTCTTCCACTATCCAGGCTTAGTAACATTTGCTGTTTGAATGCGTACTGCATCTTACGTTTATTTAGAAAATGTAATTTGTGTTTGCAACTATTACTGACCTTTTCTCTAAAACATTGCCCTGTGCACCATAATTTGAGAACAAAAGTTTATTTGCTTTTAAGAAAAACACAGAAACATAGTTTCTAATTTCAAAGACATATTAAACGGCCCTGCACAGTAATATTTTTTTTTTCATTTCCGATTTAAGCAAAAGATTACTTTTCTAGAGTGTAATTGGGTCTTAAAGACTCCTAATGTATTTCAAACAACTGTTAAATAAGGAACATACTTTCCTGTGCCTCTCAGAGAGTAGAGACGGGATGCTGCTGGCTTATTTTGTCTTTCACGACTTGTTGGTATTCAAAGACCCAGAGATTCTGACTGTCAGGGATGGCCCTGCCCTACTGGGAACTTTCTGGTTTGGCCAGGTGATGCTGACTGTCACGAGACAGATGTTCAGCCGTTCGCCCCTTCCTTTTTCCAGCTGGGTCACTGGCATATAGTGCCACATCTGTCTCAGACCCTCCCTAAATGCTCTTTGCTGATACACAGCTGGAGCACTGCGCAAACTTGCTCTGGAGTTTTTATTAGCAGCTAGTTTCAGGTAGCGCCGATGAAGTCTTTTCATAAAAGACTGATAACAGAGAGATGTTTTCTAAACCCTAACAACCTTTAAAAGCATAGGGAGGATTTGGAAAGGGTTGGTTCCTGAGAAGCTAGTATACTGCTGATTCCTAGAGGTGTTTTCCTTTCAAGTGGTATATTATACCTGGATGGCATTTTCTTTTGTACAGAAGGCAGGCAGTTGCGTGCACATATACAAAATAATAGCAGTTTGCTTGTCAGAATTATTCAGAGTTCTGGCATTAATAAAATATTATTTGCATTAGAAAATGTTTTCCTGGTTGGAAAGTCCAAAGCAACTGAATTCCGGAGGACAATGGTTTTTATACAAGTTGACATTAATGATAGAGCTACAGTCCTTTGTTTCCATTAACAATAAAGATGCAGCACTATTAAAAACACAGAATGACATAACAGGGGCATAATATGATGAACAAAACATGAAGGCAAAACTAAGACTTTTTTTCTTATAGGGAGTAAGATGATATTGATAATGAACTTTGTAAATCTAATAAGGGTTCCTTTCTGAAGGATGAGACTTATTTGTTTTAAAAGACATGACAGTGTGTAGAGCAGTTGTTTGTTGCACTCCTGATGGAATGCTGAATGTGGCTGGTCCAGATTTGAGCAGTCTTGGGTGTTAATATTGTCAGAGTAGCTGCCGACAGAAGTAGGTGCTGACTTTCAGGCTTGGCCATCTCCACTGCGATGCTGCTGAGGAAGCTGTTTCCACTCAGTGTCCTGTGATGCAGAGAAAGAAAATTATAAGACGTTTCAGAGATCAGTGTTTTGGTGGTGGAAGGTTCACTGCTGTAACCCTGAGCTGCTAATTGAAGTGCGTTGTTGCTGCAGGTGCTGGCAGTTTTGAAGATAGGAGCTGTGAAATGTGAGCGGTGTAAAGATGGAAGAATGAATCTGTTTGCTTTTTTTGATCTACTTTAAATATAGTTTATTGTAAGCCATGATGTCTGCATTTCGCTGGTATTGAAATAGAGCCTCTGTGTATGTAAATGCATCGAGGAAGTTGCATGGGATCAGTTCATTTTCATATTTAGCTTTTCCTGTCTTACTGTCACAGTGAGGATATGGCTTACAAGGTGCTGCTTACAGTAAGTTATGCTGCATTTCATGATCTGTAGTTTCTACTCGTGTGAATACTCTCCTCCATCATCCCCCATCGTTTTGATTTGCAGATGTTTTTAGGATCCTGTCAAGAATCAGGCACCCAGTGTTGATCATTGTTGAGTATCTCTGATGGGTTTGTGAGACTTTCCCAGATGATATAAGTGCAAATAAAGGAAGTTGCAGAGTTGGTGTCCAAAGAGAACGCAGTGCTTTCAGCGAGCAGGAAGTGTATTTATTATTGCATAGAGCTCTGACTTGGGTCAATCTACACCAGTGTTGATAACTGAATGTTTGTGAGGAAAATGGCACTTTAGCTCTAGCTGTTTGCCAAACTTCAGCATTGATCACCCAGTGGAACATTTAACTGTGCCAGGAATATGACTGGTTACGTCATTTTCAGCCATTTTTCAGCCAGGAAAAGGAATTCCTTCCCTTAGAATATTTCTGCTTCTGTCTGGTTCCATCAGTGAGAGATCTTTGCTCTGATTTCAGTACCCATCAGGTTGGGATCATTGTAGTAGAATCATTGACAGGCTAAAATAACTGCAAAAAATACTCGGTGCAGTTTTGCATTGCAGGATCTGATAGAAGAAAAGGATGTGGTTGTGGAGAAAGTAATGACTCCATAATGGAATGAACGGAGAAGCAGAGATAGGAGGCTCCATGTTGGTTGTGTCCTCTGTCCTGTATTAGGTCAGGGAGGGGGATGAGAATCATGGCTGTTGTGAAAACCTTCCTGGAAATGATGTTGGCACAACATGTGACCCCTGAGAAGAATAGTCAAGAGCTTTTATGCTTCTTTAAAAGTTGTATGGTCGGAGCACCAATAAAATAATCTCTAGAAAGAAAACCTGTCCTGACAAGAGCTTGCACTGTATGACCTGGTTGGCCTTTCTCATCAGTCACGTCCCTTAAATGTAGCTTATCAAGAAATGGAGAAAAATCTCGTACTTCCTACTTCAGGGGAAGCTGATGAAGTGGAAATCCTGTGAAATACATTAGTGGTGGTGGTATTCAGTTAGAAACAAGCTGTGAAAGTGCTGCAGTAAGTTACATCCTCAGATGTTTACATACGTTTTGTCAGATTATTCTTCAAAGCCCAATTTTTAATTCAGTAGCCTGTGTGGAAAGTTAACGCTCAATGATGAGTTCTCCAAGTTCATTTTGCTTGGGAAGCTGTTCTGAAAAGAAAGCAGTTAGAGAAATCAGTGAGGTGAACCTCCAGCTTGCCTGGGATAGTCTTCTCCCATCCTGCATGGGGTTGTCCAAGGAAGGTTCATGTAGGCGTTGCCTGCAGCCCTTCCTCAGCCCCCTACCTATACTTCAGCCTTCCCTATGGGTGTGTGATGGAGAATATTATGTGATGTTCTCAGATGGCTTTAATACACAGGTAGCATCAAAGAAGCAGAGGCAGGCTTAGGACATACCGTCGTGGAAGCCCTACAGTTATACAGTGGATGGTGAAGGAGATCTGGGGAGAGGAGGGAAGAGGAGTAATTTGTTTACTTTGGCACAGAGCTCCCTGGAGGATCTCTCTTCACACACTAGTGTTTTAATAGAAAAGAGATTCTACTTTGGATCCGTCAGGACTTAGCTAATGGTTAAACTCTGCTGGGAAGCAGTGTAGGCTTTCAGTATAAATTTGTTTTCTGTAATAGTTCCATCATACCTAGACAAGCCTTCTGATTATCTAGCAACTACTACAGATTTAGGGAGATCCCTTGTTAATTGTTTTTCCCTTGCTTGGCTTTTTTTTCTTTATTCTTAGTCCCTGTAGTTGACAAACAAGATTAAGGGATTCACTGATGTGGAAAATATTGAAATCACTGTAGGCTTTCTGGTCTTCTCACTTTCTCAGACTACATATGAGAGATTCCTTGTCCTCATATTCCCTTAGTTTTAGACAGCCTTTTGAGATCTTTATTTTTTTAGGCTAGGTCTGCCTTCCCACAGACAAAAGTTAATGTTGTTATTGTTTTGTGTCCCAGACCTTGTCACTCTCCCCAGCTTTCCTTCCTCCCTCCCTTTTCTTTGAAGCAATATAATCTCCCATTTTTCATTTGGAGAACGACAGATTCAAGAGTGTTATAGGAAAAGCACTGGAGCAGGAATCCCAGCTCACTTATCAGAATTTGGCCGCCAGTATTGTTGAACAGAACCTCTTTGATGTGGGTATTAGTAAATGTTCATCAAGTGAAAGTGTAAATGCTGTTAATTCAGAGCATGCTATTTCTATTGCAGGCAGTGGTAAACAGCTTATCCTGTAACTTTCAAAGCCGCCTTTTCAGTTTAAACCTTTGTGTTACTTCGTTAACGTTTCTCAGTTCTCAGTTGTGTATAAACACGTAGGTATGTGTGTACTTTTACCGTGTTGTAGTTAAACTGTGATACAGCACCAGGATTTGCTTTTCAGAGTTGCTCTTCCCTCTATTGTACCAGTAAAACTCTACAAATATACAAAATACGCCCCAGTCGGTGCAGCGCTGCAGCTACAGGGGCAACAAAAGTGCGTGAGTTCAATTTCTTCTTTTTCAAGGTAGTTCCTCGGTACGAGAGATCTCTGGGCATCGGTGTTCTGAAGTCAAAACACATGGGACAAACAAGGTGTGATACACTTGTTGTGCGTAGCTGTTGCACACCTTCCTTTATTTTTATGGTTTTTTTGGCTCTTTCACTGTCTGGCTTACTTGCTGTCACCCTCTATTGCTTCCCAAAATGAAAAGGCCATGAAAAGTAGAGCTTTTTTGACAACTTTGGCAAATTAGACTTTCTTCTAGGTGGGGTGAGGGTATGTATCGGTTTGGATTGAAGAGATGCCCTTAGAGAAAGGGAATATTCAGTACTTGCCTAGTTTGTTGTGGGGTTTTTTTGGTGTTTTTTTTTTTTTTTTTTTTTTTTCTCCAAGAGAATCATAGAATGGTTGGAATTGGAAGGGTCCTAAAAGATCATGGAGTTCCAACCCCCTGCCATGGGCAGGGACACCTCCCACCAGACCAGGTTGCTCCAAGCCCCATCCAGCCTGACCTTGAACACTTCCCAGGATGGGGCAGCCACAGCTTCTCTGGGCAACCTGTTCCAGTGCCTCACCACCCTCACAGGAAAGAACATCTTTCTGGTATCTACGGTCTAAATTTCCCCTCTTCCAATATAAACCCATTACCCTTTGTCCTGTCGCTACACTCACTGGTCAGGAGTCTCTCCCCATCTCTCCTGCAGGCTTCCTTCAGGTGCTGGAGTCTTAAAGGCGTTGTTTCTCGTAATTCCTTGGTGTCGATGCATATAGAACATCTACTTTATGGATGCAGAAGCTGAAGAGTTGGAGCTCTTTTCAAAGCAAGTTCCTCATCCTACCTAGAGCAAGGCTTATGTTTGGCGAGGATCTTGGCTTAGTTACAACAATAACTGAGGCGCTTTGTGTTTACAAGTCAGTATTTTGCACTTGGATACCTCCAATGTGGTGGAAAAAATATAGGCATAAAAATGGTAGTCCTTATTTCAGTGGGCTGGCATTTTAAGCAGTGGGTTGATTGGTTGTGTTGCTGTACGTAGGAGGTTTACGTGCTTGTTCCTGCAAATGTCAAGCAGATGGAAACTTAACGAGTGAATGAAATATAGGCATTTGTAGGAGAGAAATTATTTTTAATTTTTTTTAGTTGCAGTTCAAACTCTGGTACGTACAATTTGCCTTAATATGGGAAGCAGCCACACAGTGGTTCTGCAGATCCAGATTGGTATTAATGAAGCCGAAAAAACCTATGGGTGTTTTTCTTCCTTGGATATCTATATGTGTATAGATAGGTAAATAAAAAATGTGTGGGTTGATGTAGGAAAAGTTTCTGAAAATTGCTTTTAAAGAGTGGATGACAACGCTGCTTAAGGGGGTTGTATTAGCAATGGGAACCTTTTGAAATAAAATGAGCTTTGCTGTAAGTACGATCGAACACTGCTTTGCTTTTCACACTTCTAATGTGTGTGCTGCTTGCCTGCTAACTGTGGCTAAAAGGCATGAAGTCACAGGCAACTACTACAACGTTTAGATTCCTAGCCTGTAAATACTGCATTTCTCACCGAATTGGAGTGAAATCCGGTCTTATGTTTCTTGTTCATCCGCTCCATATCCATTGGGATGCAGCATTTGTGAAAGAATCAATTATCCATTTGTTAGTCAGAGGAGCTTTACAAATTATACATTAGCAGATTGATTTCTCAGGTTCACCACTGGGGGACTGCTGCTCTAAGGTGGGTTGATGATGAGTGTCAGGGGAGAAGGAGTTGCCACAAAGAACACAATTAAAAGAAGCTTTCTGAGTGGCCGTGAATTTACTCCTAATTGAAGAGCTGACATAATCCATACTAAGTGTGTTTATTTCAAGCGTTTTGCATTAGGTAATTGATTATCACATGAGGTACCTTTGTTGGTAGATACTCGATTTTCCTTTCCTTTCTTTTAAATCTAGGATTTTGCAAAAGCCTGTGTTTAGATCTTTATGTGCAAGGTGCCTGCTAGGTTTTTCTCCTTCTCTCTAAACTCCTTTCTTCTATTAAGGTAACATTTTTTTTGTTCCATTGTGTCAGCTTGACATTATTGATTTTGAACAGTCAAACTTACTTACGGTGTCCAGAATTCCAAACATGTCTCCATCAGAAGGAAAACTGCAGCTAATGGAAATTCAGCTGAAGGCGTTTCTTCCTCCTTTGCCAGAACTTCCACACTGTATGAAATTCTGAAGCTGTTCCCGGGTTAATCATTTCCTTGTTGCCAGATTTGAATGATGTGGCTTTGGAAATACCGTGTGTGTTGCTGTTGCTTACACAGCACTGGGAGTATCGTTGTGACTGCAAAGTTGTGTGTTTTTACTAGCTTGGCCTAAAGCTAGAGGTCCTGATTAGGTTACGAAATGATGACCCAATGCAGTGTAATTAAATAATTGGTGGTAATTTCCTCAACATTGTGTGTGCAGCTCCCTGTGGTTTTACAGCATGGGGTTTATGATCAGATCATCCCTTAATTGCGTAATATTTACATGGATTTGTATGTTCCTAATTTTTAGATTGACACTTTGACCTCAGATTGAGGTTATAATTCTTAATTTTAATTTTTAAATACATGGCCTGTGTTTCTTTTCTCACCCATGTAAAATACCAGCTGCCCAAACTGCAAAGCATATCCTGGTTCCCACTGTATCCAAGGATCGGTCCTCTGGATTGGGATGAGTTAGTCACTATCTGTGTCCTTTCCAACCTTGAGTGATTTTTCATCTTTTGTTGGCCTGTAAAGCTGGATGTTGCAGGAAGGGCATTTATTCTCTGTACTGTAAAAACCAAAGCCTGTTCTCTTTTGCCAGGCAAATTAAACTCTTCAGTGCATTAGCTGGACTAAGGTTTAAACAAGGGAAAGACAGTTGTAACTCTGTGGCTGAGTTGATAATGTTTAATAAAATAAAAAATAAAAGCAGGGTGAGGGAGGATAATCCACAAAATTATCTGTGCTTCTCTGAAATACCAAGATATCAAAATTCTCCATAGGATGTTGGCAAGGTGTAAATACAACTGAACTTGAAAGGGTAAATAACTGTTGCTGACTGGCACAGCAGTGTATTTATAAAAATAATTGATATGAAAAAGGGAATTGGAGCTGATTCTAGAAAAAAACACTTTGGTTTAGATAACACGTGTGCAGGTTTTGTCCATGTTCTTATATTTCTGCTTTCCTGGATAGTTTTAGATCCAAATCTTAAACGGCTTTCCAGTGGAATGTAGTTCTGGAAGCAGTAGGCTTGACTGCTACTCAGCTCTGAACAAGAAGATCATGGCATTAGCTACTCTTGCTGGAACTTCATTTTCAAATGCAATTAATAATCAGCCTTGACTGTTTTTAAGTTCATGGTCTATCATCCCTTTCTGAGCTCCGTAGAAAGTTCTTACTGGTAAAGTCAGTGATCAGGCTAATAGCCAGTAGTGAGTGCTGAAAAATAATTACTCTGCATTTGTTTTGCCCTCTGTACCTCATCTAGAATAGCATCTCCTGTTTGTGTAAGTGAGCAGGTCAGCTTTTACTTGAAGTTTTTTGCCTTTCCTGATTGTCATCTGTGTATAGTGCAGACAACAAGAAAAAAAAGAATCGGAGAAAGGAAAATTTAAAAGCAACCGAGAAGAGCTGCTGGGCATACAGAAGACTTGTAACAAGTTACTAGTTATATAGAGTATTATGGCAGAATCATAAAAATGCTATATCATCAAATTTCTAGTCAACAAACAGTTCTAAAGTATTGTGTATAGTTTTGAATATGGAAAAAAATGCAAATATTGTGGAATCACCTTTTCACCCACTGACAGCATTCTGCGTGTACATAAGGAGAGGTTTTACCTTGCTGGGTGCTGTTGGGCTACTTGAGTGCAGTCACACGTTTCGTCTCCAAATTATGCCACGTGGCTCTCAAAACGCATCGTGACAGATAAATTCCATCATCCTGCTCCTCGCCTTCAACTGTTGTGTGAAGATAACTTACGTAGTCTGCCTTGCCTACTTCTGAACTTTATTTTTTGAGTGTCAAACTTTATCAAAGCCATTTGGCAGCAAAATGGGAACAGTGTGGACTGTAGGATTGATCTGTCTTTTGGTGTGTCCTCTTTTATTTCTTTTTCTCCTGGGCTTTGTTGCAGCAGAGTGTCTCCAAGAAGGCCCATCACACAGGATTGCTGCTAGATCTACTATTGCCATCATGTCAACCCTGATGGCAGATGTAGGGGCTGAAGAGACAAGAAGAGTGTGGCCAGTTGAACACTGTACCTTAGCGTATGACCCTGTGTTAAGGTGGGGCTATTCAAGATGGATGTTTTGCTTTTCCAATTGCAGAGTAACAAAAGAAGAGAAGAAGCTTCGTGACAGAGTTGTGGCAGTGGCAGCTCAGATACAGCCCAGAACAGAAAAATACGCTGCTTCCAAGATGAACTCAATTGAACTTTCGGTGCTTGTCCTTTCAGAGCGCCAGAATTGTTTCTCATTGCAAAGAGAACAGTGGAGATGTGCTGGCATTTTTATTTTATTTTTTTTTCCCCTAGACAGAGAGGGAAATTCTTCTCTTGCACCTTGATGAGCAAACCAGAAGTTCAGAAAGCCATTTTCAAGGTAAGGCAGGAATAAAAGGGCATGCTAGCAATTTTTATTAAGCTTCTAGAAGGAGAGACCGACAACTGACATGTCTTGCCTTACTCGGCATCCTCCAATCCTGGAATTAGCCAACTGGGTATATAGTGTCTGAGAATCGGAGCTTTCGCCGGGATGTTGACTGCACCAACGGGCTGAGCTGTGCTCCTCAGCTGACACCACCCGCACGTGTCAGGAGGGAATGCAACAGGAATGCACCAGCTGCCCGCGCTGCCAGTGATGCACACGCTTCTGGTTTCAAAAGGCAGCAGATTATCTTAACTGCTCTGTGGGGAATGAAAATATTTTGGGGCTACACAATCACAAGAATCATGTGGGGTTGGAAGGGACCTCTAGACATCATCTCCTGCACACAAAGAAGTGGGAAAACAGAAGAGCTGGCAGCATCCTTTTCATAACCTAGTGGACAACTGCTGCAGTGCAAGGCTCAGTTGTTCAATCCCGATTAGGAACAAGTTTTTGGAAGATGAAATGTGATTTGAGCATATATTCTTTTCAAGGTGGAAGTGAGGAAAGCTTCGTTTCCCTGAGCTGGAATATTTTTGTGCATGAAAGATTATGAGGAAGCGCTTTCCAAAGGCTGTGAGGAGACGTCGGTTTATCTCCTGTAGACAGTTTATCTGACAGTGTATTTGTATTTTATGATGCACTTTTAATGCAATTCCAACAACCATAGTATACATAAGGACCTGTGATATTTTAGACACAGTTGTGTAACATCTAATGTGACTCTGTGACTCCAGCTCTGTTTCAGTGACTCTTTATTTTCACACAGACATGGGATGGATTTCTCTCTTACCGTGCTCAGAACCACAGAAGTGATCTGTTTTGTGGTTCAATCCATTCAAAATTTTATGAGAGTAAGAGAAGTTTTTCTTAAATGTGTAAGAGGGACTTACTTGGGTGAAGATCCTTCAATGATGCTTGAAATGATGAGATATTTGTTACAGAGGGTGAAATCAGGATTGTGATGAATTAGAAGGTTCTTGGTACTTGAATTCAATTGGGTGGGGTTTTGTATGCGAGATGATCATTTACCCAAATGATGTTCTACATTAGTCTTCAGTACTTAAGGTAAGGATAGATGTTTAAGCTAAGGTAAACAGTATCAGGTGCAGCATAACCCTGTAGATTAGAAAATAAAGTATTATCTGAATAGGGAAAGGAAAATTTATGAAGCTGGAGCAGTCTTTGGGCTTTTTTTGGTGTTTGTCAAAGAATGCGTGTAGCTACGTTGCACTTCAGTACCTTCTAATACTCGCTTCTGAGAACGCTGTGATAGGCAAAAATGAAAGCAAGATAAGGGATTCGAAGGAGGAAATAATTATCAGTGCAGCCATCAGACCAAACCAGGAGAATTTTTAGTATTCTCAAGACCTGTGTTGTCGGCTTGTCTTACGTTGAGTTTGGATAGGAGGTGGTGCGCTAGAGGAGGGCTGAGCAGCTCCAGAGCCCTGAGCTGCCTAACTGCAACATACATCACGTTTCTGAGTTAGGCAAAAGGCTGTTTTTTTGGCATTGTTATAGTTATTAAGTTATAATATGTAGTTATAAGTTGTTATTCTGTGGGGGGTTTTATTTTTTTTTAATTCAAGCAGCTAAACATTGCACAACTGCTAACACGTGAATTTCAGGAAGCACGGGGAGCACTAAAGCCCGTTTGAAGGTGAGGTACCTTCAAACTTTAAGTCTGTTGTTTTCCTTTTCTTTTTCTAGAGCCCGGTGAAGATAAATCAGATCAGTCTGGATGAAAGCGGAGAACATATGGGTGTTTGCTCAGAAGATGGCAAGGTACAACAAATCCATTTATATATTTAATGAGGTAGCAGGTAGTCCTCAGTATTGGACTGGAGATAATTGTGACACCTGTGGAGAGAATTCCTGTGTTTAGCACCACCCCTTTGGCCATCCAGTTTGAGAACTGAACTTCACTTTGAATACTCAAAATTAAAGTCAAATATATTTTGCACAAATGTGCCGTTGGAAAAGTAATTACAAGAATGTCAATAATGTAACTGGTATTAAGCTGATTAACAGCTGTGGCAGGAGGACATGTCACCTTAATCATTACTGCTGTGCCAGTTATACTTCAGTGACTACTCTGCTGTTCCTGCAAGACAGTAGTTTAATGCCTTTCTGCTATAAATCCACAAAATTGGATTTTGTGGGCATGATTTCTGTGGGCTGGTGGTTTTCATTTTCACACACGTTATGAATGTTTCTCTTGAATTATAGAATCTTTTGATAAGCAATCATAGTTTATCAGAAGAATAAAGTGTCTTACAACAGCCACATTAAATAAATGTAAAATCAATATATGTACAGTTTCCTAAAAAACTGGCACCTACTTCCTTGACTGAGGACATATATCATTTGTGCAGTGTATAACTAACAATTATCAGTGCTTCTCAGGAATGTTGAGCTTTGACATTTAGTGGTTTTGGTGATTGATTTTCCACTTATAAGAATGTCTTTTTTGTTTTTAAGTCGATGGCAGTCTTTTCTAATGTTGGCTTGCAATGATAAAATTCTAATGCACAGGGTGTATTTAAGCTTCTTTTTTAATAAATGCTCATATACAGATGCAGTGCATTAAAAATCATTTAAATAATTTCTCAGTACCCACCTGATTTACCTAGGAGAACATTTTTTTACAGAGTACACTTGCGGGAGGATGAGGAATGTCACCGATCCTAATGGATGCATCCCATTCAGTAAAATTTCTATCAATTAAAAATAAAATTGGATTTTGCAGTAGGCACAATGGGGAAACAGCCCCTTTAGACTCTATGTGCTTGGGTTATTTTCTTCCAATAGGTGGGGTTTTTTTTCCCCTCAACAGAGAGGCGGTCAGTTTATGTATCCAAGCCTTTTGTTTCTCAGAGATATCTTGATGTCAGTATCTTGACACAGTAATTGGGATGCTAGTGCCTATCAAAGTGGGTTGTAGAATTTTACAGCTTGTGAGAAACCCGGCATGAGTGTCCTAATTGTCTAAGCAAGATAAGGAATAGGCCAGTAATTGTGCAAGGTAATAAAAATGTTGAGCTGGCATTGTTGTTTTGGGTGTTTTGAATGGTGGGGAGAAGCAAGCACTTGCTGTAAGGGTTCTTCAGACATGACTCTGTGGATTACTGACTCGAAATATTTACGTTGCAGTGAGACAAGCCATGCACATTTTTCATCTAGAAATGAAATTGTATTAATATTAAAAATGCATATTTGATTTCAGAAATGTTCAAAAAATCGTAATGCCTGCTCTAGCGTGGCTGTATGTGAAAAGACTACGGTGCTTTAAATGGTGAATCTGTGCTCATTTAGTGAAATGGATCCAGTAGGTGACATTCCATGCTATCCCATGCAGTCTAAACCATGGTCCCCAAGCCCGGGCTGATTCTGGTAATGTTTTTGACACAGGGCTGCAATATGACAAGTACAATATTCATCATACTTGTGTTCATAGAGTCCAGGGACATTGATGCTTCACCATATTCTACACGTAAAAGCTCATCTGGACATTTGAAAAGTCTGGGTGTTTTAGAAGTTAGACTTTCCACTTGACCCAGAAAGGTATGTCTCAATGAAAGCATCCATCCCTAAAATGAGTACAAACACATGCTTGTAGCTTGTGCTACTGTATAAGAAAATGGCAGAAATTCCTGGCCAGAGAATGTAGCACCTCTGTAGTTCTGGATGCTAACAGAAGTGTAACTTTATACTCCTTATAGCTTTTCCTTTACTACAATGGGAGTGTTCGTCTCATAAGAAGCTAAAATACTTGTGCAAATTGGTGCAGTCTCGTCATTAACAAAGTTAAATAAGTAAAATAGTGAAATCCTTTTTTATAAAAAAAAAAAGTGAAACAGCTTTGTTTTCTTGAATCAGTTTTAAACAAAAAAAGTATATAATAATATTATAAGGGAGTATTGTAATAAAAAGGCCTGTGAATTTTGAGTCAATTGGGTTGATGGAAATATTTTCTTGCCATTAATGGTCCTCTAGACCACTGCAAAAGATTTTTGTAATAGGCAGGGAATGCATTCTCCTGTATCCAAATGGATCCAGTATGAGGGAGATGGAAACCCCTTCTTGAAGGAAGGCCTTATGATGCCAACCCCCTCCTCATATTGTGGAGCCCCCTTCTCTGGAGATCTTCAAGACCCACCTGGATGCAGTCTTGAGTGATATGCTCTGGGCAATCCTGCTTTAGCAGGGGAGTTGGACTAGAGGATCTCTAGAGGTCCCTTCCAATTCTGACAATTCTGTGAGTCTGTGATATTTGTTTTGATGTATTTTATTTTACTACTTTTTTCTCCCTTTAACCACTCTCAAACTAGATTTGGACTAGCTACGTTGACTGGAAGGGGGCTGTAGCAACATGATGCAGTTCTTTAACCATCATGTTATTGGGGGGCATCCAGGCTTAATGTCAGAACCTGTCGCTTGTGTGTTGGACGTGGCCAACAAGTGCTTAGGGAACTGCTTGCAGCTTTTCTACACTGCATGTTTGGTTCTTTGGAAATCTTTCTGGGCAAGGGACTCAGCTGCAGCTGGTCACCACTGGCATGGGAAGAAACAGAAGTCAAAACTACTGCCACCGCTCTAGTCCGGCCACTGGCTGGGAAAAATGGTCGGGTGTTGAAATATTAGGGTATAAGAGGAGAATTTTGGTGCTGGAATAAATACAAGGGCAGTCAGACTTTCAGCTTCAGAACTGTGGAGGGTTTCTTTGGTTGGCTTTTTGCCTACTTGTATGCTGTCTTGAAAAACCTGTATCTTCTTACAGGAAGAAATATAAATTATATTGAAAGCTCCTGAGTTTACATGTTTTAATGTCATGTTTAACACTTGTAGCAGCATTTATGTTAAGAATATCTTCAAGTATTACATTGATCGTTTTTCAATACACGTGGCTTGTAGATAAAATGTGTTTGTTTTCCTGCCTTTTGATCCCTAAAGGTTGGCTCTTTCTTCCACACGTGGAAGTAAAGAAACAGCAAGGTCTGGCTGCATGGGAATGGTGGGTTTTGGGTATTTAAAATCGGACATGATTGGCAAAATGTAATGGACTCTCACAATGAAATCCTTTTTCCTGCTACCCAAAACCATCTTGAGTTTAGTGGGATAGAAAGTAGAAATAGATAAATCCAATACAGGTTTGTAATATCAAAAGAATCACTTTCTCTTTGAAGAATAAAAGACATTAAGAAGTAATAAACTGTTACACCGTGTCCCTAGAGTAAACACGATAACATGTATTTTATGCTGAGTTGTTTTTTCCTCTTTAGTTAACTGGCTCCATTTTGTTTTCAGACTCTTAAAGGAGTAGCATATTGCCATGTTCAGTGGAGTATTAGGAAATTGTTGAAGGCACTGCTGCTGATGTTAGTTTTGAATAATTAGTTTTAATTTGAAAGGGCTGTTTTGTCATTTTTGAGGACTCTGCTTCCATGGAATTTGCAGTGTTGTGTTTTAACTACATCTATTCTTTTTCTTCTTCCTCTCTTCTCTCTGTCTTATTGTCTCCTTCCTCTGTTTCTTTTTTATTTTAGTCTGTTGCGTTGGATATGCTGTGCCAGCTGATGAAAACAAAAACCCAGAAAGCAAAATCCTCTAGACATCAGCCTGAAGGTTTTCTAGGCTTACAGCCAGGCCCAGCTCAAATGCAACCCTTTGCTTGGCTTACATAATCACAGCTTTGTAATACATCTCACTGTCTCCAAATATTGATTTATTTTTTTTTTTTCCCCATCCTTTGGAGCAGTAGCTCAGCCCTACACAGGGCATGCAGCAGTATTTTTAAAGTGTGTTGTTAGAGGCAGTGTATTCGCTAATGAGTAATGGACAGAGCTGATAATGCCGCTTAGGAGATGTATCCAGGAGACAAGCTTGAAAGGGAGATGAGGTGGTCTGAGATGTTTTTAACTTCACTGAGACTGCTGAACTTTGAGCCACTCTGAGGCTCAGTTCCTTGCTTAGGAGGCTTGCTCTGAGGCTTAGTTCCTTGCTGATGGCTTAGTTCGTCTTGGAGATTATCTGAAGTCTATTTTTTTTACGCTGTCTCCTTGATTGTCTATAGGAATTTTGGGTGTTCTTGTCCTCTGAACTGATTTTGTTTAGAGGCATTAAGCCTTACTTTTTGTGGCCCATTACTGGTATTTACTGGCTTTGTTCTGCAGATCTTTATAAAGTGGGTTTTTTTTATTTATTTGTTCCTGTTCTTGTTTGGTTTCCCCCCAGAAGCAATAGCAATGGGGAGGGGGAGAGAGAATGAAATAAGATTGTTTGCTTAGATGCTTGAGTCCAACTTGTTGAACATGCAGAGCAGAGTTCCTGACAGGATTACCTTTTCCAGAAAATAAGGGTGAATGACTAAATTTGTCCGAGAACCTGCTGAAGATTTGCTGTCAGATACAGTTTTCCACTGATCACTCCACAGGATGCTCTTTGGTCTCCCTTCTCCCACCAGCAAGTGGGAGTGGGAGTCCTTGCTGGGGTGATTTTGTTCCAGCAGCTTCTGGCAGTGGGTGGAAACCTCTTAAAATCATAATAAAAAAGCAAACCAGTTATTAGTCTTTGTGGAAATCATAATTAGTGAATCAATCAGTAATTTGTGGCTGTAAGTCTTTACCCCTGTTTTACTCCTGAGTTCTGGGGGAGCTGAAGGGAGCGTTGAGTATTGGATGAAGAGACATGAGCCCGAAAGAGGGCTGTCCTTCCAAAAAGCTTGAGAAACCCTATTCTGTACTCACAGCATCTCAGTATAATAATCTTTCTTAATACTTGATGCCTCTTTATCTGTTCTGTATGTAACAGGAAGAAAACATTGAAAAATCTGTTGATTCTCTTGACAGTAGAAACATGCTTTTGGTTTTGGGTTTTGGATGGGGTTTTCTGATGTTGAGGCTTCTTCAGATGGATGAATTCTGGTGGCCCATAGTTACAACTTCAGTATTGACTATTAAATGTACTGGAACATCAGCATAGACGAGAAGGGAGGAATCTTCAGAGAAAGACATGTCCAGTGGTCACAAAATAGAACAAAATAGGACTTGGATGAATGGAACAAAATACTAGTCAATGCACTTGGGAGGAAGAGAGGATGCCAAGAAGCATATGGGACTTGTTTTTCTGGCTGGTTTTGCTTTATTGTCACAAATTTCTTTTTTCTTATGTAAACCCTGTATTGCTTGGAGGGGAAAAAATCCTACAGTTCTTTCTCAGAAAGGAAGAGTTTTTAATTTATCATCCCCTGAATGTTATTATGTTGCTGCTACTTTTCTTAGATCAGTATCTCTTAAACAGATTTGATCACCCTAAAGCAAAAGGAACTTGTAGTTTTTGCTGTTTGTAACAAAAAAAAACAAAACAAAAGAAACAAAAAGTAGAAAAAAAAGGAAAAGATTCAAATAAGTACTTTTGCACTGCTGCTAGTATTTAGAGATACACCATAATAGAAGCCCAAGATGTCTCAATTAACTCTGAACTGTTAAATATGACTTTTCTTTTTTCCTTAGGAAAAAAAGATGTAACCGTTAGCATTGAAATTAATCTTCTGGTTGTTAGTGATTTACATTCACCTTTAATCCTCAAGTGGTGATTAGGTAAATACTTTTGGTTTCTTTATCCACTTCTTTAGGTGCAGGTGTTTGGACTGTATTCGGCGGAAGAGTTTCATGAAACATTTGACTGCCCTATTAAAGTAAGTGCTTGTTTTAATCTTTAGTAATTGTGTTGTTGTTGTCTTTAATACCAGGAAGGTCACATTGAATCTAAATGAGAGAGAGGAATACCGCTTGCTTGTAATATTATTCGAGTCCCTAGAAAATAGTTCTCTATCTCAATGTTAAAGCTTTTGATCTGGTTAGGAAGGAAGAAAGCTGATCTTGGTTTTGTAAGAGTTATTGCTGAATTTTCAAATAGAAAAGGCCAAGTGAAAGAGAGATCGTCCTGTTTCAGCTGTTACCTGTCTCAATGTATTTCTTTCTTTGTAGATCTGTGATAGAAATTCTGGGGGTTCTGCTAACTGTGAGGTCAATATTTTGCAACCGGTTCATATCGGTTAAACCTGCCACAGAATAAGGCAACGGGCAGTGATTCTGATGTACCCTGTCTGAGGGGAAAACTTCTGTTATGCTCTGCTTGAGGGATGCCTGCCTGCTGGCTGTTGAAAAAACACCTCTAGTAGTCATATGGGAAGATCTAGGGTTTTTTTAACAAGAAACGTTTCATGCAGCAGGAGAAGTTGGTGTAGGTGAATCATAGAATCTTCATGGTTGTAAATGACCTCTGAAATCACCGAGTCTGACCACACACACAGAAAATCTCCTACAATCTCGACCACTAGAGCATGCCCTCCAGTGCCACATCTNAAGCAATGAGGTATTTAAGGTTTCACAGACATCAGATGGGACTCCCTTGCCTCCTAGGGCCTTACTGTTCTTCCAGTTGAATCTCCTACACTTGACTTGTAACACATGAGACTGAGAGGCTGTTTAAAGTGCATTGATGCTACTGAAACAACTAGGCTCTACTTCAGAGAAAGAACACCGTTGTAATTCTTGGTACTTGGCAAAGGGTTATCTAGTTTAAAAAGTGATATGGTGCTCCCTGTAAACTCTTCCAATCCTTTTTTTTTTTCTCTCCTTTTTTTCCTCTTCCTCCCCCCCCTTCCTGCAGATTGTTGCTGTTCATCCTCATTTTGTAAGATCCCACTTCAAGCAGTTTGTAACAGGAGGGAAAAAGGTAAGCATAGTGTCATGAACTTAAATCTATTTTTAAACAGCTTTAAAAAAAGCTCAGAAGGCTGTGTATATGATTTTTTAAACCAAAAAAAAACACCAACCCAACCTGCTTTTTCTTTCTTTTTGTGTATTGAATTCCAAAACTTTCTTACTTAAGACTAGTTCCAGGGAGAGGAGAAGTGCACTCTTTATGTTAAAAACGTGTTGCAACAAGTTAAGCTTCAGAATAGAATTACTTTTGTCTACATATCCTGAAAAAATGTCATTTGCATTTCATAGGCCAGTTTTTCTCCATTCATTTTGATGTGTTGAATTGAGAGCAGTTTGACCTTAATGCTCATCTTTTACGATGCACGTTGGCCTTGGGTTTGGGACTTTTCTTTTGCTTCACCTGTCGGTGATTTTTTTTGTTTCTTTAATTTTGTTTAGTTATTTTTAAAGTAAACAAACCCTAGTATCTTAATCAGTTCTTGTTCATGGAGTGGGTTGGTTTGGTTGTTTGTTTTTAAAGTAATTCAGGAGAACCGCTTGGTAGAGCCGAGTAGTATTTCTGCCTGTGTAGGTGAAGTCCTCTGCTTGGGGCATTTGCTTTGTAAGTGTGCGTTGTCTTAATGGTGTAGGGTGCAGTTCTGCCTTCCAGATTACAGCTGTTTCCAGATCCTATATGCATCTTGTAGCACATTGCGTATTTTCACTCAAAATATGAAAGTTTGATTTGGAATAGTTTCTTGAATTCATGGAATTTTCCTGTTGCCTCCTCTTAGGACTATAGGGACGAGCAGTCCTCTTACAGATGCATCAGACTGAGTGCCATGACTCTCTTTTACCAACACGTGGGAAATGTAGATTTGTAGTGCTGAACACAACTTAATTTTCATTAGCAGTTCAATACATTTCAAAGCATAGCTGTGTTTTATTTTGCTTTTTAAGTGACGTGTAAGCCTGACAGCTTTTGCTGGCTGGTTGGGATTGGTGTTGTCCTTAAAATAATGCACAGTCAGTGTATGTCTTTGTCAGCCACCAGTTTGTGAAGCTTTTTAGTGCTGATAAAAGGGGTATGGAAAGAGAGAAGCAGGGAATTAATAGAACAGGGTGCCGTCAGGTGGTAAAAGAGCTTGCATTCACCTGATGCCGAACAGAAAAAAACATCAGGGAGTTAACACATTCTCTTTGGTTATCTTTGATTACTTGACAGGTTGTTTTATATTCTGTCCTCTGGGGAATGGTATACTCATTCCTAATGCATTCATTTTTTGCTGAGGAACTTTCCTCTTCAGGAAAACTTTAATTGACATCTTAACATAAGGTATTTAGCATTAAAATAAATGTCCCTTGACACCTGTAATTTGATTTTATTGATATATAAAACCAACAAATAAAAGCTCTTAGCCATGTGGTAGAAACCCTTCCTCTTTCTTCCTTTCGTCCAAAAGGAGCTTGTGTGCTTGTATGAAATGCTCTGTGAAAATCCAGAAAGTTAAATTCTGCCTACTTATTTATTGAAGATCTTTATTTCTTCTTGTGAAAAGAAAAAGGCCTTGACAAACATCCTTGCTTTTTATTAATATCCCTCCTTAAGCGTGAAGCTGACGAGCTGTATGGGGGCAGCAGGCAATGGGGAGCTGCTCCACAAGTGCAAGGAGAGGTAGGCTGAAACATACCACCTCAGGCTGGGGACCTCTCTTCTCTCTCCCTGTCATAGAATCATCTAGGTTGGAAGGGACCTTTAAGATCATGGTCCAACCATCAACCTGACTCTGATTTAAAAAAACCAAACAAACACTAAATGGTGTCGCTAAGCACTATGTCAACCTGTCTTTTCAGTACTTCCAGGGATGGTGCTTCAACCACTTCCCTGGGTAACCTATTCCAATGCTTAATAACCCTGTCAGTATAAAAATTGTTCCTAATATCCAATATGAACCTCCCCTGGGGCAACTTGAGGCCATTTCTTCTGGTCCCATCACCTGTGACTTTGGAGAAGAGACTGACCCCCGGTTCTCTACACCCTCCTTTCAGGGAGTTGTGGAGAGTGAGAAGGTCTCCCCCTCAGCCTCCTTTTCTCCAGGCTGAACACATCCAGCACGCTCAGCCTCTCCTCATAAGGTTTATTCTCCAGACCCCTCACTAGCTTCATTGCCTTTCTCTGGATCTGCCCCAGCCCCTCAATGTCTTTTCTTGTAGTAAGAAGCCTAAAACTAGACACTGTGGACCAGTGACTGGAGGTCATGTAGTTGGGGGAGCTCCTTTGGGGAGGGAGATGGGACCTCCTGAGCTCCTGATGTAGCAACTTCATAGCTGATAGCTGGCAGTGTTGAGGAGGCATGCTGTGCCCGTTCTTCCCCATCCATACCTAGGCAGGTATAGTAGTAAGGATGGAGCTGAGGTTGTCCTCATTTTGCATAAATCTTAAAGCGAAAAGCTTTGTTTAAGGCTCTCATGGTTCACTCCTTGCCTGAGCTGGATTCAAAAACAACGTGTGAAGAATGTGAACTCTTTACCCAAAGGGTTTTGGGCTCTGTCTTTGTTTTCTGTTGTTCCAGGAGATGGTGAACTAATGTACATCAGCATTTTAAATCTTTGGGGTTTTAAAAAATTGTTTGTTAAGGTAATTTGAGCAGATAAAATGACCCAGAAAGAAATCTGGTCACTTCTTCAAGCCCCTCTAGTTGAATTGCAAACATTGTTGTCTCAGAATATAAGAAGAATGTTCTTGATTTCCCACTTGAATTTCATGCTGATTTTGGTTTACAGTAAAACAAAATAAAGAAGCCAAGCCATACGTGCACATGGGAAGCAATAACTTGCCCCACAACCTTAACACCCGGTTTTGTCTTGTCTTGTTAAAACACTTGAAGATGTGCTTAAATGTATTAATTTTATAGGCAAGCATCTGCCTTAGTAGGATCCTTAATAAATGGGGTGGAGGGGCTGGGACTGAAAATTGTCACCTACGTAATTTTTTGAGAAGTATACAGTTCTTCATAACAACATAAAATGCATAAAAAATACACTTTTCAGTTCAAAGATCCACTGCAGAACATTCTGCAAACATTCTAGGTGAGCAACCATCTCTTAAAAAATTTAAAAAAACAAAAACAAAACAAAAAAAAAAACACAAATAAACAAAAAAAACCAAACAAACAAACAAACAAAAAAACCCAAAAACAAATGTGGAGAAGGCGGGGAAAAAGCTAAGTGATGTGCTTCAGGGGTGTGCTGTCCAGGTCCTCGGTTCCCAACAGAGATGAATGTTTGGAACTTGGGTGGGTGAATTGTTTTGTGACGCTGAGATTTGCCATGTCTTAGATGCTCGGGCCTGACCTGAAGCTGACTGAAGAGCAGCGCTCCCTGGGGTTAACTGTTTAAACCATTGCAGGCTGTTGGGAGCTTAACTCTACCACATGTATGTTTATACTGTGGCTTAACTTAGGTAGGTACTAGAGTCCTTGGAAATTCTCTAAATTGTATTATGAACTAATTAACCAATTAAAATTCTTTGCTTACCGAAGCGCTAGTTTTAAAAAGTAAAGAACTTTCATGAAGCTTGGGATAATACCATTGCCTTCAATTTTGACCTAGAAAAGCTTTTTATTACCCCCTTTCTTTTTTCTTTTTTTTTTTTTTCCCCATGAATGAATGGTATCTCTGCCTAGAAATAAGACACGTGCTGTGGAAACATTGACGTGATCGCAGCGAGAAGCAATAGGTACCAGACTCAATCGAGGTGCTCCCCTGCTCCCGTCCCCCTTATCTCAGCAATTAACTACTTCACCAGTGTGATAGCTTGGCAGACGATGGTCACCCTGAAATAAAAACACTGGATACTGTAAATAACAGGGCATTCCTGTCCAGAGCAGGCAGTAGAGCTTCAAAGCAAGGGAAAAGACAAATACTCTGTTATTGAATGCCATAACCTTCTACCTTTTAAAAAAGGGTCCAATCTTAAAAAATAACAGGGTAAAAGCCAACTAAATGAGGGTGCTAAAGCTGAAAACAGGTGGTCTTTGTTTAACTGTTAGAGTGCTGGTCTTTCCCAACATATCAACTAAATGAACATTATTACAAGGTCCCAAATATCCGTTATATCCAGAGCATTAAAGAGGCAGAACTAACAAAAAGAGAAGACTAAAGGGTGTTTTAGTTCCAAAGTCAAGGTATCCGCTACTGCATCTTATGTAAAGATAACTTAAGAGAGAGTAGGACAACTTCAGGGTTATTTTCTTGGCAGAGGCATTGATGAGACTCCCTGTTTCATGTTTTGACTAACATCGATAACAAGATGTAAAAGTTTGTGTAGTAAAATTCCTGGGAGAGTGAGTCCTCTAGAGTGATTGAGTCACTCTGCTGAATGTGTGCCAATGAAGATTTTTTTTTGGGGGGGGTTCTATAGCCAGCATGGAGGCAAGGACCCAGCACAATTAAGAAAATTAATTATGAAGCCAGCGTGGGAGTAGGATATTTAGTATCTGAAAGGATTTGGCCTCCTCATTTTCCTAGGGTGTGCATTTTGTATAATAAGCGTTGATTCGAGTGCCCATTCTGAAATATTTTAAGGGTTAGGGAACCAAGATAAAACTGGAAAGTTACCTTGTGACTGTCAGCAGTCACATCTTTGTATCTGTCTGTGTCTGTATCTATGTAATATATTTATTTCATATATATTTATGGTGGAAATAGACATAGAAACGTATTTTTGATGGTGTCTGTAATTCTTTTGCTGGAGATGATACACTGTAAGAACTGTTTCCAAATGAAGATGGAACACGTTTGTCCCATTTATCCATCCAGAATTAGCATCAGAGCATATTGATGCCTGTGCTTAAACATGGCTCTCTTTTTTCTGCTTTTATAAAAGACAAAGAAGATTTAGTGTTACTTGGGGCAAATTTCTCACTATTAAAAAAAAATAAATTAAAATTTAAAATACTGTCTCAATGTTAGAGTCTTGGGATGGACCCACAGTGTCTGCTGCCTGACTGAGGTGTGAAAGAAGAAGGTCTAAATTCCTTTCCACACCAGGTGATGAAATGACATATAGAGAGAAAGGATAGCGATCGCAGACAATGCACGAGCGGGAACAGAAACAGTGTGCTTGGGGACCTGCAACTGCTGCCATGGGTAGTGGAATTTGTATGTTAAAGCCAAGGCTTCCAGGGAATGTTTCAGACTTTTTTTTTTTTTTTAATTGTCTGCTTTTTAGTGTCAGCAGATGCTCTTTGCTTTGTGAGTAAGCAGGTGACCTTTACCTCTGAACCCTATGATATGTACTTCATAATAACTGGTTGGACTACTTTGACAAATTATTAAATTGTCAGGATGCTGTTTGCAGCACAGTCCATTTTTAGAAAGCAGATAGTCAGCTGTTTGGCATTACGTTGGGTAGAAGAGCACCAGACAAGAAAGGCAGATTGCTTTGTAAGCTATAAAAAGTCAGTCAGTAAATACTCAAAGGTCTGGTTTAAGTGAAGAAAGAGTAAATACTATGGCAATTTCTGTCCATGCATTGGATAATTTACCATAAGCAAGAAATAAACTATAGCGGCAAAGAAGCTACAATAATACAGGTCTGTGATTTGCTTGCCACAATATATAATGCCCAGATGTATCCCATATTACTGAGCACATGAGACTTTGATATGTAGTGATGTTCTGTTTGCTTAATAAGCAGATTATTTGGCTTACATTTCTTCTTTATTACTATTTGGATGTGCATTTCTTCTTTACTATGAAAAACAAAACATTCTCCTGCTGTAACACATATATTTGATTTGTGTANTGACCAAGAGTCCCTCTCCAGCTCTCCTGGAGCTCCCTTCAGATCCTGGAAGGCTGCTCTAAGGTCTCCCCGGAGCCTTCTCTTCTCCAGGCTGAACAGCCCCAGCTCTCTTAGCCTGTCTCCATAGAAGAGGTGCTCCATCCTTCTGATCATCTTCATGGCCCTCTGCTGGACCCGTTCCAACAGTTCTGTGTTGAGGACTCCAGATCTGGACACAAGACTCCAGGTGAGGTCTCATGAGTTCAGAGTAGAGGGGTAGAATCTCCTCCTGCCTCCTGCTGGCCACCCTTCTTTTGATGCAGCCCAGGATGACGGTCTTGTACACGTAGAGTCTATAGGTGTGTGTTTTGCAAATGTCTGCATAGAAAACATTCTTTGTCACCTGAGGTGGCCAGCAAAGAGGATCTAAATATATGAAATGTGTGAGACCTTGTGTCTCTTCCCGCAAGGCTGTGGGACCCTCGTTCCAAGATGTTAATTCTTGTAGCTCTTTGTGAGCAGAAGACAGCTGAAATCTAGCAGTTGAGTTATTAAAAGTCCAGCCTAATAAGAGTCCTGTGGCACTTGTTTGGTGAAACCTCTCCAAATTTCTAACTTCTCTGGCCGTGAACTACTGCAGCAGCTCTTCTTTTGCCATCGCTTCCCTCTTGATGCTGCCTCCCTGCTTGATTTCCCCTGACTGCCCTCCCCTCCACCCCACACCCCAGCTCCTCACACAACAGCGTTTGGCCATGATATTTTGAGGACTTGTTTTCAGTTGAATATGTGAGTTTCACATGATTCTCTGCCCTGTTTGAGCTCATCCAGTCCATTGCTGTTCCAAACAGAAGTGATAATTTTTTACTGTTGCTATATATTTTCCTAGGGATGCACGATTAAGCAATAAGTCTTTGTGTGGCATGCTGTTCTGTGTTCCCCTCAGATATCTGTTGATCTTGGCTGGGCCTGTAAATGTTGTTTTTATGCTGAAAACCATAAATATCTGTTGTGGTCACTTGTAACCGTGGCAGTAGCGTTCCAGGTTTTTGCTATGTTGCCTGGCTGAGAGGAGATCTGGTGAGACGGTTGCCCAAAACCAGAAGAAACGCCACAGGTAGGCACATCTCAGGCAAACAAAGAGTAGGAGAAGGAAAATATAAGTTGTTTTTTTTTTTTTTCCCCTAGTTCTTATTTTGGGAAATAAAAACTAACCCAACATTGCTGTGATAGGGAAGGGTGGCTTTTCGGTTATGACTTGAAGTTTCAGCTTTTTCCTTATGTAAAACACCTCCACATTCTAGAATCATAGAATGGTTAGAGTTGGAAGGGACCTTCAAGATCATCCAGTTCCAACCCCCCTGCCATGGGAAGGGACACCTCCCACCAG
>VZRU01000032.1:48835-79635 GCA_013398155.1 Pedionomus torquatus | reverse complement strand
TCACAGCAAAGAATTTCTTTCTAGTATCTAACCTAAATCTCTCCTCTTCTAGTTTATAACCATTACCCCTCATCCTATCACTACTCTTCCTTACAAAGAGTCCCACCCCATCTCTCCTGTAGCCCTCTTCAAGTTCTGGAAGGCCATTATTNCTCAGGGCTGCTCTCCAGCCATTCTCTGCCCAACCTGTATTTGTGCCTGGGATTGTCGTGTCCCAGGTGCAGGACCCTGCCCTTGGCTTGGTTGAACTTCATGCAATTTGCACTAGCCCACCTCTCCAGCCTGTCCAGGTCCCTCTGGATGCCATCCCTTCCCTCCAGCGTGTCGACTGTGCCACCAAGCTTGGTGTTGTCAGCCAACTTGCTGAGGGTGCCTTCTATCCCACTGTCCATATCTCATTAAGTAGTATTGGTCCCAGTACCGACCCCTGAAGTACACCACTTGTTACCAGCCGCCACTTAGACATCGAGCTGTTGCCCACAACCCTTTGAGTGCGGCCATCCAGCCAGTTCCCCATCCACCGAGTTCTCCATCCATCGAACCCGTGACTTTCCAATTTGGAGACTAGGATGTCACATGGGACATGGTCAAATCTTTGCAGAGAGGGTGCTGTGTTGAAACGAAGTAATGCTGCTGTACATAGTGCTTCAGTAAAAGCGCGTTCCCTTTGAAACTTTTCGCTGTCTGAGAACAGACATCTTTTATTGCAGTGTTTTGGAGGAGGTGTTTGGTAATGGGAGAGGGATGAAACCAAATGACTTGACCATATTGATACTACCAAAGCTGCAATCGTTGGCCTATTTATTTTTTTTTTTCTTTCTCCCAGAGGATTGAGAAATCCTGTTCACAGTTTAAAGACTGGGATTACATGTAATTAGTGTTAATGCTAATTGCATGAGAGGCTCCGTTAAATCCAAGCACTACTCTCTTTAGCAATTGCTCTCTAAAATGGAATTTGGAGGCCTTTTGGAGGAGGTTAATCTCTTGGTAGCAAAAGATACAGAGCGACGCATTCGCTAATATGAGAGAATTGAATTTGCTTATTTTTAAAACCAAAAAGTGTCCTGTCCTCGTCTCATGCGTTTCCATGTGTCACTTTTTGTTAATGATCCAATGGACAAGCATAAAGAGTTAAGAAGACTCACAAGATAATTAGTTAACTATCAGAAGATTGCAGTGAAGGAATGTGGGTGGGAATCTTTGACGCTGTTGTGGTTCTGACACCAAATTTCATGTTATTTTTTAATTTCATTTGTTTTCTTTGCATTTCTTTTATTTTCTTTTTCTTTTTTTTTTTATTTTACTTATATTATCATGTTTACAATAGATGCAAAAGATGCTTGAAGCGCATTCTAAGCACTGCTGTGTTGTAACAAAGGACTAGAAAGATTTACCAGAGCAAATCAAAAAGGGGAAAATATAAACTGCGTTGCAGAGAATGCAAGAAAGTGACTTTTGTGGCTGCTCTTGAAATATAAGTACTGTGAATGCTGACTGCCAAAATATGGGATTTATAGGAAATAAAGTCCTAAAATATTTTTCCCCTACCAGAAAGAGAAGGAGGTAGTAGGAGGAACCCCTCTAGAAGCAGTGGATTTTTGTTATGTGTCTGCCTTCCCGCGAAGTTTTAAATGGCTGTGTGGTGCGATAAACATCTCGATGTGAAGATAGAAAGGAAGGCTAAGAAATAAATTAGGCTGCTTATTTGGAGAGCGATGCTTTCAGTGGACAGCAGTTCCAAAACAGGTAGCAAAGTTCTGGGTTCAGCGACTGTTTCCAGGTGTCATTGCTGGAAGAAAGACCAGTCTCATTATGGATATCAATAAAAGGCAGGTAATTGTATGGTAGATAAATTAGTAGAGCGCGTTTTGAGATGAAATATTTTTGAAAGCCACCATGATGCGTGTCCTTTGGCTTCAGCGTTGGACCTGTTGGTACGAAACAGGGAATTCTGGGCGCTGCAGTGATTCAGGTTGACTTTCCATCTTTATTACAGGAAGTATCAGACCACTGTCATCTTCTGCTTAGTCTCTAAGCATGTGCTTAGAGCTGAGAATAGACTGAAGCAGGACTTTTTTTTAAATTTTCTTTCCTGCTCGCCAGTTCTTTCTCAGGTCATTTATTTTCTTTGCGGTTTCTTACTGGAGTAGGGAGTCATGAAAAAGCGTGATGTTCACAAACCACGACTAGTAACAAAATAGCTGCAAAGCGTTATTCCAAGCTCACTCTGGATCTGCTGTGTTTAATAGACTTCAACTGCAATTCAGTCCCAAGCAGAAAAGATCAAAGTTTTAATACAATTGATATCATCCCCATCATGTTTCACGGCCCTGTCCAGTAAATATATTTCATTCCAAATGAAAATGCTAATTATCTTGCTGCTGCCGTTATTGGACAGTATTGAAAGAAGCATCCGAGTGACAGTTCTTTTGCCATTGAGCATCTCCTTAGGAGTTTGTGAACTAGGAAAAAAAGTAGCTTTCAAGTCTGGATCAGCAGAGAACTTGCTTTTTAGTGACATCCTCAGTTTCTGAGTGGAGCTGAGGACTGCTCCTGTGTTTCACATCCACCTACTCGTGGACATTCCTCTGTGTGACACTGCCATATGAGCGTAGATGTTGCCCCTCCTTTCAGTGTCTTGCCTTAGTTGCTCTGAAAGAGCATATTCTTTAAGAGTTTTGTTGAGTAGCCTTTTTTGTAGGTGGGGAAAAAAAACCCTAGATTGTCTCAAAGGTGACCCTTCATGTGAGCTATGTGAAGGACACAGGGTCACTTTGGATGGGGTTAAAGCTGAACGATAACGGTTGAGAGAGAAGTTTCACGTCTGCAGCGCCCTTCTCCAAGAAGTTTCTGATAGACTCTCCTAGATGGTGACTGCTTTTAAGCTTTCTGAGACAATACTTGTCTTCTGGTGCCATCTTGTGGCTTCAGAAGAGAGAGGCAGTCTGTGTAATTGTCGTTAAAAACCCCTCATTTTGGTAAAAGACGCGCTTTTAAGCAACTAGCGTCTTATCATTTGCTATGTTCGTGCAGATATTGGTGGCGGGAAGCCACGTATAAAAAAGCACGTACAGCTGGATCCTAGGAAATATTAGCTACATTGCTGTTGCTAATTAGATTATAGCATGGGGAAAGTCCTTGCAGGTAGCAATTTTACACTTCTCGATGTCCCTTGTGCACGTTATGCATTAAACCATACAGGAACCGCTGAAAGAGCTGACTGTCAAGCAAATTCTCTGCTTGTAGTTGGGTTTTTCTTCGTTGATTGAAAGCGGTTGAGACATCCTCTTAGTCACATGAAGATATTTTAAAATACCTTCCTTATTTGCAAAACCTGGGATTGTCTATCAGAAATTCGACGATCAACGGCACTTGTTGTACGGTGCGGTTTGCACATGCAGGACTAATACACAGCATCTCTAGAGCTGGGTTGAAGGCCATAAACAAAAGGCTAAAAGCTTGGGCATCTTCCATAATTAATTTTTTTTTGACTATGTGGGACATTTTTGTGATGGCCTATTCTTTGGAGGGAAGAAGGAACCTGTCACCAGATCAGTGGATAGGTGGGAGGCAGCCTGCTTGCTTTACCAACTTTCTGAAGTGTTGTGACTAGTGCTGTAGGCTTAGGTCCTCAAATACCTTAATTACTTGATCCTTAAAATGGAAATAATTACATTTACCATTCTTTGGAGGAACTTGATCAAAGGCCTGCTTATTGATATTATTATTGAAGTAACTAGAATTCTTTAGTAGACAAGATTCTTAGTATATATCTACTATATGAAAATATTTGATGATACTTGCTTTTGGTTTGTGATAGGGGTGTATTTGTCATTGCCCTCGAATCCAAGCAGAGTAAGGGATAATGGAGTAAAAGAAAAAATACCTCCCATGTTTATGTACAAACTGTGTCACACAAATATTTCTTGTTGCACTTCTTGATAGTTGCTGTTATACGAGAGAGGCTGGATGAACAGATGGAAACCTTCGGTTTTACATGAAGGGGAAGGAAATATAAGAAATGTGAAGTGGAGAGGACACTTGATTGCTTGGGCCAATAATATGGTAAGTGTTTGTCACCTTTGTTAAATGAACAAGATTGCTGCTATATTACACTGATATTTGAAATGTTTCAGTGTCAGTTGCCAAAATATTCTATAGAAAAATAGAACATTTGAAGAACTGAGTATAAAGGTCATTAAAGGATAGTGGTTTAGACTTTCTTCTGGTGACTTTTCTCCCTACAATTTTCTTCTAGTGTTTCCTGCTGGTAGCCAGTGTTCTCCATATGATTGCCTCTTCTGAAGGAATTAATTAGCTCTACATACTGCTGTTGGGGGAGGTCATCACTGTCCACTACTGTGTGGCAGAGTTTTGACCACTGCAACACTTCTTTATATTAAAAAAAAAAAACAAAACACATCACCATCCCCTCACGTCCTCCTCCCAAAACCTGTCTGGATTTTGTGATTTGTACTGACCTGACATTACCATTTGCACTTCTAATGTGCCAGATTATAAAAACTGGTAGTAATAATTTCTTATTTTGGTAGGCCACTAGAAAAAGGTGAGACTAAGGAGAAAATAGACCCTTTTTGCTCTAAGCATAATTCGTATTTTAAAGGGAACCGTTGCTTTCATGCTGAGTGTTGCATTTCACCTATCACTGTATATCTAATTGATGGGTCAAGGTCTGTATTTTAAAGCTCAGCAGTGAGAGATGTGTTTTTAAGTGTGTATCGTGTCTAAATTCCAAAGTCTTATTTTTAAATGTGGTGAAAGTACTTCTGAAACACTGGCTTTTCTCCTCCTGTTGTTTTTTTTTTCTTCTTCCTGAAGGGAATCGTTTATTAAATTATTTTAAAGCCGTTTTTCTTTTATTCCTTTCAAAACCAGTTTGATATGAAATTCTTAGAGATGGATGTTTGTTTATTTGCTCCCCTTGAATAGCTGCATTAAAATTGAGACTTCAATAAGTGCTTGATCATCATAATATTAGCTCTTTTGGAGCTTTTATTCTTTTCAGAGCATTACAATTAAAATATATATTCTAGGTGAGTCTGCTGGGAATAGATAGGACAGTTGAGGAGAGCTATCCCTGGAGATGATGTGCCACATCAGAACACAGAATACTAATAAAATGTTGAGAGCCATCTGTCAGAGACAAAAAGCCATGGTCAGGGCCTATCTTTCAATGAAAAATGAAATGACACTTGCCCTCCAAAAGATTAATATATTTGGTTATTGGCCTTTCCCTTCCCCCTTTACCTTTTTAAAAATTTCTCTATCCTCTCGCAAGGTTCTCCACCATCACCCCGCCTTTTTCTTTTTCTTTTGAAGTCAGAGAAAATGTTAGATAGCCGTGCTTCTTACTGTCTCTGCATGGCTACTTAGTGCCTTTTTCTTTTTCTTTTTTTTTTTCTTTCTTTGTTTTTCTTTTCTTTTTTTTTTTTTTTGGCACTGTATGTGAGCCTGTTAGGCATTGGGTATTCCAAGATGGACTCCAGGTTATTTAGGCAAGGTCTAATTCTGCTTGTCTGATGCTTGGGAGACCTGTGGTTGCTGCCACACTCTGTTCCTTCCTCTGTGGCCAAGGCCAAGAGTGTAAGTTTTACAAACTTGAGACACTGAAGAACCAAAATCTTAGAGACATCGGGCTGCCTAACTCCAATTTGAACAGGTTTTAGGCTCCTTCGTGATAGGAAGTTGATTGTGAAAGCCCTGTCAGTTCACGGCACGAATAGTGTACTTTTAACTAGAGAGGATCCTATGCTATTTGTTCAAAAGGCACTTTAAATGTAGTCTATCCCATACAGGATTTGCTGCCTTGTAGAAAAACCTAGGGTGTGATATGGGTCACTTCTATCTGAAAATCATCCTGGAATACAAAGTGGGAAGATTAATAAAAGACAACTTAATTAAAATGTGGTTCAGGCAAGATTGCAAATTTTATTAGATGAGCTTAGAAAACACAAAACATAAGCTCCTCATTTATGTTACCCAAACATCTGGGCTCTGTACACTGCAGTTTCTGAAACCCTGATGACTGTTAACCTAAGAGATGCCAGTTGCAATGTGTTCTGATCTCACAGTTCTTCAGTGACAAAGATCACTGAAAGAAAAGCCCAGCCTACCTCCATACCACTTACTGATCCTTGTGATTGAAAAAAAAAACAACGATAAACCAACCCACAAACAGGCAGGCAAAACCTGGCTTAGACCATGACCCACCACGTTTAGACTCTTGGACTTACCAAGAGTTGAATCTGTACGGCTGGGGACACAGGAACTCAAGGAGGGGGGTGTGCAGGAACAGAAACAGGCAGGGGAATCTTTTAAATCAGTTTTGTCACTAGAAAAATCCTAACGTGGATTGGCATCCTGGACCCTGACCTTTCAAGGTCCCTTCCATTCCCTTTTCTGTGATCATGAGAGTTGTTTTTTCTGCTCACTGAGCTTAACGGTAATATCTACTAAAATGCTTTGTTTTATTTTGGGGGCTTTTGTTTTTAAATTGGTAAGAACAAGTCATTACTTAACATGAAATTAATCTCCATTTTGCTACTGGAAAAGTTATAGCTCACCTTTTCTAAATGGCATGGAAAAGTCTGATTAATAGCTATTTTGTATTATTTTTTTTTCCTCTCTCTTTCAAATGACTTTAATCTTCCTTGCTTTAAACTTTTGCTCTGTTAGCTTAGGAGATTTCCTGAGGAGGCAGTGAAAAATCTTAGCAGACAAAACCAAGCATCATTGAAATATGCTTGCTTTTCTGTTTTACTGTAAGAAGAGAAGTGCAGTCTTAAAGAAATACAGAGTGGCCTCATTTATCTTAATGAGCTTTTGCTTCATGTGTTTTGGTTTTGGTTTTTTTCCAAGGTGGAAATTTCTCCTTCTCTACAGAGGCTGTTGTGGAAGAGCTGGATTTTTTTCATTTCTCCAGTAGTAGCTCCAGCCCAACAATCTGAATTGGTTCATGACTACGGTTTCTAATCTGTCACTCATTCATTTTCTGTATCTTTGCATTTGGCACGTGAATTTAAAATCTCTAACTTACTCTAATCCCTTCAGTCCTTCTGTCACCTCCTGGGTTAGATAGATCTTTGTACCAACAGCTTTTCTGTTGGCACGCTCAGCCCTGCCCTGAAACTTGTGCCTTAGCGTAGAAAATAATACAGGATACGGTGTGTAGGAGTTTGCGGCACTGAATAAAGTTCTGTTGTATTTAAACTTTCAGGGTGTGAAGATACTTGACATGATCTCCAAGCAAAGAATTACCAACGTACCTCGAGATGACATAAGCCTTCGCCCAGATATGTATCCCTGCAGTCTTTGCTGGAAGGATAATCTAACGCTGATCATTGGCTGGGGCAATTCAGTAAAGGTGCAATTACCTGTCTTTGTAATAAATGCTTGCTGTTATCCCAGACAAACGGAGGATTATTTCTGAAAAGCAAAGACAATCGAAAAAAATAGAATTTGGTTTGACTACGGTGCGCAGAACTCCTGCTGCCATAGAAATGTCATTGGACTGACCCTTGCGAGGAGGAGGAGGAGTGATAGACACCCAGCGGTCAGATAGATCTCTCTGTGTGAGCATGCAGCGAGTGTAATCCTCAGGGACAATTCTCCTCTGTGCCTTGGAGAGATTTCCTCTTTTGAAGGCTTTTAGAGGGCTGTTGAAATTCATTTCTTTTGATTAGCATTAAGGCAGAACAACTTACCATGGGGTATTTTTGGAGGGGATTGTTTGGGAGGCCGAGGAGGTTGTGACTGCAGAAACAGCCACGTAATTTCGTTGGACCGTGGGGAAAAAGAAAACAAAATTAAAAAAGGTGTGGGGTGGGAACAGGCTGCTTGGGGTTTAGTTTTGCATTCAGCAGGGAACTGGCATTTCAGACTTGTCCACTGCAGAGTGACTATGATTTGCTCAGACTAGCACCTGACAGGAGTTTGTTACAAGCCTGTTAGCTGTTTTCTAATAACAGACTGCTACATCGCTGCACAGTGGGAAATTAAAAGTGTTCAGTAGGAGTAGATGGAGAGGGAGGGTAAAGTGAGGTAGGTGAAGCGTAAAAAGCTTTTGGAGCATTAAACTTAGAGTTTTACAAATGAGGAGGTTTTTGTAAGTTTGGCATCTTGTCTTGTGCACGTTTCACAACCTTTGGGTATTTGCATTTCTTAATGTGTACGTACTCACCTCCTGTTACTGGAAGTTGCAAGAGCATATTCATACTGAAATTGTAAGCTAATGAGATGCAAATGGAGGTGTTGGTGGACAGACAGCTTAACGTCAGCCAGCAGTGTGCCCAGGTGGCCAGGAAGGCCGAGAGCATCCTGGCTTGTGTCGGGAACAGCGTGGACAGTGGGAGTAGGGAACTGCTGGTGCCTCTGTACTGGGCACTGGTGAGGCTTCACCTCGAGTGCTGGGTTCAGTTCGGGGCCCCTCACTACAAGAAGGACATTGAGGGGCTGGAGCCTGCAGAGGAGGGCAACAAAGCTAGTGAGGGGACTGGAGAACAAGTCATATGTGGAGAAGCTGAGGGAACCAGTCATGTTTAGTTTGGAGAAGAGGAGGCTGAGGGAAGACCCTCTTCCCCTCTGAAAGGAAGTTGTAGAGAGGTGGGTGTTGGCCTCTTCTCCCAAGGGAACACGACAGGACCAGAGGAAATGGTCTGAAGCTGCAGCAGGGGAGGTTCAGATTAGATATTAGGAAGAATTATTTGACTGAAAGAGTGGTCAGGCACTGGTCAGGTGGTCAAGCACTGGAACAGCCTGCCCAGGGAGGTGGTGGAGTCCCCATCCCTGGAGGCCTTTAAGAAAGGTGTAGATGTGGCACTTGAGGGCATGCCCTAGTGGCCGAGATGGTTGGGTTGGTGATTTGTTTTGTGGGGGGTGTGTGGTGTTTTGGTTTGGTGATTGTTTTTTTTTTGTGTGTGTGTGTATGTTTGGACTCGATCTCAGAGGTCCTCTGTGATTCTGTGAAAAGGTGAGAAAATACCAAAGCCAAACTCACCATATATGCCAGTGTTTTCAGATTTCCCTCATGGGGTCCATCTCCCTTCTCCTGTCCCACCATACTTATTCGTAAGGCTGTGGGCTACAGCTACAACCTTCCTGCATCATCACTGTTTTATGGCCTGTGTCTTTCAAAATACAGAAATGCGTGTCCGAGAATGCCTCAATAAGAAAAGGAGTTTCTGGGTAAAGTTAGTGTTGTTTTTAGGAATTACAGTTTGTTCATTGTCATGATCCAAATCTCTCTTTCCTAGATTTGTTCAGTGAAAGAACGGCATGCCAGTGAAATGCGCGACCTTCCAAACCGCTATGTGGAAATAGGTATGATTGTACAAATGCTCTCTTTTTCAAAATTTGATAAGCTTTAAACATCTGTGTTCACATTCTAGCGTGAAAAAGCTGTTACATTTCAGAGGCAACACAAATGCCTCTTTGTCATTGATGAGGTTGCCATCGTGTCCTCCTGCATAGGTGGTTTGGGGTTTTTTTGGTGTTCTTAGAGTCTTAGGTTCTGTGGTGATCTAAATTCAGAGATCCTTGTGTGAACAGTGGGTGTCTTAACTTTCCCTTCACTCAGGTTCCTACAGACAGGTTCATGATCAGTGTAGTATGAAGGAGAAAATAGATGCTACTTTATTCCTTTATGTGTTGTTTGACTACACTGATCATAACCTTTTTTCTCTCTCTTTCTTATTTGTCCACTTGAGGTGATGTGAATAAATTTCATTATTGCTAATTAATGGAAAAGGTTTTGGCAAAATATGGTCATTAAGTAAAGGGTAAAATGGAATTTAAAGGAAATTTGAGGGGAAGAGAGGATGTAAACAAGTAGTCATAAATGTTCCCAGGAGCTTCTTCAGGAATAAAGGAAATATCTATGGAATATATGGAATATAAAGGAATATTTTCTTCTGAAATAAAGGAAATATCTATGAAGAGGTAATACTGGGAAGATAAACAGGCCCTTTGGGACAGAGTGGACAAGAGTTTGTAAGTTTTGGTGCATCTTTATCTTGACTGTAATGACACAAGATTGTAGAAGAGTGTTCAAGCAAGATCCTGGCTCCCGTCAGATGAGAGTGGTACGTAGATTCTGTAAAACAACTGAGACTTGTGAAAACTCTGTAGGAACTCTGGATACTTAAAGACAAGAGTCTCTTCCCTTCAGATACTGGAAGGTTGCTCTAAGGTCTCTCCGGAGCCTTCAGTTCTCCAGGCTCAACAGCCCCAGCTCCCTCAGCCTGTCTTCATAGCAGAGGTGCTCTAGCCCTTTGATCATCTTCTGGCTCCTCTGCTGGACCCACTCCAACAGGTCTGTGTCCTTCTTGGGCTGAGGACTCCAGAGCTGAGCACAGTGCTCCACGTGGAGTCTCATGAGAGCAGAGTAGTTTTAAGTCGTAACATTTTGGCAACATGCTTAGAAAAAATGAAACCTATAACACCGTGTAATTACTGTCATATTTAGTGGGGTGGGGGTTTATGAGATTTTTCTTTTCCCCTCCCGCTTTTACAATTTTGCACTTCAAATGAAAACCAGAGGTGGAGTAGAAGACTTCATACTCACTTCTCTGCCCATCAGGGTAATACATAGGAGGTCTATAATACAGTGTTTTCTCGGGACTCAACAGTTTCGGATCTGTGCTCTTTTAGAGCCACTCTGAGGGCCTCAAAGTTCCACAATAGTACAATAGTCAGTTGTGATGACATTAGTAGATCCTAAATGTTTCTTCAGTGGTTTTCAAGCCAGTAGATAAGGAAACAGAACGTTTCCTGCATTGCAGGTTGGATAACAAGGTCCTCCTCATCTTTTGGCACATAGCTGTACTTGGAGGCAGGAAAAAAGGAAACTTTGAGCAAGAGAGGGACTCTTTGTCAGCAAGACTAATGATAGGACAAAGGGTAATGGTTTTAAACTAGAAGAGGGGAGATTTAGATTGGATATTAGGAAGAAATTCTTTGCTGTGAGGGTGGTGAGGCACTGGAACAGGTTGCCCAGGGAAGTTGTGGATGTCCCATTGCTGGAGGTGTTGAAGGCCAGGCTGGATGGGGCTTGGAGCAACCTGGTCTGGTGGGACGTGTCCGGGCCCAGGGCAGAGGGGTTGGAACTCCATGATCTCTGAGGTCCCTTCCAACTCTAACCATTCTATGATAAATATGGTGTCTACTGTGATGTGAAACCAAATGGTCCACAATGTGGGAAAGTAACATCATGGAATTTTTCTACCTGTTTGATTTTAAAGAAGAAAATGCTGTGGTTACCTGTAAGAGAAATTAGATTAATTATACGTCTCTCATGCACTGAGATCTGTGTGACATTGCTAATTTTACGTATATCTTTGAGTATATTAATGGTGCTTTTCTTCAGTAATCTTTTCCATTGTCTCCGGTTGTATGTTACAGTTCATTGCCTCTGTGGGTCTTCATTCAGTGTCGGTGATAAACTCCAGTGAAATGTTTCTGTTTAGGTTTAAATGTATGTTAGCTGAGCAGATCCTATCAGTTTAGCTCTGTCAGCTACCGCTGTGAAGTAGTGTATTGATTAGAAAGTATTGGTATTGAATTACAGGCTTAACGTGGACTAAATGCTGTTGTGATCCTTCTTAAAGAGCGCTTGACCTCCGTGCTGGCTCCTGCTGCATGTAGAAAAGCTGTAACGCTGGACAACTTCTGGCCTGAACAGGGAACCCTTCCTAGTCGGAGCCTCTGAGGAGGCTAAAGAACTAATTAGCACTTTGCAGTTAATACCATGCCTTTTCAAAGTGAAACAGGGTATGTAGTCTTTGATGTCCTTGTCAAGTAGATTGGAATTTTACGTACTTTTATGGAGTATATCTCTGCCACTGTCACTCAAGTCATTAACAATAGTGGAAAATAGAGATTAAGACAGGAAGTCGGTGAAAGACTTGAATACAATTAGAAACCTCCTACTCAATTTCTTTTAGCCCAAATTTTATCTGAGGCATCTTAGTTTGATTCCAGCTGCCAGCCAGTGAGCAATGTCTCTTCAGCGCTTGTCTCCCCCCTGCATTCCCCCAAATTTTCCACGAAGTTGAATTCTGGTTTTAAAAGTACGTGTTTTATGGATATGTTTGTAACAGCACTTCTGTATGTTTCGGGAGGGAGTAGCTGTATAGCTGCATGGCAAGTTACTATCAGGCATTTAGATTGCACATTTTTATCATAAAAAGCCTCGTGGCTTTTAAATAATATTTTAAAAATATTTAAAAAATAATTAATATTTTAAAAAAAATATTAATATTTTGGTTTGTGAAGTAAGATGCTGGGTTCTACCATACCAGCATTTTTCTCTTTAGACAGATGGAACTTAAAGCTTAATTCATGGTTGTGGTGAGCAGGACATTAACCATGACCAAATGTCATCAACTTCATATGCTGATTTCTGCAAACATTTAACTGGAGCAACTCAACTGTACTCTGTGAAGCAAATTGGCAAGAAACAAAGAAGAAAAAAACCCAACCCATTTATAGAGCTGATTACTCTTGGACTTTTGCTCATCCTGTTTTGACACAAGCCAAGCCAATCATTTATAAATTTCTTGATAAAATTAGTCAAGGCTATCAGACTCCTGAATATTTTGCCTGTTGTTTAACAAAGTTTTGCAGTTCAATATGTAACGGAAAAAAGAGTTTTTCAGAAAATCAACTTTGAAGCTTTGAAACTTAAGCTCCTGAGTTTCCAGTTGTCATCAAGGATTCTGGAGGCTTCTCTTAAAGGTTGTGTGTGTCTGTAGCTCAAGAGGTGTACAGACATCTGCCATATTTCTTAAGATGATTTTTATTGGTGTATGAGATGGAATAGGAGCGAGATGATTTCAGCATCATGGTAGCACTTCGGTTACACACAACCTGACTGCAGGGAAAACAGTAAATTTTAATGTTCCTTACAGTAGACAAAACATTTTTCTCATCTAGTTGAAAGAGTTGACCTCACCAGACGAATGACTACTGGCATAATGAGGTAGTGAACTTTTTTCCTGATGTTTCTGATTAGTGTGATACTGTAATTGAGAGAAATTGTTCTGTTTTAGTAGGAAAATTCGTGCTCATTTCCGTTCTCTTCAGGTAGCAAGTAGCAAGACAACAGCTTTCAGCGACAGAGGCTTTACAGAGTTTTGATTTTAAGCCTAGGTGGTTGGGGGTTTTGTTCGGTGATCGTAGTCAATTAACAGTATCATTTTCATTGCCCTGCTTTGCTTTAATGAAAATACTTAACCTCTTTGCCATGTGGCATTTGAAGCCATATACAGAATGACTGATTAGTGGTTGCTAGATTTACTCTAAAGCTTTTCTACACCTTCAACATTAAGACAAAAGAAAATTTTAAGATGACTTTTCCAACCATTTTGATTGTAAATAATTAGTAGAGAGTGTGAATTCCAAGTTTGGAATCCTCAGGTTGGGCTAGTGATTGATGTATTGATGTATGGTGGGTCCTATAAATTCTTTTTTTCCATGAAAATGTACAGGACCTGCCATCGGTTTTTTTAGTCTTACCCCACTGCTCTTCCTACTGAAATTGAAGGAAAAAGCTGGTCCATTAAAATGCCATCACAATATGTGCATGATTAGGTAAATAGTTGCTTGATTTCACTTATAGTAGTATGGGTAGAAGATTTGTAGGGAGTTCTAAGGATATTCAAGCCCAAATAAAGGACCTTCATGTGGGTTTCTTCACTACTTTTCCCCAGAAGTTTACAATTCCTCTTAAGTCACAGTTGACTTTTCTTTAATTGGGCACATCCTGAGCTTTCTGCTCGGGCTTCTAGTCAGAGGTAGGTCTGTCCTGGAAATTTGGATACATGTAGACTTTTATGGAAGACTTAAATGCTGGAGCATGTGTCACATGAAAGTTTTCCAAGAAAAATATGAATGTCTAAAAAATAAGATTTGTATTTTCTTCAAGGATTATGTTTGATAGTACACCTAAAAGTAAGAGTTTTATTTTATTTCAATAAAAATATACTTTCATATATGTTTATGCTTTCTGATTTGCTTCTGTCCATCTAGAGTCAGCTGTTAGGTCGATGGTTGGACTAGATGATCTCAAAGGTCCCTTCCAACCTAGACAATTCTATGGCTCCATGATTCTGTGGGACAATTCTATGGTTCTGTGATTCTGTGGGACCTGTTCCAGTCCTCTAGCTGGAACTGAGTGCACACACTGTGGAAAAAAGAAAGATAAAACAACAGATTTTATATCAAATGCACATGATGTCAGTTTGCCTTCTGGTGGGTTGGATATTTTATTTTTTTTTTCATAAATAACCTAGCTCAGTAAAAGCACTGTAGGCAGAGGTGTTGTCTTGAAAACACTTAAGGGTGTGCTCTACTGTGGCCTACAGCGATGACTGCAAATTTTGCAGATGTGCCTGAAATAGTTGGTTAAGAGGTAATTTGGGAACGCGTAGTGGCATCACCCCAGCAGCTCACAGTGCACCGGGGTTCTAGGTGAGCTGGGCCATTTCATGGTGCTTTGTGGCTCTGATGCTGTTGATACACTAGTGGGCTAGTTCAAACTTAGCTTGTGCATTGGCTTTTCCATTTCTTTTATGTAGCATAAGGAATTTATGAAAAACAAAACAAAACCAACCCCCGAAATCATTCTGTTTCTCCACACATGAAGTTTCATGTTAATTCTCTGCGTGCTAGTTCAGGTTCCTGCTTACTTTCTCAAAAGGCAATGTCAAAACCTGAAATCAATGGCAAAAACCTTGGTCTCTAACCAGAATTTTCACTCTATAAATCTGAAAAGCAGGGGCTGTTTTTTTGAGATTTAATTAAACAAAATAGACCTTTTTTTCTTTTTTTATTTCAGTCCACTTGCCTGTGTGTGGATGTTTAGAAATCTGGAGGAAATTGCTTTACAGTGTTTGGATAAATATGGTAGCATAAATGGTTTTATTTCTGTAACGTGGGGTGTTTCATACATTTTTATTTAATGAACAACAAAAAAAGATGTACGTGTTTCTTCTTTTTGCTTCCTGGTAATTTGTTTGACAGCTGTACGTGGATGCTGAGCGTGGAGTAGAAACGCTGTCAGCGCATCTTCCAGCTCCTCTTATGACAGGCATAAACACCTATGACACGTGGCCGTACCTCGGTCATTCCCATTTACTTCAATGCTGCATTTGCTTTAATTGTTTTGGATCCTTTTCAAATTAACAGCACTTCAACAATACTTCTATGTTGGATTTTGGTGTTTTTTTTTTTAAATTTTTATTTTATTTTTTTCTTTCCCTGAATCAAAACAAAGTGTCCGGAGAGTAAGTCAAATTAACCTGTCGGTGCTCTGTGCAGCTCTAACTTGTGTAATTATTTTCAGTAAGACCTTTTCTTTTTGATTAGCGGCATCAGAGGTTTCTGTCAGGTCAAGAAGCGCTGTCTCTGCCAGCTCTTCTTTGTTCAAGGCTCTGGCAGCAGAGGTAGAGCCTTGTGTTTCAACGAGGCCTCTTGAGGAGGATGAGCTGAGAGAAAGCTGAAAGTGAAACCAAGGAAACTAAACCCTCTTTACAAATAAAACGTGAAGTGATGCTTTTTGTTCGTTTGTTTATTCTTTTTTGTCTCACAGAACAGTATTACTGCTTGTTTGTAAATACACCCTTACGTGGACATTACAAACGTTGTCACTGGCAAATAAGCAGAAGTTCTAGTGAAAGGCAGAGACAAATGTGGTGACTTTTTTACAACTGTCCCCATAATCTTTAAAAATGTACCATTATACCACTCTGTTTTCCTCTCCAAATTCAAACCGCAACATTTTGTATGCCATTGAGAACCTTTTCTTGTCACTTTTTAAAGTTTGCTTGTTCTTCTAGCCAGCATTATGGACTTGACTTCAGTTTCTCTTGTCTGTGCTTTTCCTCCTGCCTTCCATAGTCCTTTGAAATGCCAAACAGCCAAATGGAAAACTGGGAAGAAGATGCATTATGTAGATGTTCCTGACATGGGTTTTTAATGTCATCGCTCAGAGTAACACGTGGCAGTTGAAATGTTCTCATCAGCCTCACAGGAAATAACTACATACAGGATTACAAATATGAACCTATTCTCTCCCAGAAGAGACTGAGTGTTCTACCCTTGTGCCCTGCTTTGGTCCCCCAGTGATGTCAAAGTGTCAGCAGTCATTAAGAGAAAAACAGTATTTGCTTATTTATTGAGAGACAAGTGTCAAGTCTATGCTTAACTTGACAGGATTTTTTTTCCCTCCTTTAGCATGAGGATGATTATTTCTCCTGTTCCTTCTTATTACCTCAGCTAAAGAAAATCAGCTTTACTTTTTGTTTGGTTATGCTGCATCTTCTGTTTACTTTGCTAAAATGATCAGTAAATATTTTAATAAACAGGGGATATTAGTCTTGTGGCATGCTAAGCAGTAAGCAAGGAAACTTTTTTTTTTTCCTACTTAGTCTTTGGTTCTCCTAAAACCATGTTTTGAAGGAAAATGATGATGCATCTGATATTTTCTGAAAAAGCTTATAGGTGTAAGATTTTGTAATATAGAAGCACTTGGATGATTCGTGTTTGGGGCCCCCGGAGAAAGGAGCCCACAAAAGGGCTTCCCAGAACTTGAATGCATGCACTGTAAATTCAGTAGAATAAAACAAATTAGCTGTTTCTGTGGCAGAGGTCTGCTTTAATGAGCCTTTTTGTAAATACAGATCAGCTCTCTTTTTTCTTTCCCTTTCTCAAAATAGTCATTGCAGAACTGTCTCGATTTCAAGACCAATTTTAGGAAATTACCTTTTGAGTTTTATGAACATGAAGAGGGAATATTTAACTGGATATTTTCTTGGTAATGAGGGTATCTGTAAATCTTCCTGTGATGTTTAAAGTGATGATAAATAAATAATGATCTTCGTGTTTTCATATATCATACCAATAGTTGTAGCGGGTGTTATTCTCTTAAAGCCACATGACTTGCTATGGATATGCAAACCAATTAAGACACCTATTTATTGCCTTTTTTATTGAGTTTTTTATTTGGCTTCCTTTTTTTTTTTTTCTTTTAATATAATTACTGCAAATCAGGATGACCATTCATTTCATGTGTTTAGTCTCTAACATATCCTGGAGCACAAATATTTCTTCTTGCAATCCTTAATGGCATTTAGTCTTTTAGATATAATTGTTCTTCTTGCTGATCCAGCTGGGAAGTCTCTAGATTTGTTATACATGTTGAGTCTTTCTCTGAAGTGCTACTGCACACACGTTGAACATCAGCTGTGTGTTTTTCCTAGGGAGTAATTCATACACATTCATTTATTTAATGATCTGTTGTCTTTCCTGTATTTCAGTTTTCCAGTTCGAGACCGAATTCTACATCAGTGGACTTGCACCTCTCTGTGACGAGCTCGTGATACTTTCATACGTAAAGGAGATTTCTGAAAAAACGGTAATCGTTTTCACGTTACGGTTTCTTCCCAGCATTAAACTGCCTTAAACTAGTTGGGCCTAAACTAGTCGCACAGATCTGATTATCTACGAAAAAAAAAAAATATTGAAATTTGTAGTCCACTGATAGTGAACAGTGCTTGAAACTCCTCTGACCTTTAAAATAAGATCACTGGGGGCGATGCTGAAGACTGTATTTACCTTTCAGAAGTCCTGCCTGGATCCCTTTATTTCTTGCAGAAGGCAGAGAAGGTCTCTAGATAGTCTTTCTCTCTCCTTTTTCCGACCTTTCCCCCCCCTCTCTCCCTTTCTTTCTGCTATTTCTGCAGCGAAAGAAATGAAGAATCTTTTTTGGCCATAGGAGAGGCTTGCTGACTCTGTGTCTTAAAAGAAATGAGGGCAGTGAAGTTGATCTACTCAAGCAGTAAGAGTCCCTGTGGTAGGGGTGGGATGTGTGATGGCGAGCAAGTGGCATCATTGTCTCCCGTGCTTCCAAAACCTTTAGTTGTGTACACCCAGGTACCTGTGTAGACAGGCAGAAATTAGAATTCATGTCAGCTGTTTTTCCTACGCGCAGGCGAGTGCCATGTCTGTCTCCAACATTTATTTCATATTGCCAAATAAAAGGCGCGGCAGTGGAGGAAATCCTTGAAGTTGCGGTGTGGGAACGGCAGATGCTCTTGATCATCTCTTTGATAGTACGTCTGCATTAGACAACCATCACCATAGTAACCTTAAGCAACTGGGTGCACAAGTTGCTAGGCAATGAAATGCTGTAGGTTCAAACAAATGCTCGAGCCTGCTGAAATCAATAGGGTTAGCTTCCAGCTTTGCTGCAGGATGTCAGATTATTATTTCTTTATTTATATTAAGGAGAAAAATAATGTCACAGCAGTGTTTCCCAAGAGAGTTGGTAGAGTAGTCCTCTAGTGCACCAGAGTCGGCGAAAGAACAAGAGGCAAACCAACGGGATAAGGAAGGGGGAGGAAAAGGTGGGCTGAAATGCTAGAGAGCAAGGAAATTGGGAAGCTGCTGCTAATGAAGAAGCAGCATGGGGAAGGAGCTAGCATAAAAGAGGTAGTGACTGATAAAGGTTCAAGTTGTTCTAACTGCATCAGAAAAGAAAGGTGAAAAGAGAATTCCAGGTGATATAATGGTAATAGACCGTGGGAAAGTGATCTTTTTTTCATGTATTTGTGTTTAATGAGCCTTTGAAACAAACTGAATGCTGAACATTGGTAAATTCTCAGTCCTCTGGGTAACTAGCAAGGAAACAAAAGTACTCTCCTCCCTGACGCCGTGCCTGGGCCCTGGTGTGATGTGAACCCCTCTGTTTAGGGTTTTGGCTCCATGGAGCCTGAGCTGCCTGAGCTCGCAGCAGAAGTGCTGCTGGCTGCAAATGCAGTTTGATTGTGAGGAACACTGTCCTTCCTATGCTTGATTTCACAGCTTTCAAACTTTAGCTTCCTACTTGTTAACGAATCGGATCAGAATTGAACTCGTGCCTTGCTTTGATATTTTTTTCTTTTTTTAATTTGCATTGGAACAGTTAAATTGATAAAAGACCTGAGAGCTGCTGTTGCCCAATGTGTAGGCTAGAGCTGTGTAAATCCACTTTGTATGCCTCCTCGCTCTTTTCGTTCTGTGTTTTGTTATAATTCACAGTCAGGAGTAGAAAATTAAGGGATTATCTTGACCTAGTTGAAGGCTGCAGTTTCCCTTGGATAGAAGATAAAAATCCAAATCCATGATGTTATTTTACCTACGTTGGACTTGAAAGTTCATGGTATGCTAAGATCATCAGCACAGAAAAAGTTTTAGACTGTTTTCAGATTAATTTTTTCTCCCTTACTGGTGCTGGATGCTTAAAACTGCAAGCTTAAACACCAGCTAAAAATAGTGCAAGTTCATCTTGGTACTGGAATATCACTGGGTTGTAGAGCTCTGCCCTTTGGGGCTTGAGCCCAGCTGCCAACTTGTCTTAAATTGTTCTGTTGCTTGTTGAATGCAACGGTTGATGAGCATCTGTGATAACCCTGTAAATGTCTGTGACCAATAACAGAAAAGTAGTGATCGAGCTCAGGGGAAGGCTGTGTCCTCTTTAAACCTCCTTCTCTGCGCTGATCTGTTCAAGGGAAGCAAGACAAGAGTAGGAGTAATTTTCCTTTGTGTTTCGGACGTGATTATGGCTACTCTGCGGAGCACAACTTTATAACTGGTATGGTTCCCAACTAACCATGGTTCCCAATGCAAAGTACTGGATCTTTGGGAGTGTTAGCCTTGGTTGCAGATGACCATCAGTTGGCCTTGCAGAGGTGAATCGTGTAGGATGCAACTAAGATGTTTGCGTTTTTCTAGGAAGTGGAGTGTTGTGCGAGGCCTAGACTGGATATTGTACAACCCCTACCTGAGTCCTGTGAAGAGATCTCTTCTGATGCACTAACAGTACGAGGATTTCAGGAAAATGAATGCAGAGATTATCATTTAGGTAGGTGGTTTTAACACTGTTCTGTTTTGTTTTAATACCTTGGTTTAAAAACATCACTTTATTTGGGAGGACTTAGCCTCCTTTTTCATAATAACTGTCTATAACTGCTTATGACACTGAAAGGTAGAGTAGAAATCCACAAGAACCACTCACATGAAAGATAAATGCACATATTTAAACATCATGACTTGTAATGCCAACTATTAAGTCGGACATACTGGGGAAAGCAGAAGTTATGGATCTCATGTAACGCCCAGTATCATGGATGGCAGAATCTTTGGAGATGACTTCAGCATGATCCATAGGAGCTCTTGTGTCTCTTTGGACACAACAGGGTTCAGGAACAGTGAACTGATACGGCATCTGGAAAAGCTGCTTTAGAGGCAAAGCTAAATGAAGTAAAATGTCATCACAACAGTAACTAAGATGCACCTGGACCCACTTAAAAGGGACACACTGCTGTTCAGCTTCACTGTAATGACAAAGCTGTCGGCGTGTAACAGACCCCAGAATGGGAAAATGTAATGAATGGAAAGTGGAATTCTTCAAGTTCGGCCTAGAAGATAGGTTTAATTATGCAACAGGCAGGGAGATTAAGCCCTGCCACGATACATACCAGTCTTTTAAATAAGATGGGATGGTTTTCTGATATATGTGTTGCGGTTCATAAAGACACACTGCAAAGCTGATGTGGAATTCCTTGGTGAAGATGATACAGCCTGTGTTATACAGAAGCGTTCCTTCTGGCTTATAAAAACCATAAATCTGGTTTTTAAGCATCTTCTCTGGCAGCATGCTTCAAATCATAGGCTTGGCAGGCCTCTTTGTGTACATCAGTGCCCTTAAGCCACTAGAAATACAGCATATCTCTTCCTGATGTCCAAAATATCTCTGCTGCTATCTGTAGAATTGGGATTTCTTTACACATGTCCCTAAGCAGAACATTGATGCCTACAGTTGAATATTCATTAACCAAATAAGTGCGAGTTAATCTGACCAATCTGAATTTTTTGGATGGCTTTAAAACAAGCATTATTTTGTGAATCACTTATCAGTTCAGGAGTATATTTGTATGCATATATAGAGACAAATAAAGGAAGGGGGATGGTTTTCTTTCCTGTACTTACAAAATATTGATGGTGTTTCTTCATGGGTTCTGTGGAAATAATAACTATTCCGAACAGTCATCTTTTGTGTTTGATTTTACCTTTAAGTACATTTTTACTTTCAGCTTACTCAAAAATAAAGGCTTGTGGTATAAGCAAATGCATTATACATATAACCTTAACTTATAGGACTGCAAATGCATTGCTGTAATGATGTGCTGTGTCCCCAGGGGTTATGGCATCTATCATTTATGCTTTTGATGGCCTTGACCTTGATAGGGAGGATAAGTTTATTGCAAGCTATGTAGTGTAATAGTCCTCTAAAAGTATAATAATGTGTTCTAAACCATCATAAAGTTTACACATAGTGGATGAATCAGAATTTGCAATAAGCTGTAGTGATTTTTTATTTTTGTTTGAAAGCTATTTTGCTGTTTAAACCAGTTTTAATTTATTGGACAATACAGCTTCCCAAACAAGCATGTTCTGCAGGAGTAGCATTGCTGTCTTCCTTGCTTCTCCTCTTTTTAATTTCCCCTCAAGGGTGTACTAAAAAGCAGGGCTTTACTTACGGAAAATATGATAATAATAATAATAAAACTGTGTATGCATTTGCAGAGTATTCGGAAGGTGAATCACTGTTTTATATCATCAGCCCAAGAGATGTGGTTGTGGCCAAAGAGCGGGACCAAGATGACCACATTGACTGGCTTCTTGAAAAGAAGAAATACGAAGTAATTTTTTACAACGTTTTTTTACAACAGCCTTTCCTTCAGGCTTTCCTGGTTTGGAAATCGGGGTGGGATGATGAACTTTGCTAGGTCAGGATAGTTTCTGATCCTACAGTTGTTGACTAAATGCTTGTGAAGGGTAAGAGTTAATTTGCACATCTCTCTGGAGAATTAGTCTTCCTTTTGAAACAACTCATCTGAATTGTGCCCAAGTGAGGTAGCTGGATTAGATGCTGTGAATAGCACTCTTGGCATCAGATAAGAAATGTATTAGCCATCACTGAAAATTATTCAAGCTGGGTTTTGGCTTTAAAGCAGAAGAGTTAACTAATGAGCTATGTGGATGTTTTTTCTAGATCTGTCCCAACTAAAGAGGGATAGAAGGGAAACGGACTTGGTGGGCAATGTTAGATTTTTCCCGTTCTATATCCCTTCCACTGTAGAACGAGAAGGTTGCGTTAGGGTACTGCGTGTTGCTCCGTGTTACTTGCCTTTGGCGTTGAAGCTTTTAAAAGTAAAATCACACGGACTCGAACTGCAGGTATTGGTGCTGAAAGTGGTGTTACTCAGAAAAAGGCAGAGCCATTTATTATTAAAAAACAAGGATATATAACTCCCTCGGCAAAAAAAGCAGCTTGGTATTTGGTTGTGTAAATATTGGTGTATTAATGCGTGTGTGTCTAAACACCTAAAACAATAATCACAAATTCTTACAGACAATATCAACATGTACTCTGCTCTGGGTTCTGATGTCCTGCAGTTAATGACTTACAACACTCGTTATGATGCATAAAGTAACTTGCAAATTCTTGTTGATGTGTTATTCCTGTGGTGCCCATTATGGGGGGGGGGGGTTGAAATGCGAGAAAGCCATTCAGCACGTATTCCTTTTGTTAATGCAGCCGTGATATTCCTGATGCAGATTTGCTTAAATCCTCATGGATGCTTTTGCATCTGAATATCAAACTCACATGATGAGCGCAGTTTTGCAGTTTATGTAAATCACAGCATTTGGTCCCTGAAGACTCCAGTAATTTGCAAGTGACAGCTGCGCGTGTGCCTTTGTGCAACTATTAAAGGTAGAAGAGAGCTTGTGTGTTAGGATGTATGTGAAAGGTTTAATTTTGTTTGTAAAAGTGCCAGCTTTGTTTGTGTACACTGGAAAGAGGTAAAAGAATGGCAAATTACACTCAAACAGAATTTGGTCTGATGGGAGAAGACTTCTGGGCTGGGGAAGTGAAAAGTAGCTTTCCCCCACTCCCTTTCCTGATAATTTTATTTTTTTTTTCTTCCTCACAGGTTTTGGTAGTGAAGAGTTCTCATTTGAAAATGATCCAATGCGATTGCATTGTCTGTTTTGTTGTAAACTTGGCGATTTGATCCTAATACAGTAATGTGGAGTGAACCCAGATGGAAACAAAAGTAGTTTTCTCTTTGGTTGACTGCTTTTGTTTGAGTACGAATTCAAAGCTGTTCATCCAACCGTGGCATTAAAAATTCTAGGGCTTCAAACACCCCGTTCTGAAAAATAGTTGATTAATGCAGTTCTGGAGTTTTCTGTATTGCAAGTTTGTGTGTTTGACTAGTATCTCTGTTTTCTGCTTTTTGAATATAGGAAGCTTTGATGGCAGCTGAGATCAGTCAGAAAACCATAAAAAAGCACAAGATTTTGGTAAGTCTCAAGAATTGTATTTGAAACAAAATACCTGATTTCTTTTCGGATGCTGTGAGATGCCACCCATACGTTGCCTGTTGTGTCCTGCACCAGACAGTATCTGTTAGGTGTACTCCAACTAGCATTTGATTTCTTGGTTTCCTCTGCAGAGCAGCAGCGTTAGCGCATGAAACACAAAAGGATCTGGATCTGAGGAAGGCGCTATTGACATGAAAAAGCAAAGAATTCTACTTCTCTGATTTATGATAGGGGGTTTGTTTGTTTTTACTTTCGTATTTGCTGTTGTTTCAAGTAACACACAGTATTAGGATAACAGAGATGGGGTGTGTGTGTGTGACACGTTTCTCTTTAACTTTTCCCTTGTACGTGTGACAAGGTTTTGGCAGGAGTTTAAAAGGATGCAATTGGAAGACCTTTTAAATGCTATTGAAAGGCAGTTGCAGTTTCACATCTAGCTCTCCCTTGTTGCTTTGCAATTTTCATTATTTTACATAGTTAAGCTCCTTTTCTTCTTTATGCTTATTTCCTGTGTGTATAGTCCCTTCACTGAGCAGCCAAGGGGAGTGAGTTTAAGACAAGAAGGGGAGATAATGTAACAGCCGCAGAAGCATTGCTAATTTTAGCTTTTTGTTTGTTTAAATTGACTTTGGCTTGAATACAGTAGTATTTCAAATGGGAGTTAAACTTTAAGTGGAAGTTTGTATTCGAGTAGAGTGCATTACAAGATGTGTTTAATTTTTAGCCAGTTTACTGGTATAATGTGCACGCTGTGTATCAGTAGGTCTTAAAAATTCTTTTTTTCTTGTTGAATCAAGACCTAGAGAACAAGTCTTACGAGGAGAGGCTGAGGGAAATGGGCATGTTTAGTTTGGAGAAGAGGAGGCTGAGGGGAGACCTCCTTGCCCTCTACAGCTCCCTGAAAGGAGGTTGTAGAGAGGTGGGTGTTGGCCTCTTCTCCCAAGGGAATCATGACAGGACCAGGGGAAACGGTCTGAAGTTGGGGCAGGGAAGGTTCAGATTAGATATTAGGAAGAATGACTTGGCTGAAGGAGTGGTCAGGCACTGGAACAGCCTGCCCAGGGAGGTGGTGGAGTCACCATCCCTGGAGGTCTTTAAGAAATGTGTGGATGCGGCACTTGAGGCATGTTCTAGTGGCCAAGACTGTAGGGGGTTGTGTGTGTGTGGTTGGACTCGGTGATCTCAGAGATCCTTTCCAACCATGGCAATTCTGTGATTCTGTAATGGCATGCCATCACCCATCACAGAATTTGTATGATTTAGCTGCTCTGTTACCCTTGCAAAAGATGTAAAGAATTCTTAAAGGAGTTCCTTGAGATAGTTAAGGAAAAACAGACAAACCAACCAAAAAAGTTTTTCTCTTGGTTTGCAGAAATTCGGTTTGGATATATACAAGGAGAGTTGTTGAGTGTTTGGTCTCTAGTGCGAAACCCACAGAATGTGTTGAGGGGAAAAAATACTGACATCAGGTCCTAAGTGAAGGGTTGATGGTGCAGGGTTTTAAAACTGACAGCACTGATCACACCAATGACACCACACTCACCACCTGACGTGTCTGGTGGTCTTGGGGATTTTTTAGGTTATAGTAATGATTACTGCCCCTCTGTACTTCTTAAGCAGAATACAAGGGTCCTAAGCAACCACAATCTACAAGTTCTTTCCTTCTTCTCTGCTCACTGGGGAACTGGCCCACTGGAGAAAGAGGCTGCCAGAAATCTTTATTCTTGAAGATGGTTAAATTGAAAGTACAAAGGTGGTTCCTATAGTGGAGTGAAATTCTAAAATCTGAATATTATGATGATTATTTATTATTTTTCAACTTTGTAATAGACTGATCAGTTGAAGTTGTTGGATAAGTCTGCTCCGCCCAGTACTGTCCTTGATATCAATTAAAAAAATTATGATGTGCCTGAAAAGACCCAGATGTTTGGGTTTTTTTGTAGAAAACGGACTTATTTTTCATTGTATAGCTTGCATTTTTTCCAGAAAAATAATTAAGCAATGTGCTTTTAAGTGATGTGAGGCCTAAGTTATGCGGTAGATACACTGGGCTGTGTTGAGCTTGACACCATGTTGAGATTACAGCAGAAGGCATGGCTGTTTCACCAAAATTTAATATATTTAACACCTACCAGAAAAAAATCAATTCATGTGATAAACTCTTGAAAAGGGCAATTTATTATGTAATAATATGTAGTAATCTTGCTAAATTTGTTGGTTGTTGGGTTTTTTTGATTGTTTTTTTCCATTGGTTGGACTAGATGATCTTAAAAGGTCCCTTCCAACCTAGGTGATTCTGTGATTCTGTAAATTAATTGTAATTCCTTTACTTCATGGAGTAGAAGCAGGATTTATATTTGCAATCAACATTTTTCTCTCCTACAAAGTTTATGCTGGTAAAGTGTCTCATGCAAGGGCTGGTGGGTTTCTTTTTGAGGTAACAAATGCAAGCACTGAATGATGAGCTGTGTATTTTGAACAATCCTAAGTATATAGAGGTGGCACAGTCTTCTCGGTGCCTATGAGGTTATGAGAATTATTTAAAAGACCATCTTAATTTGAAGCCATGAGTGGTGGGGGAAGGTATTTTGTATTGGCTGTTCTGTGGGCCCTACATCTAACTCGGGGTCTCTACTTAGGGCCTGGTGCTTCACTTAAGAGCAGTGTATGCAGCTGGAGTGATAGTGTGGCAATTCAGTAGTCGATTTCCAAAACTTCTATAACTAACTCTTTATTTTTATCCCTTTTAGGACATTGGCTTAGCCTATATAAATCACCTGGTGGAGAAAGGAGAATATGACCTGGCTGCTCGGTAACTTAATATTCAAGATTTTCTTTGCTGGCTAAAGTGCGTCCGTGTGTGGGGAAAAAGCAAAAGCAAATAATTGATTCAAAAGTACTTTGTCACGTTGATTTTCTACGGGCTGTAGAATTTCTGAAGTTTCAGAACATGCAGATGTGTTACCGTGCTTTGTGTTTTCTTGCCTACGGTGACGTAATAGTTACTTTCTGAACTTTCTAAGATTTAACTAGAATTGAGACACACATGGTTTTGAAAGTCAGTGTTGATTTTTCAAAGTGCTAGATTTTCAAAACTGAGGTTTTCTTTGGATGTTGATAGTCTACATTTATTAGTGTACCGTTACATGTAAAACCATGAGAGTATAATCTGTGGTTATGTGGATGTAAACAAAATTGTTAAATACGGACATCTAAAGTAAGTATCAGAAATTACCTAAGATTTGTGGTTTTTTGTATGTGTAAGCATAAGCATATTTTTTGAAGTCCTCAGTTTTTCACAGCCGGGACTTATCAGCTTTATAAGTGAAGTTTTTATGTCCCTAATCCATAAGGGTGAATGCGTAGTAAGCAGTTAAATCCTCTTGGCTGCAACAAAATTGGAAGATCTGAAAGGAGAAGTACCTTTCAGGAGGGGATACTCTGCTTGAAGCAGTGGTTACCAAACTAAGTCACCTTGGAAAGTGTCGTGATGGGGAGAAGAAAGGAATCCTTGTAGCAATGCTATCACGGTTGTATTATTCTGTGTACCTACTTTTGTTCTCTTCCCTTTCATCTTCCTTCCAGAAAGTGCCAGAAAATTCTTGGCAAAAACACAGAACTCTGGGAATTTGAAGTTTACAAGTTTAAAGAAATAGGTCAGCTTAAGGTAAGTTAATTTCTGTCTCTGCACACTAGTAATTGGCATGCTGTATTTCCCACATGTTTTGACCGAGTATCTAAAGGATCGCATTTAATGGCCCTTATGCACTAGCAGGATACAACACAGCCCTTGAAATTCCTGCCCCAGATCTCTAGTGGTGCAGTTGTCTTGCAGTTTGATGTGTGTATGTTTACACGCCTCAAAACAGGGTTGGAGGCATAGCACATCCAGGTACTCAGCTAGCTATTTTTTAATTTGCTGAGCTGCTTTGGGGGCAGGTCTTTTACGTGGGGGCTGACCTGCTGGAGAAAAGCTCTGATGCAAAAGACTGGTGAGTCCTGGTGAACAACAGGATGATCATGAGCCAGCAATGTGTCCTTGTGGGCAAGAAGGCCAATGGCATCCTGGGGGGCATCAAGAGGAGTGTGACCAGCAGGTAGAGGGAGGTTATCCAGCCCCTCTGCTCTGCCCTGGTGAGGCCCCATTGGGAGTCCCATGTCCAGTTCTGGGCTCCCCAGTTCAGGAAAGACAGAGAACTGATGGAGAGGGTACAGCAGAGGACCACAAAGATGATTAGGGGTCTGGAGATTCTCTCTTTTAGAAGGAAAGGCTGATGAGCTTGGGTCTTCTCAGTCTGGAGAAGAGAAGGCTGAGGGGGGATCTGATCAACACCTATCAGTACTTAAAGGGTGGGTGTCAGGAGGAAGGGGCCAGTGTTTTTTCAGTGGTGCCCAGTAACAGGACAAGAGGAAATGGGCACAAACTTGTACATAAGAAGTTCCCTCTGAACACGAGGAGAACTTTTATACTTTGAGGGCAACAGATCAGTGGAGGAGGCTGCTCAGAGAGGTGATGGAGTCTCCATCTCTGGAGACCTTCAAAACCTGCCTGGACAAGTTCCTGTGGAACCTGCTGTAGGAGGACCTGCTTTGGCAGGGGGCTTGGACTAGATGATCTCCAGAGGTCCCTTCCAACCCCATGCGATTCTGTGATAGCCTCCAAGTAAAAGACCCGCCCCCAAAGCATTTACTTGCAAAGATGCTCACAAAGCATTTACTTGCCAAAATGTTCAATACATCTTTCCCATTTACTTTTTACTCCCTTCCAGTATATCCTGAAAAATTCCACTCCAGATCTTAAGGAAAATAGCCTCTGTGGGTGCCAGTCTTTCCTGAAAATCCAATCCACAGCTTGCATCAGAGTGTCAAAGTGCAGTTAAACTGCAAAGCACCGGGGAAAACCTATGCTGGATGTGAGAAATGGTAGCGAGGAAGAGGAGCGGTGTGCTCTGTCTTGTGTTTTCCCTGGTCGCAGACCAACTACCATAATGGTACACGTTTAGTGGGAGATTCTCAGTTAATAAATTGCCCAGGATGTAAGGCTATAGTGCTGTCACTGCCAAACCAGGAGAGAAAACATTATGCACACTCCCTTTGGTAACGCATTTACGTTTATTTCTGAATTTTATGTCTTCCTATTCAAACTCAATGAGCCAAAAAGGACGTATTATTAAGATCTCGCAGCATGTGGCCCCTTGCTGGTTTTGAACTGTTTAATTCTGCTCCAAGAGCAAAAATGTTTCAGCATTACGGTTTTCAGAAATGGCTGGCTTTTGTTTTAGAGCCACACCAGTGCCAGAACAGCATTGCCTTTTGTATGAGTTCTCAGTGGTTCGGTGCACTCTTTGCCACCATGGAACATGAAATCCCGTGTTTCTATCTCTTTATTTCAATCCAATAAATCCAATTTTAATCCAATAAACAACTTGAGTGCGGGTACAGGTGAAATTTTGATACAGTGCTTCTCAGTCTTTTTGGCTTTATTTAGTAGGTTTTTTTTAGATGCAAGTGTCTGGAATGGATATTTTTCTCATCTCCACTTATGTCATCCAGCAGACTGTAAAATATAAAAATATTTGCAGGTTTGCTGCAAAAAGATCTCTGCTAAATTACTGCCTTTCTAAACAGTTGGTTGTTTTCACCTCCTTGGAAGTGGACTTAGAAAAATGTAAGACACACTCTGTTGCATTATTCAGCTTCAAGCTGCAGTTCTAGAAGATGCCTTTCATGTTTTACCGTTGCAGTTGTGGGTAACTTTTCCCATGTTCCTAAAGATACCAGAATATCGTAAAGGATGAACTTTAAGTGAAGTGAGATCTAAGCAAAGTGGTTCTCGAAATGCTTGGGGTCACTTGAGTGCTAATTAGAATTTTTGCCTGTTTACCCAACCAGCAGGTATTAAACACAGTAGTGCAACTGGGCTGTAGTGGCTTTAAGCCCCAATGAGGAGAAGGGGTTCAAGATTTGGAGACAAAGTGTATTTCAAAAGGGAATTTTCTTAAGGAATTTGCACTGCGTATAAGTTGCCTGAAATCTGACGTTTCCAATATAAGGTGATTTGCCAATAACTGCAGTGGCAGCGAAACCTCAACTTTAAACTTGCAGGTTTAAACTTCCCATCCTGCTAAGGGACTAATTAGTGATACTCCAGTGTCAGAGCCTGTGGGATGTGTGTGTTGTTTGTTTGCTTGTGGGTTTTTGAGTGTTCTATACTAGAACATCCTGTCTGGCTACCAGAGGATGCATTTTGTTCTCGATGTCTCTCCTGTCTTCGGTGAATGTCCTCTAGCAAACCTTGATATGGCTGTTTCAGGATGTTAGAGCTTTGTAAAGATCCGCTCCTCTCCTCCTGCAGCAGCAGTGGCTTGATGGAGTGACATGGCACACTTCTGCTCGAGTTGCCTCAGTGTAAAATCCAATGCCTCCGTTCAAACAGCTGAGGAAGGTGGATTTGGAGGAAGGTGCCAAATTTTGCAGGTGCTGGCCATTGTGGCATGAGGGATGTGCTCCGTTCTATTGCCTTTGCTGTGACAGCAGTGACTTTCAGCAGGGGTGCAGGATGATCAGCGAGCAGCAGTAGTGCTTTAATGACCAAATGTTGGCTGGAGGACACATGAAAGACTTCACCTGACTGTGGTGAGCGTAGCATAGAGCAACATTATCCAGACAGCCTTTTTCATCTCATAAGTATCCTGTGCAGAATAAATAATCGTGGTTTGGGCTTATTGGTGAGATGTTTTAGGCTGTCTTGTGTCAACTTTTATATGGGCTTTCTTGTGTATACCCCGCCTTTGCACCCAGTGATTGAAAGTCTTAAGAATAAACAGGAAGAAAATGTTTTTGTGTATAGTATCCTCTTTTTATTTAAAGCCACTTTCACCACGTGGTTCAGGAATTTGATACGAAGTCATCCTGATTCTGGAACTTTTTTGTCTGACCTTGCTCCTTAACTACTGCTTAAAAAGGTAAATGGGAGTAGTTTGTAACCTCCAGGACTGGTCTTAGCTCATCTTTGTGCCTAGGCTTAAAAATAGCTTGGATGCTTCTCAGTCTTTGTGGAGCATGGGGGGGGCCAGACCACAGGAGGTGGTTGTCCTTTTCCTTCAAAGCAGTGGGACTTGAGGGCAGGAGAGGTTTCTTTTCCGAGGCAACCTGGCCCCCACGCAACGAGGCAGCGGCACCGCTCCACAGCTCGCCATGGGGCCAGACCATGGCCAAGAGCTACAGGACAGCCTGTGGGGCTCTTCGTTGAGGAGGTGGCAGGAAGGTAGAAAGTGGGCAAGAAAACAGCTGTTGGAGAATCTCCTCTGATGTCCAGATTGCTTCCTTTATGACCAGAAGAGGCTTTTTTT
>VZRU01000032.1:26584-48782 GCA_013398155.1 Pedionomus torquatus | reverse complement strand
TTATGGGGGGGTCAGGAAGCTGGCAAGACTGTGCCCTGAGTTAGCTGTTCAGTTCTGTGACAGAAGGTTGGAGCTGATGTTGGCAGCATGCAACATTTCAGACTGGCCAAGTTCAAACACCGTAGGGAGAGAAGAGTTCTCCTGCGAGCAGCGAACTTTTAATTTTCGCACTCATTGACAACTCTTTTGTTGTTGGTCTTCTATTTTTACCTCCCTTTTCACCTACAGATGGAAGACTTTTAATGAAATATATGGGCTTTTAATGAAATAGATGAACTTTTAATTTTTGCAAACTCATTGACAACGCTTTTGTTGTTGGTCTTCTATTTTGACCTCCCTTTTCACCTACAGATGGAAGACTTTTAATGAAATATATGGGCTTTTAATGAAATAGATGAACTTTTAATTTTTGCAAACTCATTGACAACGCTTTTGTTGTTGGTCTTCTATTTTGACCTCCCTTTTCACCTACAGATGGAAGACTTTTAATGAAATACATGGGCAACTCTTTTGACATAAATGCTAGGAGACTGTTGTGAGTAATCACTGCTGTCTGTAGAACTATAAAAGCCTAGTGTGAGGTGTTATTTCTCCTGCTTCGTTTGTGCCACTTTAGTAACAAAATGCTACAGCACCGTGTGCAGATAGTGGGCAATGGGCACCATCTCCGAGCATTTGGAGAAATTTCCTCAGTATTGGGCCTTCAGCTTCAAACCCCAAAGTCCCAACACAGCTGGCAGTGGTAGGGCTTATTTTGGCAGCTGGTAATTAACCTTGGCCTCTAGTTGCATGGAATAATAGCACTAATAAGATGCTCTGCTGAAATTCCAGGGCATGAGCTGATTCAGTCTGGCAGGTTCTCATCTCCTGCCTGCCAGAATACGGTTCCTTAACACCTCCTGTGAAGCAACAGACCACACGCCTTCTCCCTTTCCACGGAGAGAAGTGTTCTCAAATTAATTTTCATTTGGGTATGTAAATATAGCTGGCAAAACAGAACTCTTCATACAGTTTGGTGGTCTGAGTCATAAATCAAAAGTGCACATCTTTCAGCTGAGGAACGCTTATACCTTTTTACAAGACTGCAAGACTGGACAAAACGGGATTTGAAAACTACCTTCTTCTGAGGGGTCTTTGGTGGGTTTTCTTTTCTAAATGACTAGCAGTAAATGTTCTTCCTTCTCTGAGTGCAATTGCTGATACTCCCATTCTATCTTACTACCATCTTTTTAATGAAAATTCTTTTCAGATAAGTAATGCAAAACCAATGTGTGTGATCCTAAAGTAAATAGCTTTAGGATACTGCAATCAAATAAGAACATACAGAGCTTCCAGTGTTTACCAGGAGCCACGTTTTGCACGTAGCTTTGGCTTTTTCTTTAACAACGATCCTTTTTTCTATCATCGGTGTACCAGGATGTTGCATGGCATTCCCCTTCTGAGGCTTTATTCTCTTTGTTCCTACAGGCAATTAGTCGTTACTTGCCCAGACGGGACCCAGTTTTGAAGCCTCTGATCTACGAAATGGTCCTGCATGAGTTTTTGGAGAGTGACTACGAGGTACTGTAGCCTGATGTGTCCACGTGTAATACCTGTTGGCAGCAAAACACCCTTAGCAATGTGGAATTCTGATAGCAAATTCTCTGTTGTATTCAAACAGATTTTCAACGGACAATTTAACAATAATGAAAAGGTTAAAAAGATGAAATTTGGGTTAGATTTTTGAAAGAATAGGTAGGATGTTCTTCGGAGAGCACAGATACTATGAGATTGGTTACTTATTATAAATACTATTATCCTTAGTTTGATAATGTAGCACGAGCAGTCGAGGTGTGCACAAAGCACACAGTACCTGAAAGAGACCTGGATTCATGAATCTTAATAACATTGCCCCGAGAAGGTAAATCTGTGTTCTGCACTGTGCACGTATGTGGGCACGTAAAAGTGGCTTAGAGGGGAAGCACAGCAGGTATCATCTCAGAGGCTTAGCCAGAGCTTTGATGTTTTGAAATGTTCCTTGGGCGTTTCTTTCTGTTTCTGTTACAATCTTTTATACTTTTAGGGGTTTGCAACCCTGATAAAAGAGTGGCCTGGAGATCTCTACAACAACACAATCATAGTTCAAGCTGTAGTGGATCACCTGAAGAAAGATCCCCAGAACAGGACTTTGCTACGAACACTTGCAGAATTGTGAGTACAATTTTAAACCCCTGTTACAAAAAATAAGCTTGAAGTAATATACTGGAGTTTACAAATACCTGCCTAAATTTTGAAATACCTGCTTTGCAGCAGCCTCTAGAGTATCGACTTTCTCTGCTCTCCACTCTGCTGGTTGCACAGCTTAGCAATTCTTTTCACTCCCTTCATATGTTGAGTATGAAAGCAGAGAGTTTAGTGTAAGATTGGATTTACTACTCCTTTTTCCAAAGCAAATAGCTGGCATTTCTCTTTATGCTGTCAGAGGAAGCATCTATTGTGACACTTTAATTTCAGAATTACCCACAGGACAATAAAATGTTGTTTTTCCTCACTATTTCAAAAATGGTATATTTAGGTTTACTGCGTGGTTGGAAATATGTGGCTACAAAATGTGCCAAAACTGATCTGGTTCTAGGCTGTGTCATACAGAGATAAAGCTCTTTGGTTCTCTCAGCCTGATTCTCATGTTAAGTTCTTTTCAAACTCCGTTGATGAACGCAAAGTCTACTGTCTATTGCTATGTTACAGTCTGTCCCAAAGTTTTAAGAGAACAAAGTTGGGGTTTTTTACCTCTGAAGAGAGTTCCAATTAGTTTCTGAAAATAGAAAAGCTAACATTTTGTGTGGCTTCCCCTGTGGTTTGAAAATAGGAAAATGAAAATGCAGGCAACCGTGGGTCAAAACATGAATGTGGGGGCTGATATCAACAGGATATCAGGAGATACCCTGTTGATATCAGCCTACAGGAGAGCTGGAGAGGGACTCTTTGTCAGGAAGTGTAGTGATAGGACAAGGGGTAATGGTTTTAAATTGGAAGAGGGGATATTTAGATTATTAGATGTATTATTTAGATAGTCATCAAATCCAGTGGCATCCTAACAAGCTTTACATCCGAGAGTATATTTATATTTTCACTCATAGGTTATTTTCCTACACTTAGATGTGTAAGATCACATGTACTATAATAATATTGTTTCTTATCAGGTATACTTATGACCAGCGCTATGGCAGAGCCCTAGAAATTTACCTAACACTGAGACATAAAGACGTTTTCCAGCTGATCCACAAGCACAATCTTTTCAGTTCTATCAGAGACAAAATTGTTCTGCTCATGGATTTTGATTCAGAGGTATGATGATCCTAATGATTTTATATGCACTTTCCATTAGAGATAGTTTAATAGATTAAAAATAAATGAGCTAAAGATAGTGTGGAGGCAGAGAGCGTTAGCTGTCTTGCTCACGGTGAGAAGTGTTACCAGATCTGAGATCACTGCTGGGATTTGCAAGTAGACTTTCGAGATGATCTTCTTTTTGCATTTCTAATCAAATAAGCCTATTAATAAGCCATAGAAAGGACGTGGTGAATTCATCATGAGGCATACTTGAAATGAACTTGCTACTTCTTTCACTGCAGTCAATAGAATAGAATAGACTACTTCGGTTGGAAGGGACCTGTAATGACCATCTAGTCCCACTGCTTGATTAATTCAGGGCTGACCAAGTTAAAACATGTTGTCAAGGGCATTATCCAAATGATTTTCAGTACTGACAGGCTTGGGGCATCGAACACCTCTCTAGGAAGCCTGTTGCAGTGTTTAACCACCCACTCAGTAAAGGAAAACTTCATAAAGTCTGGTCTAAACCTCCCCTGGACAGCTTTGAGCCATTCCTACGTGTTAGGTTGATGGTTGGACTAGATGATCTTAAAAGTCCCTTCCAACCTAGACAATTCTATGATTCTAAGGCAAGTTGAGTCGTGTGTTTCCTATACAGCCATCACCCGCTGTTCCCTTTTGCAGTGGGACAAATAGTATTTCTCCATCATTTGAGAGTGGCCTCCAGTGCCCCGTGATTCAATGGGTCTGCTTCACCTGCAATTTAAGTGCACCATATTGATTGCTATTAGTGTGGAAACTTAGAAGCATTCGGGAAGAATACATGATGTGTTCCTCTGTTAATACTGTGCTGTTGGGGAACGCTGATGTTACGCGAACTGCTCCCTGAATTACTGTTGCTGAAAAGAGTAGGTCTTCAATATTCATCTGATATCTATCAGTGAACATGTGTAATACTATATGGAGTGTGAGACAATGTCTGTACCTGTTTCTTAACTGGGTTCTCTTTCTTTACTTTAGAAAGCAGTAGACATGCTTTTGGATAACGAAGATAAAATTTCTGTGAGTATAACGAGTTCAGTCCAATGCTTGTTTGTCTTGCTCATCCTTACAGTCCGGTAAACGTGATGTTCATCACAAGTTGGCTAATCTGTTGGGTTTTATTTACTTTTTTTTAGATTGACAGAGTTGTTGAAGAATTAGAGAACAGGCCTGAGCTACAGCATGTGGTAAATATTCCGATATTCTGTTGGTTTCAAGTTGAGCTGAATAAACTCTTTTCTGGGTTTATATATATATATGTATATATATATAGTATTAATTAATCTATTTTACAGATGAGGTTATACTATATAAGCACACACGATTAAACATCAGAGCTGAAGTGGCTACTTTTGCTCATCCATTTTTTAACATGACCGTAGCATTTTTCCAATAGTAAACTAATTTTAACATAGTGCTTGCATGTTAAAGTACTGTGAGGTACTCCTCGTGGCATTGCAGACACTTGTCTTCTTGCTTGTATCACTCCTCTTTCCCTGCATGAAAATGGGGTTGGATTTTGGGTGCGTCTCTGAAGCAACGATTTGCTCATCCATAGAGACAGTGAACTGCTTGTCTTTCTGGAACTGTAACTCCAGAAATATGCTGCGGGATGGTTCTTGTTTATGTAGAATTACAATAAGGTGATAGTCGCAGAATTACTGTAAGGCTGTGGCTCCGCATTGCTATTCCAAAAAACACCTCCTCGGTTTGAACAGGCTGTCAGTGGAATATGTAACGTGTAACCCTGGGCTTGGGCTGTATTAGGGAGGGAAATTTAACTTGCTGCTGTGTCCAAGTGGGGCTCAGGGCATCGATCTGGTGGAGAGCGGGTTTGTGTGTTAAGAGATCTGATGATAGGAAGCAGCTGTATGAAGTGTGCAGCCCACAGCCCAAGAGCTTTGCAAAGCTGACTGACAGTTCATGGAAGGCATGCATCAGTTTCAAAGTGTGAAGCCTGCTTCCCTTTGCATAAAAGCGATTCTCCAGATGATTCTCAAGGCTTTTCTTGTGCTCATCTAGAGAGAGGTTTTGCCCCAGTACATATACTTTGAGGTTAAAATATTTATATGGTAAAAATTTGACCTGTAGTTATCTGTAATGTTCAAGCATATCTAGATAACGAAATTGCTTCATTTGACATATTTGTCCAAAGTTTTCTATAAAACTCAAACTCTAGTTTCATTACAGGTTAAAGGACAGTTTTTCTGAATTGTTGCTGACAACTTGTTGTTTTAGAGCTGGTTTTGGAGATCGCGGTGATGAGGCTACTTCAGAAAAATGTGAATTCAGTCTCTCAAAGCAGGAATTAATCTCTGAGCCTTTTAGTATGTTAGCACAAGTCTGAGGAAATCAGGAGTTTTTTCTTAGCAGAGAACAAATGGCATTGCCTAAGTGGTTTTGTGTTCTGATTCTCTCTTTTGATTTCTAGTATTTGCACAAGCTTTTCAAGAGAGACCATCATAAAGGCCAGCGATATCATGAGAAGCAGATCAGTCTTTACGCTGAATACGATCGTCCAAATTTGCTACCATTTCTCAGAGACAGCACGCACTGTCCGCTGGAGAAGGTAAGCCCTTACAGTCTAAACACGGGGCCTCGATTTTCATGCCTGCAGGTTGTAGTGTTGTGGATTTCTGTGTCTGGTACTGCCCTCTGCTGCCGAGAGGAGGGATCCTTTGAGTTTGTGACCATCACCTGCAGAACTTTGGTTTGCAGAGGCAGGACAGCTGGGTGAGACCTTCCTCTCTCAGTTCACAGGGCAGGAACCGGTGTGGATTTTTAAGGCAGAATTTCTGGATTCACACTCGGTGCCTTCCCACAGCATATCTTCAGTGGCTGCCCTGACGGGACAGTAGGTTGTGGTTTTAAGAAATCAACAATCATTTTGCCACTAAGACGAGTCAGTGTTAGATTTTGAAAAATGAGTAGCTCTAAGTGCAGTTTTTCTAGATTTGTATTCTAGGGTCCAAAGTTGCTATTGAATAATGTACAGAATACAAGAAGTCACTGAACTAGGAGAACTAGAAGTGTTTTGCCTTTGTGCTTCTGCTAGTAGACTTGGGGTTTTACAGAGTACCATGTTTCTGACTTCTTTACCTTTTTACATTTTCCCTCCTGAAAAACTGAGTTAAGGGCAGTCTTGAATTTTTTTTTATTTTTTTTTTCCCCTGTTAAAATTAAACTGAACCAAACGGAAATCTAAGTTTTCCTCCTCACTTGGGTCAGTGTTGTATTATTTTTTTTTCTGCTGTTAATGGCTGAGCAGAGCAGACTTTGTGCCTCTCTGTGCAGCTACAGCAATGACACTGGTGGAATAGTTTTAAATGTAATAGCGAATATTGCATTTTACATGGTTGAAATGCTATTGAGAGCTAGTGCTGTTCCTGGCACTTCTCTTGTTTTGCATACTTTAGTCAGCTTCACTGTGCAACAGCAGCAAACACTGGAAAATACTTTGTTAGGATTGTAGGCTTGGTCTTTGTGCAAACTGTTCAAACTAAGGAAGAGAGGAAGGGGCCTGGAGTAACTCTCTTATGAGGAAAGGCTGAGGGACTTGGGTCCTTTTAGTCTGGAGAAGAGAAGGCTGAGGGGAGATCTGATCAATGCCTATAAATACTTAAAAGTGGGTGTCAAGAGGAAGGGGACAATCTTTTTTCATTGATGCCCAGTGAGAGGACAAGAGAAAATGGGCACAAATTTGTACATAAGAAGTTCCACCTAAACACAAGGAGAAAGTTCTACCCTTTGAGGGTGGCAGTGCCGTGTAAGAAGCTGCCCAGAGAGGTGGTGGTGTCTCCATCTCTGGAGATATTCAAAACCCACCTGGACAAGTTCCTGTGCAGCCTGCTATAGGAGGACCTGCTTTGGCAGGGGGCTTGGACTAGATGATCTCCAGAGGTTCCTTCCAACCCCACAGCATTCTGTGATTCTGTGCAAGATGCCAACACTGTATAAAAGTTAGTTGAATTTACTGTCACTGCTAATTCTGTAATTACAGTCCTTACTATACAGTAATGCTTTTTGACACACGCAAATCTTTGTTCTAAGGAAATAAAAGGAGGACCAAGAATTTCCCAGTTAACGATAGTTTTCAGAGCCTGTTAAGCACATTCCAGTGCAGTGTATAAATTGGAAAAAAAAACCAAAACACATGATATTTGGACAAAGTCATGCTTTAAAGAAATTATAAACCTGTCAGGAGGAAATAATTCTAACTTTTTAAAAGTAAGCCACTTGTATTCAAGCACATTTTAGCAGATGCTTAATAAAATGAACTGAAAGAAGAATGAATGTTCCCTGTTTTCCTCTAGAGGGAGTATAACAGTCAATAAATGTGCAGCATCCAGAAATACTCAGGAGCTGGTACTTCATAGTTTAACTTTGAAGTGGAGAGAAAAAAGGCTGTCAGCTGTGTTTATAACATATTATGACATATTACTATTATTCATACCTTCATTCCCCTGAAGTATGTGGTTAGTAATTCACTTACCTCTACCCTGACATCCTTCTCTCTAATCTTCATGGTAATCCATCTGAAATAACTTTACCTTCCATTCTCAAATTAATTCCTACTTTATGTCTTCAGTTGGAGCTATATCTAATGCGATTACAGTTTTGATTTCCAAGTATGAAAGTCTTCATTGGTGAACAATTATCTTCATAAGAATGTCGTGGATCTTGAGCTTGCTTGCTGCCTACAAACTGGAAACAGATGTGGCATCATTTATGGCATACCAGCCCTGCCAGTTTTCTGTTAGTAACAACTTCATAGAAGCATAGAATGGTTAGAGTTGGAAGGGACCTCAGAGATCATCAAGTTCCAACCCCGCTGCCATGGGCAGGGACACCTCCCACCAGACCAGGTTGCCCAAAGCCCCATCCAGCCACTTCCATCCTTGAACACTTCAAGGGATGGGGCAGCCACAACTTCCCTGGGCAACCCGTTCCGGTGTCTCACCACTTGCTGGTAATCAGTTTAGTACTTTTGGTAATTGTGCTGTTTTTCAACTACACACAGATTTTGTAACTGCTCATGCTATTTAGCTCTCAGGTCTTTAAACCAAATTTATGAGAAATGCTTCCTTCTTTCAGATTTGCGCTACATATTTTTTGTGTATTATCTTCTTGGAGGTCACTGGTGCAGAATTTGGAGGGCACTCTCTACCACCCAAAACTGTTCAGGTTACCCCAAGATCTACAGTCTTGTGTTATGAATGAACGTCAAGCAGACCTCTATCATTAGACATCTCATAAATCCACCCACAGGAAGCAAGTCTTGGCAGGAGATGACCTTAATGCTTTTGGATTAACCAACTTTTGGAAGCAGAAGAAAGAAGTTGCCAATAGATTTAAAGATAGAGATTGGCATAATCCAGACTGAAATACCTGTCCTGTCCCCAGACGTAATCTCAGAGAAAAATAAAAGAAATGCCACAAAGTTTCTCCTCTTAATTAATGCCCAAGGACCTGACAGTGCATATTAAGGGAGCTGTATTCCTGTCAAAATGAGTAATGCAACTTGATGGGACAATATCTTTAAGCCTCTTGCAGCATTTGTGATCAATAAAATACCACGTTACATGGTTCCCTGTATTCTCTTTCCCTCTTCTCTTCCCTTAAATTCAAGGCTCTTGAGATCTGCCAACAGAGGAACTTTGTAGAAGAGACAGTCTATCTTCTGAGTAAGTAACACGGTGATAAATTACAACGTGCTTTTAATCTTGTCAGAAACTTTATGCAGCAAAAATATATGATGTATTGTCTAATATCATATAACACTTTCCCAAAGACAAAGTTGTCAGAACCAAATAACACGATTTAGAAAACAAAACAAAGCACAGGCTATTTGTATGATGTCTTAACTCTACATACTATATTACTGAGTTTCTGTTTTGGTGTTTATCTGGGGCTTTGGAGGTGTTGGGGGGCTATGGGGACCAGGTAGTGTTTTTGACACAATCTGGAAGAGAAGAGTAATACCATCAGTTTGGAGAGAGGGGAAAAAAATATCAGATGTTTTATTCTGAAAAGATATCTCAGAAGCTTATATTATATTTTGCTCAAGTGGAAGATTTACTCGTGTTTCATTTTTGCTCTCCTTTTTTCTTTTTTTGTTAATAAAATTAATTGTAAATTAACTCCCCCAGCAGGCCAGGGTATCTGGCTTTATATAGTAGGCATTGTAAGACTAAGATTTTTATGTATGTTTACGTATTGGTCATGAATCAAATGCAAAGCATTTTTTTTCATCACTCTCAGAAGAATCTGTTGTGGATTTTTGGAGAGCGGAGTAGAATGTACTTATGGATTTATTTAAAGAATAGTTTGGTGTTTCTACTATTTCTTCCTGCGTGTAAACTGCCCTGTATTTACTGCAAATTAAAAGTGTCCGTGAGGGCTCTTTATTTCACGTCCCAGTTTACATGCACTAAAGGTTAGATGTTGCTGCAGTTTGTAACCCATAATATGACCCAGTACATTCTTAAGAAAGGCTCCAGGTCCTGGTCCAGCAACATGCTCGGAGGGCTTGTTCAGGTTATACTGCTTGCTCTGGGATTTGCATTCTGGCATCAGATTAGATGAGATTTGATCTTGTTTAAGTTCGTCTGAGGCACCTCCATGGTTAGAAAATTCATGATGGGTTAAGCACTGAGCACTGATAAGCATTTAGTGTATAATCTCTTAACATCTTTTTTCCTTCTAGGCAGAATGGGCAATAGCCGCAGTGCCTTGAAGATGATAATGGAAGAGTTGCAAGATGTAGATAAAGCTATTGAATTTGCCAAGGAACAAGATGATGGAGAGCTTTGGGAAGACCTCATTTTATATTCTATCGACAAACCACGTAAGCAGCATAGTTTCTCAGAAGCCTTGTATTTGTAGTTTTTAGTGGTTTTTGGGTTGTTTTGTTGGGTTTTTTTTTTGTGGAATGCTGTTGCAATTAAAGGATTCAATTATCCACGCACGTGTTAGTGATGGTGTTCATGGATGGCCAGGGAGACGTTCTGGTTTGTGGAGCACAACATAGCTGCCCTACTGTGCATAAAACCTTCCAGTAAGGCAGAACGCAGGCATGCTGCAGAACGAGTACCTTGGGTTTTAGCAGTTGGCTCAGCTTTGCATAGCTATGTCCTTAATGAGAAATAAAGGGGAGAACGGTGCTTTTAATTTGGCAGAACGAGGCTTTAATTTTAGACAGCCTCAAAACACTGTCTACAGACTTGATGAGGATGTTGTTTAGCGTGTTTATTGCAGCTGCTTCCCCTTTGAAATTCTGAAAAAGAAGAACCTGTACCTTTTTTTTACCCCTCAGTAGAATAACTAAGTTGTTTTGTTTCTCTGGTAGAAAGGTAAGATCTGTAAATGAAGAGTGCATTTTGCCTTTCATCCATTTTATGATTGGCTACTCAAGTTCAAAGTTTAGACAGAATCGAAAACTGGCAGAATTTCCTAAGTAACGTTGGTTTTGTTCAGGAGGCAGATTCAGAGGAGTTAATATGACTGAAAAGTAGAGACTTATTTTAACTATCTACTCCATTAATTTTGCAGGCTCTTCTGGGGCTTAAATCAAGGCCTTAAAGTCTCTCTTGGGATCTCCTAGTCAAAGGATTGAACCTCTAGTAGAATTAGTGTCAGAATACTTATCTTCTCATCCCTTGACTGCTAATTCTGACAGGAGGAAGCAACCAAAATTTCTGTTACTCCTTTAAAAGAATGGCATTCTTAAGTTACCTGTGCTTAAATGTGGTCCATCTCTAAAAGGGATGCTACAATTAGTGACGTCTGTAGAGCAAAAGAGATTCAAAACATATAAAAGTCTCATGTGCAGAGCATCTGCCCATATGCAGAGCATCTCCAGTGATGGATGAGTCTTCAACTCGGTTTTGGGAGCTGAAGAAAAAACACAGCTTTGTGGTTCATCCGTCTGATGTTTTGTTTAGCCAGGTGCACTTCAAAAAGCAAAAAGACTTTTTTCGTGTTGCTCTCACCAGTGTTTAGAAACACTTTGGAATTAGGTCAAGTACTTGAAAATTTGTTTTTAAGCCCTGGAACTGGGAATGGAATAGTCATGTTTCTGGCTCTCTTTGCTTGAGTGCTCATTTTATTGGATTGAAATGTGTTATTCACTTGTGGGTTTGTGCTGGATACTGTTTCCCCTTTCCTGAATACTCTAGAAATTCTGTGAATTGCCAGCCTGTAGCTTCCTCCCTTACCCAAAGGCTATACTGCATTCAGGTAAATACAGCTGCAAGAAACATATGAAGGCTATATAAAAGAGGCTTAGTGTTATCTCTTAGTAGAGAACTGTCCTAGAAGCAGCCAGAGCCTGTAGCTTGTCACCAAAGCATCCTTTAATTGTGTACTTTGCTGGATTTTTTTTTTTTCTTAATTTCTTTGCCTCTTGGTTTTCACAGCTTTTATTACTGGTTTGTTGAACAATATTGGAACCCATGTTGATCCTATTCTTTTGATCCACCGCATTAAGGAAGGCATGGAGATTCCTAATTTGAGAGACTCACTAGTGAAAATTCTTCAGGATTATAACTTGCAGGTAAATGTTGTATTTTTCCTGTGATACTCATTTTCAGAGAGACTGCAAAACCACTTTGCCACTGAACAGCACAAGAAATAGCTATCATGATGGTTTAATCATTTTGGTCAAACGCCAGTCATTGACTCTGTGGGTTGCTAGAAAACTATGACAAAAAGGGTAAGAATTTTGTCAAGATGAATAGTGTCTTCTCTTGATGGCTTCTAGCACTTCTGAATTTCCCCCATGCTGTCATGAACCTGCTGGGTAAGTAAAACTGGAAAGATCTGAAGGATTCAAGGCCAGGCGGGATGGGGCTTTGAGCAACCTGGTCTGGTGGGAGATGTCCCTGGGGGTTGGAACTCGATGGTCTTTAAGGTCCCTTCCAACTCTAACCATTCTATGATAATGGATGTACAGAAGAACAATTAAAATGCTTTTTTGAAATACTGGAGCACATATCATTACGAAAGAAATTAAGAGCTTTGGAAAGGCTTAGAGCTCGCCTTTTTAAAAATACTTTTGACATCAGTATGTTTTTGTATTTGTTACCTTGAGCCTGGCCTTCAACACCTCCAGGGACGGGGCATCCACAGCTTCTCTGGGCAACCTGTTCCAGTGCCTCACCACCCTCACAGCAAAGAATGTCTTCCTAATATCTCATCTAAATCTCCTGATTTTCAGTTTAAAACCGTTACCCCTCACACTATCACTACCTTCCCCGGTAGAATCCCTTCCCATCTCCCCTGTAGGCATGTTAATCTTGCTGTTGCTGGTACCCTGCTGTTTTCAGTGCTGTGATCCTTCTGTTCTTGCCTTCTCTTGAAATCAAGATGGCATTTTTTGCTGCGTCTGCAGGCAGGCTGAGAAGGTGCTGTGTGTGTAGCTGCAGCTTTACACGTATGCGAAGTATATTGTGTGGCTTCAGACAAAGCTGATGGCATTGTTTGGTCATGTTTCAGGGAGGGAAGAATCATTTTGTCTTCAAATACCTTTTAACAAAATTACATTTGGGATTAAAAGGATGTATTTAACCTTTGGCATGATACCTAAAATTATTTGCTGCCAGCATTGAAATGCTTCATGGATTTGAAATTAATTCATTTTGAAGTAGATTTGGATAACTCTGAAATTGAGATCTCGTAGGAATAATAGCAATTAAGGAAGTTTAATGTCATTTGTGCTTGCCTTGCTTGTATGACATCAAAACAATACAGTCAAAAACAGGGGGACTATTTTTCTTAAGCTACAGTTTAAAATAAGACTGTGCCTCAAGTGTTACAGGCAACGCAGCGTGCATCATGTATGAACAGATGGTGTGTCTACGCTGAAATTTAGAGATGTGATTGCAGCTTTTGCACACTCACCCAGGTAGCCTTGGGTTGACAAGCTCAGGTTTTTTATAGCAGGACTGTTTCTGCATTCATTGTGTGCCTCGGGACACTGGGGACTGGGCTGGGACTTCAAGGAAATGTCAAAGTGGCCTCTCATCGCCAAGGGTGATTCTTCCCAGCCTTTGTCATTACTGCTGTTAAAAGTAGCCTTTGGTTTGTTCGTGTGATGCTGGGTCTCACCTTCGCATCATGTCATTAGGTTCATGGTCAGAAGTCCACACCCCCTGTTCTGGCCTAGCACAACTGCTTGGATTTTGGTTAAAACTTCCTGATTTGGGTCACCTTAATGTACAAGACATTTTGAACTCCTGCAGTAATACAAATTTAATTGAGTAGGAATTTCTGTCGTTTCATCTCTTCAGATCTTGAGCTCTGCATCATGGTAGTTTTATTATTCCCTTTTGCAAAGGCAAAAAAAGAAAATCTCATGCCAAGATCCACGAAGAAGGTACACAGGCGAGTTTAGAACCTGTTGTTTGGCTTGCAGGTCACGGCCTAAACCAAAAACGGTGCAGATCTTTTCAGAACGTTGACTCCCCAAAAGGTATTACAGCTGTGCAGTAATACCATTTCATTGTGGCCTCCTTTGGCAAGCCCTGATAGGATTGGTTTCTGCTTATGTAAGTATGTGGATGCAAATTTCCTATTATGCTCTTAAATTTCCTTAGCACTAAACCGTACATTACATATGATCTGAAATACGGGTATGAGCTCAAAGCAGTGCCTTTGACAGACTTTGTCCTTTTTGAAAACAATTCTTTACGTCCCAGCAAAACTCAGTCACGTTGAGTGGCTGCCAAAGCAATCCATATGCACTAAGATAGGGTTAGGCATTTCATTGGGTAAAAGTAAAATGTAGATTATGTGAGACTTCATTCTTAGGCTACAACTTAATTTAAGTACTTCTAGTGTACTTTTGCTGTGGTGTTACAGCTCTGTTTTACAAGTAGGGATGTATTAAAATGCCTTATTATTCTCCAAGAGTACCCATTTTTATTTTCCAGCTTCAGGAAATGCGATTCTTCCATGATCTTCCAGCTGCACGTGCACTTATGTATTTTCCCCAACAGGAAAAGATTTAAATACTAGTTTAAGTGGGTTTTGGAATTTGGATTAAAGCTCCAAGTGATTATTTTTGTTGGTTTGGTTCCTTCCCCAGGATCATTTATTATAATGTTTTCTCTTTGTCACCGTCCAAGTGAATGTATTAAAACCATAGTAGATAATTGAGGGACACTGATTTATTGTAGTAATGAAAGTTTATTTACTGCTGAAATAATACTTATTTTAGTATTTATATACAGTAACATTCATAGACAACCAAGTTATGAAGACATAAGCAACAAAGTTACAGCTGTCTGAATTTTAACAGGAGTATTTATCAAATAAAGTGTAGTCTGAAATGTTTAAATTATATTTTATATCTGAAATCTAGCTCCTTGACATTTAGAGATAAAATAGACCACAGACTACTTCCTTTGAATTTATAAACTCCTGAAGAGACGTTGTTTTAATGAAGAGCCTGCTTATTTATTACAATTGATGGATTCCTGGCACTTTTTTTTTTTTATGGGATGGCAAATAAACTGCCATTTTTCAGTCAGCATTCTCAACATAATTAATTGCCATTCAAATGTATGGCAAGCTAATCAAACTGAGCTAGGTCATATTGATACCTGTGTGAAAACGTAATCATTTTCACCTTTACTGTTTGCATTTAAAAGTGGTTTTGACGACACAGAATCAAAACTCAGCTTTATCTCCATACAGTTGTTGTCAGTGTAACTTTAATTTGGATTCAACACATAGACATCGCTTCCTGAGGCTCATACAGAACCTGTGTTCCCATTAGGAATTTACCAGTGCAGCTCTTGTTTTCAGAAACTCCCTTGGCCAAGGCAATTAGGGCAGTAGTGGTCTTATTTGAAAATTGCAGCAAAATCAGTGCTTACTAGTGTTGCTGTGCAAAATACCAATTCAAGCTACTCTTTTTTTTTTTTTTCCAGTGAAACCAGTGCTACTGCTCTTCTCATACAACTTCTTTGGTCTGAAACTCATCAGTCATACACCTGTTTGATCTTAAAAAGACCTCATTTTTACAATGTACCCTTCAAATTTGTATTTGCCCTTTATGTTCAGTTCCCTGGAAACTAAATTGAAAAAGAAAATGAAGCGTTTCACACGTGTTTAAGTCTCTGGTATCTGATTATGCAATGCTCTTAACTGATGAATGAGGGCTGCAGGAGCCGTTTGTAAAATAAATCATGTAACCACGCTCCCGATTAGTAAAGCATTATATCACACGTTCCACCAAGAAGGCTGATAGAAAAATCCCCTTATTTATGCACTTGTAGGTTAGTTATAAGCCTGTGACACTTTGCAAATGTATAAAATAGGTTTCTCTTCAGCTTCGGTCCATACCTGATTGAAATTTAGGAAATGCCTGCGGTGTTGGAAGAGATTTAAATACCTCCCTTGTTTCAGAAAGGCCTCATTTCTCAGTCTTTGTATGAAAATCATTAGGAGAAAACTTCAAAAGCTGTTGGTATTCTAATACCTTTCCCCCCAAGTTTTAAAACATTAAAGCAAATTGTTTAGATTCAGAACCTCTATATTTGGTAGATTAGCTGTTTTACTGAAACATTGACTTTTTAGTTTGCACATCGACTCAATCTGCAGTAATTCTGATGGGTAACAGGTACTCATCCATTGCAGCAATGCTGATGGATAACAGATATTCATCCATCATGGAATAATAGAATCATAGAATGGTTAGAGTTGGAAGGGACCTTAAAGATCATCCAGTTCCAACCCCCTGCCCTGGGCAGGGACACCTCCCACCAGACCAGGTTGCTCCAAGCCCCGTCCAGCCTGGCCTTCAACCCCTCCAGGGATGGGGCATCCACAGTGTCTCTGGGCAACCTGGATTCTGTCTACAGAACTATAGAATTCCAATCTATCCATTCATAACAGAGGTTGTGAACTAATAGACCCTGTTGATAATCAGACAAATGCTGCCTGAAACAGCACCTGCAAAAATATTTGGATTTTGCTCCTGAAAATGAATAAGCTGCTGTTCAGACACCTTGGAGGCACTAGGGGGCGGGTGGCAGCTTGCACATTCTACCTTTTGATTGTAAAGACTAAAAATAATATACTTTTAATTGCACTTGTGGCACTTTTTAGAAAAAAATGATAAATCGGCCTTGAGAAACGTGGACTTGTTTGGATGCGAAGCTGAATCAAGGCTGGAATTTATTCTCAGAGGTTTGAGCATCCCCTTTCAAATTAACTGTGTAGGGCACTGTTTTCCTTTAAAGAGAATGTTAGAGACAGTCCTCTAAAGACATTTGTACATCAGGACTTTTTAAATTAAATACCAGTTCCTATGGCTTCTGATTTTTAATTATGCATTAGCATCTTCCCTAGTATAGTCAGAAAATGAACTGGCATTCTTTTTTGCAATAAACGTTTTGGTTTCAAGATGTTTTCATTAATTTGGTAAAAAGGGTTACATCTGCCTATAACTTCTTCTGTAGGTGTACCATGCTGTCCTGCTCGTGCTTACAATCGTGTGCTTTTAAAGGGTAAAAAAAAAAGTTCAGTTTCATCCTCTGAGTCCTATTCATTCTCTTCAGAAAGTGGTTTCATTACAGATTTACACCTGATGTCAGTTCTAACTAGTTTAGTCTAATTGTAGGGTGCAATGTTATCGTGGTTTCAGCCAAATTTACCAAAACGAGGTTGACAGATGGCCCTTCCTCCCCCCAGAAAGAAAGGAGAGGAAGAGATAAGGAGATTTAGGAGTTTAGAATGAACTAAACTAAAAAAATCAAGTATTAATACTAAAATTAAAATAAGAAGAAAATACTGAAATAGATACAGTATATACAAAACCATATCAGGCTCCCAGGATGACGACCACAGCACCAGCAGGCATCAGGAAAAGTCCCATACTGGACTTAGTGATCGACAGGAGCTGGATTCCAGATCTGGAGCCAGGAACGCTCAAATCGGGGTCAGACAGACGAACAGACAGGGTCCTCCTTGGACGTTGGCCATCGAAGAAAGAGAGTTGACCCTTTGATCCCTCAGCTTTACACTGAGCATGATGCGGATGGGATGGAATACCCCAGGTGTCAGTTTTGGGTCCCCTGTCCTGTCTGCTCCTCCCCACAGATGTGACCCCTCCACGCTTTTCTGCTTCCAACCCTCCAACGGGGCAAATAACAAGATTCCCTGCCCTTGGTTGTTGTAGCAATACGTATAAGCAAGGGCCTCTCTGCACCATCCCTTGGTGTAATCAGGTCTTATCACTGCGAGAGGGAACAGTTTTCTGAACAATGTGCTGTTAATTTCAGAGTTGAGTGAGTTAGAAGAGGCCCAGCTAAAAAAATAAAATTGTAAACTCGGAAATCAGTTCATTTGACCTCCAACCAGGACAAATGCTATATACTTCTTCCTCCCTTAATGTAAAGAAGTTAATTCAAACATTCTTCCTCCCTCTATCTCCCCTCCAACTTTCCTCTCCTACTTCTCTTTCTGTAAGTCTTACATTATCCATCTCATCTTTGAGCTCTTTAAATCTGTTTCTGCAAAAGTGGGGAGATTTGTTACCTTGAGATTTGACATTTTACATTTTTCATTGTGACTTTTCCTTTTATAAAACTATAGCTGCCTACTGCATTCCATTTCTAGCAGAATAAGGTCTGACAAACAGTCATTGAACGTGGTATGGGAAAAAAAAATCTTAGTGGAGTTTAAATCGTGGGAGAAGGAGCAACAGATACTTCTGTTTCTTCTATTTTTTAAGGTGTCAAACAGTATTGGGGTTTTGCACTGACTTACTGAAACTTAGAGAAAATTAGAATCATAGAATGGTTAGAGTTGGAAAGGACCTTGAAGATCATCGTGTTCCAACCCCCCTGCCATGGGCAGGGACACCTCCCACCAGACCAGGTTGCTTAAAGCCCCATCCAGCCTGGCCTTAAATACTTCCAGGGATGGGGCATCCACAACCTCCCTGGGCAACCTGTTCCAGTGCCTCACCACCCTCACAGCAAAGAATTTTTTCCTAATATCCAATCTAAATCTCCCCTCTTCCAGTTTAAAACCATTACCCCTTGTCCTATCACTCCACTCCCTGACAAAGAGTCCCTCTCCTGCTTTCCTGTAGGCTCCCTTCAGATACTGGAAGGCTGAAACTTACTGTTTCTCTCCCTATATTTCTTTTTTTTCAATGAAATTTTCCTATTGGCATGCTGTCTTTTAAGTAGAAAATAGTAAATAACGCCCCTTCTTCCCTTTGTATTACTGTTCCACTCGTTTAACATGCATGCTTTGCTCCTTTCATTTACACGTGGGATTTTTCATCTGCTTATGCTGAGTGCAGCTAGCAAGGACTACAGTATATAGCCAAGACTTCATCCACTTTAAGTTATTTACCTGACTTTGGGTTATAATTTACGGATTGACAATATTTTGAATCGGGTGAGCATTCTTTCTGAGAGAGAGTCTCATTCAATTGTCCTTGCAAAAAGTTTGTAGCCATTTTTTTTCCAAAGCTAGTGACATTTTTCTATATTTAAATCAGAATTTACCATTCTCTGTTGCTCTTTGATAAAGTTGGAAGGGGAAAGATGAACTCGGATAGTTCCTGAGATTATCACAGATAAAACTGATTGATTTTCAAAGTGTTTGTCTTGTAGAGGTGCATTCAGTTTCTGGTGCTCTGACGTGTTTTATAGCTGAGTGCATCCCATTCTGGAGAATGTCGATTACCCACTGATAGGCCCCCTTTGAAAAGCTTAAAGTGGCAATCAGTTTTAATTTTTTTAATGTATTTGAGATTCACAGTCTTAACTGCGTATCGTTCTTGGCAGTGCATCTTTATTACTTCACAATGTGTCCATAAAATAGGGTTTTGAACAGTATTCGCCTGGCTGGAAAATATATTATACTATTTCTTTTGGGGTATTTGCATTAGCTGGGTCTTGGACTATTCCAGAACACTTAATGTCTCCTGGAATGCAAATAATCAGAAGAAAGGAATGGATATTCCCTTTTTATACCCCTTTTTTGGTAGGGTTGTTAGGCTTAAAATTGATGGTTCACCTCTTTTGAAAGCACTTTTCAGAGGAATTGTCATCTTGGAAAAGAGATTTCCAAAAATCTATTTGGGAGGTGAAATTCCACCAGACTTATTTGGGATTGTTATATTTTCTTACTTGCTCCATTAAGTGTTGTGAAATCGGGCTCTGTAGAATTTTGATGTCCTTGATTCCTTTTTGTTCCACAACATTATCAGGCAATGACACGTCAATCTAATGAAAAGAATTAAATAAGTAGAAAGGGGGATGAGACTTCTGCTAAAGAGGAGCTGGCTCTGGACCTTTGGTTAGTTGTATGGACATCTAATACCGCTTACTAATTGACACCTCAACGGGAAACATGTTTGAACACAATAAATTTTGAATTGCCGTGTTTCAAAGGTTTTTTGTGACTGTCACGTGGCTTTCCTAAAGAAGACAAGAAAGATATGGGTAGAGCAAGTTCTGAAATGGTTTGGAAACCAGGTGTGAGGAGCACAGTAAGAAACCCTCTCCATTGTATTTTGTTAAGACAAACTCATAGGAAGAAACTCCTAATTTACAACAGTAGTATATTTATAAAAGGGTTGAGCTTTTTTGAGGTGTTTTGGGATTGATTTTTTTATATTGTAGAGGTAAGGGTAACAGTTCCTCCTTTCCCTCCTTTGTAATAGCTTGAAAAGTCTGAAACATTCCTGGCACTTTCTTTGGCAGCAGAAACCCGGTGGAGACTTTCCAGGATAGTTGAGCCGCTCACCTGTTCCACAACCGCTGTATTTTGTGTTCTTTGCACAACAGATCTTGCTGCGGGAGGGTTGCAAGAAGATACTTGTTGCCGATTCTCTCTCTTTACTGAAGAAAATGCATCGAACTCAGATGAAGGGTGTTCTAGTAGACGGTGGGTACAGAGGAGATGTGGTAACGTTTAAGGTTTTGAAGTCTTTTACTTGGTTTATAGACTCAAGCCACATGATGGTCCACTTTGGAAGCTGCCCGTAAGCCTGAGTATTGTACTCTATTTGTAGAGTGTAGGGGGATACCAGCCGTTGTCCCCTTTGCAAAGGAAGCACTCGTATCTCAAAAACTACAAGACCCAGCGAGCAGCTTTTCCTCTTTTTCTTCTCATAGCCAGTCCTGCGTTGTGTTCTGCAACTTGTCTACAGAGGTAAAAAATGCCGTTCAGTGCCAGCACAGATAATCCTAATTTGCAACCAAAGCAAAATCCATAAGATAGTTTTCAGATACAGTTGGAAATATTTTCAAGGTGCTGATGTTATATGTGAGCAGCAGTGTAATAAAACCAGCTGGAGTGTTAATAAAAAGTTGGTGGAAAGACAGAGGATCAGAACATCTGCTACAAAATGCTGCAGAGAAATCAGGTACCCATCCTATGCTGTTTTTTCCCAGTTTGCCTCGGGTCTCCACAGCACTGGTCCTGGACAGCCTGACTCCTGCAATTCTGCCCTTGTCAGAAGATCTAAACATTTCTCATGCTGTTAATAGAAATGCTGCTTCAGTATTGCTCTTCAATTTTTAATAGACTCTCTTAGGCACTTTGAGTAAATACTTCAAAACCAAGCTTCATTTGTGCAGTAGCAGTATGTTTGTGCATGCTCTATAAAAAAGTAAACATGGAGTTTGTTAACGAAGCTGTTACAAGTCTGTTTTGCTTGGTTTTTTCCAGAGGAGAATATCTGCGAATCATGCCTGTCGCCAATACTTCCTTCAGGTAGGATGCTTTTCTAGAGGAGAAAGAGCTTGTCTGATTATATTTTATTTTAAATAGGAACTACTGTTGGCTTTTATTCATGGAAACGTGTAGACATCGTCCTTGTATAAATTTCAGTATCACTGAAATTCAGAAATCACTGTATAAATTCTGGCATGAGAGGGGAGTCCAATTCAAATTGGTTTTGTTGCAGTAAACCCAGATTTTTTCTTTCTTACTCACCTTTAACTTTCTGGTTTGAAACACATGGAGGGGAAGGCAACTTTGAATTCCATCAACCTGTGTTTTCTCAGTGATCATCAGGACCACAAAACGAAGCTATTGCCACCAAGTTTTGTGCAGCTCCGTTGAACGGTTTAGACTGAACTTGTACATTATGAAGTTTTATGGAAAGTTTTGTAGATTATGGAAGTTTTTCTCTGAGTGATGGAAAACTCTTGGCTTCAGTTGCTGGTGTCATATTTGAAACAACTTATACCAGGCTCTAGTTTTAAAACATCTTCCAAAGTTAGTCTTGAAACTAGAAATCCAGGATATCATTTTGAAGTTGTACATTCTGCAAGGCAACTATAGTTCAGAAATACAAATGTAGTTGTTGGGAAGGTCCTATATTCCAGCTTGTGCCTGTTACTCCTCGTCCTGGGAGGATTACTCCCTGTCACTGGGAATGGCTGAAAAGAGTCCATCTCCATCCTCCTTCAACCCACCATTTAGATACTTGGAAGCATTCATAAGGTCTCCCCAGAGCCTTCTCTTCTCCAGGTTTGAGTCCCAGCTCTCTCAGCCTTTCCTCATCAGGGAGACACTCCAATCCTTCCAGTGTCTTTGTTGCCCTACGCTGGACTCTCTCCAGCAGTTCCCTTTCTCTCTTGAACTGAGGAGCCCAGAACTTGAGGCAGTGTTCCAGTTGTGGCCTCACCAGTGAAAAGTAGAGGAGAACAATGACCTCCCCTGACCCACTGGTCACACTCTTCCCTACACAGCCCAGGATTCCATTGACCCTCTTGCTGCCAAGGGCACATTGCTGGCTCATGGATAGTTTACTCTCTACCAGGACCCCCAGATCCTTCTCTGCAGAGGTGCTTTCCAGCAGATC
>VZRU01000032.1:357-26458 GCA_013398155.1 Pedionomus torquatus | reverse complement strand
CCTGAAGGGGGCTACAGGAAGGCTGGGGAGGGGCTGTTTACAAAGGCCTGGAAGTGACAGGATGAGGGGCAATGGCTTTAAGTTGGAGAAGGGCAGATTTAGATTGGATATTAGGAACAAGTTCTTTCCTCTGAGGGTGGTGGAACACTGGACCAGTTTGCCCAGGGAGGTGGTTGAGGCCCCTTCCCTGGAGATATTCAAGGCGAGGCTTGATGAAGCCCTGGGCAACCTGGTCTAGTTGGGGGTGTCCCTGCGACTGCGGGGAGGTCGGACTAGATGATCTTTGGAGGTCCCTTCCAGCCTGGACCATTCTGTGATTCTATGATAGAGAACCTGGCAGAGCTGAATAGTGCCTTGAGGTACGTGTGTCGAGGGAATGGGAGCCAAGGAATCAAATGCAGATGCTGCTGCTGGGTGAGGGGGTTATTCTTTGAGTGTGTGGATGTGGGTATCGAAAGGCACATCTTGCACTCAGCTCCTTGCCACATTTCAGGATCACGGTGTGGGCACTTAGAGCCACTTACTGTTGTGGTTCTCCCCGCACCAGGGCAAGAATTGTTTTGCTAACTTTTCATCAAAATGGCTGAATTATTTAGTGGCGGTTTACTCCCTCCCCAAGTTTAGCATGTAGCACATACTGACATGAAGAAATTTCTGTTGAGAAGGTATAGAGCATTTAAGCCACTGTCAAATTGTCCTCTGAGTCCGTCACTGGGACACGTTACCTGAAACCATCACTCTGCACAGTTTCTGTAAATGAGCTGGAATAATTTGGAAATCAATTTGATAGAAAGATATTATTATGTTTCCATGTGTATAATGAAATGTGGGCACGTCCTGCTGTAGCCACTGAATCCTTTGTTTCTGTGCCCTGCTGTAATTAATTTAATTTTCTCTTTCCCAGATGCATCCAAGTCCTTCAACGTGGTAGTGTTCCACTGCAGACATATGTTTCACAAGGAGTGCCTCCCGGTGTCTAACACAGTAAGGAACTAGCTTCATCTCTCTGATACCTTTGCCAAAGATGAAAGGACAAATTATTTCCTTTTGTCAACTGTGGAGAAGGGTATGGGTTGATCAGGAATTATAATATGATTACAATAATTATTTGTGATGGTATCCCATAGTAGTATGTGACTAGGGAAAGGATCTTTAGGGCAACCACAACTAAAGTACATCTGATTTATTTAAAAATTGCTGCTGTTTGAGAAGTATTTTATCCCTTTCTGCAATCTGAATGTGCAATGCAGCTTTGAGATATACAGGGAATACAAATGGGTTTGGTTTATCACTTTTGCGTTGCAGCTCTCACTTTAGTTTGTTTACTTCAAGACAAGAATAAAGACATTTTCTCAAGTATACCATATTGAATGATTCTGACCTGGAAAAAACCAAAATGCTTATTTCAGAGTGTATATTTAAATATCTTTGTAGTCATCTCTATGGTCAAAATATAGATTTCTTTATCACAGAATTCTTTCTTCTTTTTTTTTTTTTTTCTTTTTCTCCAATTAAAACAAAGCAGAAAAAAAAGGAACTTACAGATATAACCAGTTCTGAATTTAGGAATGAAAGCATCAGAATGGTAACAAAATGGAAAAGAAAATGGAATTCAAACTTTTCTGATCCTGTATCTGTCTCTGAAAATGAACATCTAGGGAAAAAATAACTTTGGTGAATCACTTAATCTGCAAGTAACAAAACAGAGTGCTTATAGCCATATGGTACAGCGTGTATACTTAAAGATGTTATGGAAAACCTTAATGTATTAGATCCTTTGCACAAGAAAGTCCAACAGTTAGGAAGCATTTATTCATATGATATTTACCACAAATTTTATTATTTGAGAAATAATCCAATTTAGTTAGCATTCTCAACTTGCTGGGAGAGCGGTGGGCCTGGGTAACTTGTCAGATGGGATTTTAAAATCTGACGTGGCTATTACATGATATATGTTCTATAGTACCCATGAATGCACAGTTATCTGCATTTATCTGAGCCAAACTCTCCTACATTGCTATAGTATTTCTTAGCTTTAAGTAATGAGTTGCGTTACTGGTGTTTGGATACTGGTGCCATACTGAAAGGCAAGTAACACATGCAGAAAGCATCATGCAGAGCTAAACACAGGAGTGAAGGTAAACACAAATTTGATATCAAAGGGTCGTTATTTGGGCCATATTCTCAGCTGTTGGAAACCCACAGAGCACTATCCAAAGACAGAGCTGTGACTAAGACACCCAGTGGTCGGTGGAGCCCACCAAGTGACTTACTCTCTTCTTTATCTATGAGGATAATCCTACTGATTTTTGCCTCTGTACTTTTCGGGTTTGTGTTGAGGAAATTTGACCTTGCTCTCCTGGAAGATGGTGGTAATACAGCTGGAGCGAGCGGTGAGCTGTACTGCTCTCTGCCTCCAAAACAGCCTGCTTTCTTGTGTTCTGCCAGGTCACCTTCCAACACCTGGCCATGGATGTGTCTCTGGGGAACAGAGACTGTGAATAGGAACATTGAGAAAGAATGTGGGAAGATGAACAAAAAAATGCCTAACTTGGCTATGTCTAAGAGATTCTTGTTTTCTTTTTTATTTCTAGGTATCTCCTGTCCAGTTCTGCAACATATGCAGCGCCAAGCACCGAGGACCAGGAAGCGCAATCCTGGAGATGAAGAAATAGCAGTCCCCTAGTTCTTCATGTCTGGTTGTGACACCAACTCTGTTAGGACCATGCAGAGCCACTGTAGTTTCTGTTAGTCATCATCTCTCTATATAATTCTGATTGTGGTTTAGAACTGGTTTCTGCAAGTTACCCAGCTGACTGAAAACTTTCAAGAAAGGGGAAAATGTGAAAATCTTTCCCTTGTAAGTCTTTGTTGTGCAATTCATATGTTCCTTCAGTCAGCTTGTTACTTAACTCTGGAACAGAAAAGAGAAATAAAATGGGAAGGAAAACAAAACAGTTTGGAGGTTTGCGCTTGTTACTGTGCTTTATGGTTTCGGTCTCATGGTTAGAGAGTGCAAAGAAAGATGAATTGCTGTGAGTTCAGCTCACCAGACTACTTCAGTCCTGATTTAGTCTATTAATGAACTGTTTGAGACCCGCAGGACTCTGCTTTCAGCGGAACAGCTTCAGGACTTGAAGCTGGCTGTGTGCTGACTCATACGTTAAATTAACAAACTCATTTAACTGTTAATTGCATATATTGGCAGTTTACCTTGGTTGTACGGTTACCTGTTCGTAATTTATTATAAACAGGTGGTTTTCTCACTTCATCTTCGTAATGCATAGTTTTAGGTGGGCTTTTCTCATCCAGAAACTTTCTTTTTAAATATTAACAGTCAGTCTTTACACTCACAAGTGTGGTTGTAGTGTATGATTTCATTGAAGTCTGGGGGGGAAACAAACCACCATCTGACCTTTCAAAGATAAGATTTTTAGGAGTTTCTTTTGGGTTTAGCAATTTAACAACTAAGTTAAATACGTCTATTTGGATATTAACACAAAACATACTTATCTTTAATTTCAACAATGTTCTGTTTTGTTGGTCGAAAGGAAATTGTCTTTGAGAATGTCCTCCCAGTAATGTAATCTCTTTGTAATGTTTGCTGATTAAATTAAATGTAAGTATCTTTTCCCTAAGAAAAGCAATTTTTCCGAACTCCCATGATATTTTTCCTCTCTTCATAACTGGAGTTTGAAAGTAAAAATACATTGTTTTACTATCAAATTATGAGGTTTAAATATGTAGTTAACATTGTAAGTTCTGAAACAACAGTTCAGGGATACTGCAGTCTATCTGTAAAACTGGAAGATGTAACCCCTCTAAATTCTTCTGTACCTTACTCCCATGTAAATACACCTTTAAAGAAGTTATATTCTAGAAACCTGGATTTCTAGTTTGTTAAATTCATCACACTCTTTTGATATCCTCTGGACAGTTGGCTGAGCTGCTCTAGCAATCTTGAGAGTGCCTTCACCTGTAAGAGTTAGTGCCTGGCTCTGTGGCAGTTCCATTTTCAGTGGCAAGTACATGTTCTCAGGTATGTTGTTTTCCATTCTTTGCTACACTAATCAGGAAAGACACTTGGATTCCCAGTAAACGAAGTGCTCCAGAGATCTCTAGGGCTGTTTCACCGTGATAACTGAGTAATTGAATGTCTGTAGACGCATCTAGAAACTTTATAAAAAAACACTTCTTTGGTGGCTCTGAGCAGCTATTCTGTACTACACCCCAAGAATGCCCTGTGCAATGCTGTAAGCTGTCAGCCTGTTGGAGGAACAAGTCATAGAATGGTTAGAGTTGGAAGGGACCTTAAAGATTATCAAGTCCCAACCCCCCTGCCATGGGCAGGGACACCTCCCACGAGACCAGGTTGCTCCAAGCCCCATCCAGCCTGGCCTTAAACACTCCCAGGGATGGGGCAGCCACAGCTTCTCTGGGCAACCTGTTCCAGTGCCTCACCACCCTCATGGGAAAGAATTTCTTCCTAATATCTAATCTAAATCTCCCCTTTTCCAATTTAAAACCATTACCCCTTGTCCTGTCACTTCATTTCCTGACAGAGTCCTGCTCCAGCTCTCCTGTAGCTCCCTTCAGATACTGGAAGGCTGCTAGAAGGTCTCCCCGGAGCTTCTGTTCTCCAGGCTGGACAGCCCCAGCTCTCTCAGCCTGTCTTCATAGGAGAGATGCTCCATCCCCCTAATCATCTTCATGACCCTCCGCAAGACCAAGAGGTCCATGTCCTTTCTCTGTTGAGGATTCCAGAGCTGGACACAGGACTCCAGGTGGGGTTTCACGAGCACAGAGTAGAGGGGGAGAAGCACCCCCTGTGACCTACTGGCCACGCTTCTTTTGACACAGCCCAGGTTGCTGTTGGCTTTCTGGGCTGCCAAGAAATTTGCCAGAAAGTCAGATTACTCCTGTACTGTTATGCCACAAAGTGTTCTGTAGCTCACAGTTAGATGATAATTTAAAACAGGTATGTTGTTTACTTCAGCTTGGCCTTAAATTCCCTGAAGTGTTTTGGGCGTTCTGTGACTCAGTTTGCTAGCCTGCCACCACTGGCAATCATATTGCATTATGCCCTGATATATTCTTTGCATTATGCAAGTAATTTTAAATCACTGTATGAAAATCTAATCAAAATCTTCACTAAATCCAAAGCTTCTATCATTTGGGCTTCAGGGACTACCCTTTTCGTGTTCCCAAATCCTAATGTGCTCATTAAGATTCAGCTAGAAATGTACAGCCCTGACTTTGATTCACTTTTCTTCCTAAGAAACCTTCACATCATAGAAAACGTCTGAGGTTAGAGTCTAAAATATTCAGCCACCCAAGAGCTTTTCTTCTGGAGAACAGTTCTGCCTAAGAAGTAGCTGTAAAGCTGCAAAACCCTCCAGAAAAGTGCAGAGTAGCGTTTACCCACTTTCACCAGAGCGTATTTAAGATGTCAATCCATTTATCAAAGTGCTTGTGCTTCTCACTAAGGTAAAATTAAGGTAAGTTTAATAAGGCAATTGCTGTTTTTTCACTGATCCGTCCAGTTCTGTGTGATTTCTGTAGTAAGGACCAGTACAGCTAACTGTAAGGCTGTGTGGTGGATCGAGTAAGAACGTGGTGTTCTGCCATATCAAAGAGAACAAAAGCAGTTTGGTTATAATGACTCTTTGGATCGTTTCTGTCTTTGGTTTACTGTTTTGAGACGCGTGACGATGGGCTCAGTGGCATTGTTGGGCTACACAGAAGATTTTGGTGGGCTCAGGTGAGGAACCAGCGGTTCTCGGTGAGCATGAGGCCATTTAGTCCTGTTGGAAACGTTCAGGTAGAAGGGACAGCATCAGGATAAAGGCTGTAAAAGGAGGAGTTAGTCCATTTCTAGCAGACCTGTGAGGACCGAGCCGAGAAGTGCTACCAGCAGTTTGTGGGACAAATAAGATGTGGCTGTTGGTCTTGTAATAAATACATTATTGGTTGATCTTTTTATCACTGGTAGACATGTGAATGGGACTGGTACAGGCTCTGTGGGTCTTTTGGGTCTCACTGAAGTTGAGAGGTGCATGGCTGGCTTCTGCCATCTCCTGCTGCAGCTGAATCTCATCTGCTTACAGGCTGGTAGCTGTGTCTCAGGGGGCTTGAGGCAGCTCCTCTACTAGATCCGTGATGTATTGAGCCAGCTGTGCTGGGTGCGTGGGCAAGAGGCTGCCAGCCAGCGCTACAGGAACCAGTGGGTCAGTCAATACTTGAGGGAGTCATTCTATAGAGAAGGTATGTCCTCTGCCTGGAGCTGCATCTGACAGCGTCTCACCCATGGGACACCTTGAATATTGTGTGTTGGAACAGGAGTGAGTTGTTCAGAGCCAGAGCAAAGACAAACTGAGTTGTTTGCCTATTTTTAAATCCACATCATATTCCTATTTCAAATAAGCATTTTCATGGACAGATGCTGCCACAGACTTGGCTGCAGATTTGTTGAGAAGTACTGTAAAGCAAAGAACAAGAAGTATCTAATCAACCTGCTATGTTTTGTAGTGCATTTTTAGGAGGAGACTATGCTGCAGCATCTTTAAATTTTGGCTGATAGCTGTGTAGAGGCTGTCGATGCTCTGCACAGACTGATAGTTCATCAAACCATAGTTCAATGGTTGGACTAGATGATCTCAAAGGTCCCTTCCAACCTAGACAATTCTGTGATTCTGTGACTGCACAGCCTGGCTTATCAAGTTTTCATCTTAGAAAATTCAATCATTTTCTGCCTTAGGATTAATGGTTTTTCAACTAGAGTCCATTTTACTCTGCTGTTGTGTACACTACTGCAGTGGTTTTCTGCTTGGTGAGTAGAGCTCTCAACTGCAACTCAGGGGAACAAGAATTGCAAAGAACCTCTTAAATGGAAACCTCACATTGGCTTTCCCATTTCTGAACCCTTGTGATTTAGCATTCAAGTGTTGTGTGTCTCAGTCACCTTGGAAAAATACGGTGTCATCTCTGCAAGTCGGTTGGACCGGTTCCTGCCTGTGTCATTTGATACCAGTTTGGAAAAAAAACTTGCAGGAAAATTCTGACCTAATGCTGAACAAAAACCATTACCTGAAGAAGGAAAACCTTCGAGAAGCCTGTTTTCCCTCTGTCCTGTTCTGTTGTACGTCTCTGACTCCATATCCACGCAGCACAACATTTTCCTGTGTTTACACATGCTGAACACAACATCAGGGGCTCTTCCCCTCTAGCAGGAGTTCCCCCCCCTTTCCCAAAGGGAAAAGGATCTAGAGCTAGGATCTTTCCCAAATCCTAGCTCTAAACCAACTGCTCTACTCTCAAAACAATTTGAACAAGACTTGTAAGGACCAAAGCACCACATTTAGAGAATGACTCTTTAATTATATGCTTTGGGGACTGTCTTCTTACTCCACTGTGATATGAAAGATTAATTTTCTCTTGGTGTCAGAGAAATCCCTAAGTGGTGTTTTTTTTCTGTTCTGCAAGACAATGTGTGCTTTCTTTTACTGTGATCAAATATTAAATTATGTAGAAAACAGAATATCTGAAGCGTCTGAGGCATCAAATGCGCAAGAGAATACAATGTGTGAGAAGTTCTAAGAGAAGTCAATGAGTCATAGTGGGACCGACCTAAATTTAGTCTTAAAAGGCTTCAATAAATGAGGGATCCTAATAAGCTTTTGCAACAGAGCGGGTATTAGGGAATCGGATGTGTTTAAGCAGTGACATTCCCCCTGCAGTCTGCAATCTGAACAGACAAGGCTGCCAGTGGCTTCTGCTGCTGGGTTGTCCTTAGGACCAGTTGTGGTGCTGCAGCAGCAGGAGCCAGAAACCTGCTGTGTGGAGGCTGATATCCCTCCAGGTACTGCCAGAGGTGGACGTGCAGAAGAGTAATTAAGGGCTAAAAAGTGTCAGGAGCTGCAGAGGGCAGTTGAATTGTTGGCTGGGTAGTTGTTGTTCTTTGCTTTTAGCCTGATCCCAGCAGGATTTAAGTCAAATTAGGTTGACAAGGTAGTGGTATCTTGGTGTCTGATGGCTGTAAAATAGCATTTAGCAAGGTGTCAGCCAGATGATGTGTTCTAAACAGTGTTCACGTAGGATGCAGATTTGTCTGTCTCAGGCAGCAGTGAGAGACGGGAGCCACGATAAACACTTGTGGATTTTTATTATTTTTTTTTTAAATCAAATAACAGGAAATGCTTTTACAAATGAGCAGCTGTCTCTCATATTACTGTGCCTTGCACACAATAAAGTAGCACCACTGGAAGGCGCAGATGACAATACTGTTTTAAATCTGTAGGAATTATTCAGTAGTAGCTCTTTTTGCACGTGCTGCCAAAAGAGGAATTGAAGCCCTTTTCAGTGTGTCCAGCACCAGCTAAGAGTCTGCATCTGGAATTTCTGCAAAGCAGTAGAGATCTTTAGTTATCCAAAACCAAACCTGGGGAGCGTTTTCTCTGTACAAGCTGAGGCAAGAATGTATTTCTGGCATAACTCAGTTGTATGCTGTGCAGATTTTAATTTTCTCTGCAATATCAAAAAAACTTTCTGGTGGTGCGCTAAGAGGACTGTGTTCTGTTTACTTTATCCCATATTCAAGCTCTTTTTCTCTTCCCCTCCCTCCACCTCCCCAGTGTCAAGCCAAGGAAAATATTTTCCTTCAGAGGTGAACTTTCCAGAATAACATCGATTTTCAGTGATGCCAGAAAGAATCATTGATGTAGGAAGGAACCTTTCAAGATGATCTAGGCCAGTCCCTGTGCTTCACCTTCCCAGAGACTGAGATGAAGCGGATGAGCCTGTAGTTCCCCAGATCCTACTTCTTGCCCTTCTTAAAGATGATGGTATTACAGAGGGTCAGTTAAAATGAGGGCTACAGCCTAGAAAAGTGAGATTTGCTTCCTTCCAGTCTTCAGGAACATCTTCTGATTTGACGTGGCCTTCTAAAGGTAATCAAGAACATTTTCCTTACGCTAAAGGCATTGCACATGGGTATTTTATAATCATAGAACCATAGAATGATTCAAGTTAGAAGGGACCTTAAAGATCACCGAGTTCCAGTGCCCTGCTATGGGCAGGGACACCTCCCACCAGACCAGTTCAATTGCAGTCCAGTCCAGAGATGAAGCCAGTAGAAATTACTGTGGGGTTAGGTGTAGTTAAGTGTCTCTAAGTGCCGTGGAGGAATGAATGAGAAAATACGTTGCATGTGGTAGGAAGAGAAAAAAATGGTAGGCCCTTTTTAGGGGAAGGGCGGGAGAAATTTTATTTCTTTAGCAGAATCTGCGTAGGGGATTAGGTACTGATTTCATTTAGACAGATTTTTATGGTAAACTATGCATCTGGAGAGCTGTACTATTTATGCTAGATGGCAGAGATCAGAGGTGATGGGCTCAAGTCAGGCATTAGCATATATAAAATCCTCTGCAGCTATTTTAGAGCTTAATGAAAGTTCTGCTTTTATAGGGTGCATTGTATTCACTGCTGCTCCATCTGGTTTGCTTTTCGCCATGAAACTCGCTCACCTGTAACAGGCTAGAAAGCAGGTAGCCTGGGTGTACACATCCTCTGTGCTCAACAGCCAGGTTTTCTATCTATGGATACAGGCAGCTCAGCAGTCACAGGCTCCACGGCTGCAGTCTGGAGGACTTTTGATTGCTGAAGTCTGTATTGGAGCTTTGGAACACGAGGCAGGCTTTGGTCCTGCTGAAACAGATGACAAATTTGCCTCGACTTCAATGAGGAGAGCATCTGATCCTCCTTAGATAGTAGTTTGCATTATGAATATATACTACAAAATCAGTTAGATGAGGAACTTTTCCTTCTGAGCTGGCTGCGACAGTCTGTAACAGCCTAGATGCATGTAGTACAAAATCACTTTAATAGTGGAGCTTGGTGGTCCTCCATAGGATTCACCGCTGAAGAGGTTTATGACTCTCATTTATCATCCCAGGAAACAGTGCAAACCACTTTAATTAGTAATATGTACTTCCAAAACTGTATTAAACCAAAATTACGTGGGCATTATAAGAGATTACACCTTGTGCTGCCTCTGTGAAATACGAGCGTGTTGATAGTTGTAGTTGGGTTTTTTTTTTTTAAGTGCTTCTTCCCATATGCTGCATTGCAGTGTTACACTGGAGAGGCTCATGCTGCCAGAGCTGAAGAATGAAAATCTAGCGTTGCACAATGAGATGAGGTAAAGAAATTAAATTATTGGGATTTCTTAAAGAGATGCTGAGTCTTTCCTCCCCCCTCTTCTGCCTCGCCCCAGCCTGTTCTTTTGTAACCGCAACCATCCTTTGTGCTGACCTGCATCACTCCACGTCACTGAATTCCTTTAGTACTCATTCCATTCCCATCTTACAATTCGTGCTGTGGCAGGTGATGGGATGACTTTTTTATTTACGTTTTGTCAGGGATGAATCTCAGCAAATGAAATCTAAAAATGGTCACTGATTTTGGGTGCGACATCATGCTCATCATTTGATTCTGGCCTAATGCAAATTTTTGTATATTTTTTGGGGGGGGAAAAAACATAACCAATAAATAAAAACCTCTTCCTATTTCCATTTTTTTTTCCCCATTGTGGTGGTGGCTGTATTTGTCTCAAGAGTATTCATAGTAACTGTTGCCAGTGTATGATCATGTACAAGAAATAACCTAAAAGGTGTTAGAGAACACTTAGGTCTATTAAAATCCTCATGGTAACGCTTCTGAAATATTCCCAGTAGCTGTAGCATGAAAAGTAGAAAGGCAAAGTCCCAAAATATACTTGAGAAAATGGTGTGATGAAGAGGGATTTGAGATTATAAGGACGTGGCTTCCACATAAGCTGGTATGGAATTAAGTTTCTAGCACTGAAATGAGTTAGAGATGTTTTAAACCAAAGACTAATGAGGAATTTTATTCATTGTCACCTGGAAGACCCCAAGGGTGAAGCTACCAAAACTCTGTAAAGCAAAAAGTCAGATTTTAATATCTTTCAGGTAGGGAAGAGTGAAAAAAAGAAAAAGATCTTAAAATGAAAAATCCTAAACCCTGTAATTGGGTGACACAAAATTCAGAGTGAGGTATAATCACAGAATTTCTGTTTGGGAGGGATCTCTGGAGGTTGTTCCAGGCTTGAGGGTTTGCTGAGAAGAAGGTGTCACTATGACACCATAATAGAAACATTCATAGTAGATAAAAGTGTCAGAGAAAGCCTTGTGAAGGAAAGGCAGGCACTCTACATTCCGGGAAAATAAGAATCAGAGAAGGTAAATAAATACTATCAACTGGTAATAGAGAATCAGTAATGACCTGAAATATTATGCCTGCATATAAAGTGTAATAATAGTAGGGGTATGCTGTCAGCCACTTGACCAGTATGGTCTCTTGGAGTACAAGGAGTCAAGGAAAGACTGGTNAAAGAGTGGTCAGGCACTGGAACAGCCTGCCCAGGGAGGTGGTGGAGTCCCCATCCCTGGAGGTGTTTAAGAAAGGTGTAGATGTGGCACTTGAAGGCAAGATTCAAGTTGAGATTCATTCAAGAATGGCAAAGATTGTTGGGTTGGATGATTTATTTTGTGGGGTATTTTGTTGTGGTTTCTTTTGTGTGTGTGTGTATGGTTGGACTCAATGATCTCAGCGGTCCCTTCCAATCATAAAGATTCTTTGATTCTGTGACAGGCAGAGCAATAAGTGGCAGACCTCAGCCATACCTAAGTTACGATGAAGCATGGTGAGAAAAGGACATTTTCAGTGCTACAAAAGACTGCCCCTGGCAGCCTCTCATCAGAGAGCACAAAAGGAGAAGCAGCAGTCCTTGATTTTTGCCCTGGGAACTGCACAGAACCTGAATGCTGCGACTGAATGGCACTTGGTAAGAGAGTCCTTAACGTGATCAAATTAAATGTCCTTTGTAAGATGTAGAAGCAGGAAAGTAAAGCTTTAACTGGGAAAAAAGAACTATATCAAAACAAGGCAGCAAATTTAAAGCAGTAGTTGAGTGTTTCGAAGTGGTATGATAAATGCTAAATTCATGATGTGGAGTACTTTGAAAAGCATCTCCCCTTTCCAGTGCAAGCCTTGACAGGCAGCAAAGTAAAGAGGCTGCTTAGCCCTAAACAGGCCTTCAAAAAAAGGCACAGCGTGTGGAGAGAAGGAAAACAGACAAGAACATTGCGTTCTGGCTAGTTAATGTTAAGCCACGATCAAGTAGGCCAAGAGACGCGATGAGATGCAGGATGCTCAAACTGGCAAAGCTAACGAGAAAAAGCCCATCAGCGAGCTGGATGTAAGGCCACCTGTAGAAAGTGGAAGCAAAAAAGGGGTTTCAACAAAGAGAGGCTCCACTGGGAAAAAACAAATTAGTTCTTTGAAATCCCTATGAAATAAATATTAACTATGAAAGTGTTCAGGGAAAGCCTTTTTTTAAGAGGGAAATTTCTGAAGCTAAACTGTAGCAAACACAGGAAAAAAAAAATATCAGTGAATAGTATCAAACCACATGTGTCAGTAGGTATTCACCCAAAACTCTGGTGGATCTCAAAGCAGGATATTGCATTATGATTAATCGTGATGTGTAAATTGTCTTTAAAGCAAGTCCTAATACTAGGAGAATGGAAAGTAGTAAATATGACAGGAATATTTTCTGAAAGGCTCCATGAGAACTCCATCGAAATACAGACCAGCAGTTCTCATGTCTCTACTGGATAAATCAGTAGAAGTGCTATTAAAAAAAAAAAAAAAAAAAAAAAAAAAAANAAAAAAAAAAAAAAAAAAAAAAAATAAAAGAGACACATGGATATATCTATTTTATGTCTTATATTGGGGAAAAGTGCACATGGATTATGGAGATGGAAATTATAACTCCTATTTATCTGAGTTTCTAGAAGGACTTGACGAACCTGCCAATAACTGATTCAGATGGTATAGTGTTTTTACACTTGGAAAAAATACCCAAAAGCTCATGTTAAAATCTTAGACTGGCATTTAGAAAAAAAATCTGAAACTGAATTTTGTCTTGAAATTGCCATGAAACAAGAAGCAAAGGGTTACTATGAGATTTAAATGGATGTGAAATAAGACTTGATGTACAATTAGATTTCAAAAGAAAGGGGTGCTTGCTGGTAAAGGTCTGCTGGGTTAACTGTTGGGGCTGAGGGTGGTCAGCACAGTCGGTGACCATCTGAGAATGAGACTGTGGATAGCAAAAAGGTAAAAAAAAAAAAGCAAGTGGCTAATGATGTCAAAGTAGCCAGAGTCAAAACAAAGCACACTGAGAACATCTTCTTGTCTGGATGCAGGAGCTGAATGCACTGTTAGTAACTTAGCAGGCTCCTGGCCAAAATGGCCCAAAGGAGCCCTGGCAAGGGGCCCTGCTCAGTGCTGCAGAGCACAAGCAGCAACCCCCGGGGGCCACCCTAGGGGTCTGCCTGGGGGGGTCTAGAAAGCTCCCTCCACCCTGCGCAGCCTCACCCGCCACCCCTCTGCCCAGCATCCCTGGGAGGAAGGGCTTTGGGGTGCTGGCCCCGAGGCAGTCCCAGAGCCCAGGAGACAGGTTGAGTTTTCCCACGATCCTTGCAATGGGAGAAAGGCAGAGTAAATATTTTTCCACTTAAATCTGTACAAAGGTAGCAAGTCTATTTCGAAGCTGATTTAAAGTCAGTTAAAATGTTTTGAAGAAACAGGGTGGGTCTTTGAACAAACCCTTTGTGGCACCTCAGCGATTTCTGGTATGGGGATAAGTATCCTGTGTCCAGGTGTGGAGCCTGCAGGGTACCCTCTGTGCCAGCTCCCCTTCTCTCCCCTTGATGTCAGATGCTTCCCATCCACCGCAGTGGCAGCTGACTTCAGGGAGACGTGCCAGCCTGCCCCGTGCAGGACATCCCCTGTCCTGGGCCGTTTGATCTGCTTCGTTTGGCACAAGCTTCCCCCAGGGTGCTAAACTCTCCCTGGTGAAGGAGCCAGTAAAAGCAATTCAGCTTTCCTACGCTAAGGATGAAGGAAAGGTGGAACAGGATCCCTCAACATAGAAAATTTGTATTCAGGACTTGGCCCAGGTTTTGTTTCTCTTTTTTTTTTTTTCACCCTTCTCACCGTAGCAGGCTCGTGGCTGGCTGCTGCTTGGGTTTTGCCATGGGGTGTGGAAGTGATGAATGGAGGAACGTTACACATCTGAGGCAGACATCGTGGCTCTGCTGTTTTTAATTTCTCTTAAAAGGGTCATCAGCATGAAAGCAAATAGGATCAATTGTCTGCATCAAAAGAAGCGTGACCAGCAGGTTGCAGGAGGTGATTCTCCCCCTCTGCTCTGCGCTTGTGAGACCCCACCTGGAGTCCTGTGTCCAGCTCTGGAGTCCTCAACATAGAAGGGACACAGAACTGTTGGAATGGGTCCAGCGGAGGGCCACAAAGATGATTAGAGGGTTGGAGCATCTCTCCTATGAGGACAGGCTGAGGGAGCCGGGGCTGTTCAGCCTGGAGAAGAGAAGGCTCAGGGGAGACCTTATAGCAGCCTTCCAGGATCTGAAGGGAGNGAGTTGGAACTTGATGCTCTTTAAGGTCCCTTCCAGCTCTAACCATTCTATGAACTCAGCCAGAATTGCAGGGATACTTGGTTTGGTAGCTTACCAGTTCTTATGAACAAAAAGTTAAAGGTACATTTATACTGAATGCGATAACATAGTTAAATTGGTTTTACAGATGCTGTCCCTCAGATAAATTCAATTTTGTGCCTGCAATTTTTTGTTCTTCTGGACTCTGAATCATCTGTGTAAAGCAAGAATTATGAAAGCAGAACCTTGGCACAGTGAGAGTTAACATCACCGCAGTAATTTCAGTTATGCTCAGCGTTCAGTCTTCTTTTCGAGATGATATTAAAGTCTAATTTAACTACGAAAAGCAACAGAAAAAGAAACGGTGCTGTCTTATTCAACATATATTCTGGTTGTTTGCTCTCAGCTATGTATTTTAAGAAGCAAAAGGGTGGCGTGTAACCAGCTACAGAACCTCCTCTTAGCGTTGCATTAATCTGTTTATCAGATTGCTTCTTTACCCTTCTCACAGACTTAACGCCTCAAGCTGCCGCTGAGGGTTCTGTCAGAGTGCGGAAATAGCCCTGTTTTGCAAAGTAAATCGGTTTTACTTGAATATTTCAGAGAGCACCTCAGAGAGGAGAAAATAAAAAAATAAATAATAATAAAAAAAAAGGAGCAAAAATGTTCTGGTTAGACATCTTTCATAGGGTACGTTTTCATTTGCACAGAAATCCATTTTTTATTTAGTAGCTGTTTTAACTGCAGAAATAAAGCAGAAATAAGTAAGGATTCATAGTACAGGCATGATCTTTGTGTTCCAGAGCTTGAATTTTATCTCAACACTCAGTGAAATTCAGGATGACACCGAATGTGAAAACCTGGAGAGCCTCCCTCAAGCGATAGAGCCGCCTTCTGCAGTTTTAGCTCCCAGCCCTAACGAACACACGACGCGCTCTTCGTAGAGCGAAAGGTTTGTTCCGAAGGGGGCCTGTTTTCTCTAGCTTATCCTGTCATTAGCAGTCCCTCCTCTGTTACCTGCTGAGGAGCGCTGCAATGCACTAAATATATTCCCATCCCTAGTTCTTACCGGCACGTGCCCCGTGTCCTCAATCTGCACATTACTCAAAAAAAACCCAAAACCTCACTGGGTTACAGACTTTTGCCACATCGCTCATACCAGACCGTTGAAGGAGACTCCATAAAACCTCAGTGTAAATTCTTAGGGTTCTGGCCAGCTAATAAAATCTTTTCTCGTTGATTGTCTTTTATTTTTTTTCAGTTTCTCCTTAGACGGATGGTTTAGCAAAGACCGGTAAGAAGATTTTCCTAATGAAGTTAATTATGCACTTTAGGAGGATCTCTGTAGGTGTGAGGAATGAAATCAGCGGTGTTTTGCTTGCTGCCTTTGGTCGTCCTGTCTATTTGGAAATCATGTCAGCTCTCGAGCAGTGATCTTTCCTTGCTCTGGGGTGAGTTATGCACAAGCATCTCTTAGGTTTAATAAATGGCTGCTCCTAATACGTTCCTCTCCTGACAAATGTTCCAGCACAATCATAAAGTGCAGGAACTGATTTATTAAGATATTACAGTGAAATGTTGGGACTGCTTCTATGAATCGCCTCACAAGGGATGTACGTCTGGAATTTATAAATGCAGTGGTGTAACTGTCATCTGCACGGCAGATCATCAGTGTAAAAATGATGGCAGCAAATTGATGGTGTGCTCCTGGAAAGGTAAAAAAATATTTTCAAAGTTTAAAACTTCTGTACTGGTGGTCTCGAGTAGCATTTTGTGTGGTTTCAAGTTGACACCAGCATTATTTCTTTATCCGTTACAATTCACCTGCCACATCTCTTTAAATATTCATCATGGCCATCTGCCTGAACCACACTGGCTGAACCAGATACCGCAGCATCGTGTGATACGTATCCCAGCCTCTTCTCCTTCTCCCCTTTCAGGCACGGGGCAGCATCTACCTGGCTAGATGTTTACTTTAATCTTCCCGGTGGCCCTTCTTGGTGATGACTTCAATTCACCAGTCCAAATCTGATCCATTTAAAAATGCTGGCTTGAAAATTGTTAGCGTGTAGGCCATAGGCAATTACTGTCATTTCCTTAGGAGGAGAGTGCTTCCATCCATTTGTCGAAGTGGAGCCTAATTTCTATTCGGAGGTCTAACTGGCTGCAGGGAGGGGAGATAAAACCCACCCTTAACACTTACTGTAAAGGCTTACAAAGGAATTTGATTTCCTCAACAATCTTAAATGCTGGCCTCCTCCTTGAATTATGTTCCCTCTAGAAATGCAGCGCAATTAGAGGGATTAGCCTTGGAGTTTTTCCATTTCAAAAGGAGAATGTTTTCACTTTCACCTAACGACACCGGCTCACTGAGGAAAATGTGTGCCTTGAAACTCACATTAAAAACAAGTTGAAAGTAACAGCTGTACTGAAAATTAAGAGCCAAACTGTTCATTGGCTTTGCATAGGCAATTGCACATTAAGGTTGGGTAGGACCAAAGCCTACGTTACAAATTACAACAATTAAAGTTGGTTTGTGCTGCACAGCACCAAAAACCACGTGGATAGATGCATCTTCTGCCTCAGAGGATGAAATCCTAAGCCAAAGCTTAAGTCAAACAGAAATTTTTATTGACTTTGATCGTAGCTGGGACAGGATTCGCAGCTCCAGAACTTCCAAAGAGCTCTGTAGTTCTCTATGACTGACATTAAAAGTCCATGAAAAATGTAAGCAATTCCACCTGGTCCTCTACCAAGGGCTGTTTCTTGATCGCATCAGGTTACGAGGGAGACCAACATTGACTGGGCAGTGATCTGCTTGTGGGAAGCAGGCAATGTTTGGTATTGTCACACTCATTTGTGTGGTACTTTAATTCTCCATCTCATAACAGTCTGATTTTGTGCAAGGTATTTTACTCTCTTTTTGCGTCCTTCTAAAGCTATATTCATAGTGTACCTAAGTTAAACGTGCTTCCATCTCAGTTAGAAAGATGATAACCAGTATGGAAAGCATTTGCATCATGATATACTTCAACGTGAGCATCGACAACTTCTCCCTCTCTTTTGCTGAGCGCTGTTTCCCTTTTCCAAATTCTTTATATGGGGGAGTTTTTGCAAGTAATGAATGTTGCAAAAGATGATGCCAGCAGAGGGGTCTTCTGGTTCCCGCTGTCAAATGATCTGATCTTACTGCCCTTCTGACATCTACAGGCTAATTTTGGAGCCTGGGAATTGGCAGTGCTGCTCTTTTGGATCAAGGTTTGGAGCTATATCTCAAAGCGTGTGGAAATGTGTCACGTAAACTCGACATGTTAAGCAATATTTTGATGAGTCATGTACTATAAGGCATGATTTAAAATATCTTTTCACTTCTACACTGTAGCAATCTGCTTCGGTCTGTTTCTACTCTTTATCACGTCCCGTTGCTCCCTGCTCACCCCTGCGTCTCCATATGTCACCATCACCTTTCTTCCCCTCTCTATGTCATTAGGTCTAGATGTGAATAAAAAGCTCAGCAGCTCAGTCCCGCAAAGCCTACGCTGCACTGCAAAGCTGGGTCTAGAGAAGCAGAGAGAGCTTGCAAAGTTTCCTGAGCTCTGAGGAGCGGAAGAGGGAGAAAAGACTTATTAACTCTCCCGGTCACTTTGTTCTGGCAGCTTGTACCGTGAGCAGGTGGAACCAAGCAGGGTTTACGCGGTGTGTCACACGTGCGATGGCAAACCAGTTCACTGTAGCCTATCAGCTAAGAGTTGCTGGGCTAACGTCCCACCACTCCAGCAAGGCTCTGGATGGGTCTTGGCAACCCAAGGACTGGCCTCCACCCCTCTTTGGAACAGGGCTGAACCTCCACATTGCTCTTCCGAGTCCTTGTTTTGCCCTTTTATTTTACTTTTTCAGGGCACAGTTTTTCCTGTGAAATTGCCTCTATTTGCTGTCGATCTCAACAAACTTGTCCTCGCTTGCTGTTTTCCTTCCTGTGCTTTGCACATCTTTAACCAACACGCTTTCTCACAGCGTCTCCTCACGCTTCAGCTGTCATCTCAGGATCCTGAGCCGGCATTGTCCGGCTGGGCTGTATCAAAAACCAGCTCTTGGCTCACACGTGGCCAGACCTTGGGGAGGAGGAGGCTTGCAAACGGGTTCTTTGGAGCAAAGAACCCAACTGCAGGCTCACCTCTGCCAGTTGTGCTATGAAATGCTGAAGACAGGGATGTTTTTCTCTCGTGACCGTGGGTGTAGCCAGCCGTCTTTATGAAACTGGGACTCGGCGCCTGATGCCTTTAAATCATGATTTTTCTTATTTTTCTTCCCTGGGTGGGAAGGGAAGGGTGGGAGGTGAGATTGTTACCACCCACTTGTCTAGTAAGAGTCTGGCATTTTGAGCATCTACTCCACAAAGGCAGGCATGGGTTCTGGGCCTTGCTTAAAGCCTCATCTCCCGAATCACAGAGCGGTAGGGGTTGGAAGAGACCTCTGAAGATCACATCTAGTCCAACTCCCCTGCCAGATCAGGTTCACCCAAAGCAGGCTGGACAGGAACGCATCCAGGCAGGTTTTGAGTATCTCCAGGGAAGGAGACTCCACCACCTTTCTGGGCAGCCTGTTTTACTGCTCTGCCACCCTTGAAGTGAAGAAGGTTTTCCTCATGCTCAGATGGAATTTCCTGTGTTCTGTTTTGTGCCTGTTGGCCCTTGTCCTGTTGCCAGGTGCCACTGAGAAAAGTCTGGCCCCATCCTCTTGGCGCCCACCCTTTAAGATGTTGATGAGATCCCCCGAGAGCGCTGTGAGGACCAGGCTGGAAGGCAGTTGGTCTGCAGTTGGTGACGGCAGCCACTCCTGGCTTTGCAGCAGATGCCTGCCCACGCAGGGCTGCCCCAGAGGAGCTCAGGAACAGCTTTGCAGCAGCCCACACCCCAGCACAGCTCTCTACAAGGCTACCGTGGAGGCTACGAGGGGAGTTTTCCTGGCATCAGGTGGACCTTACTTTCCCACAGTCCCAGTGAAATCCTGCAAAAAAGACAAAAAAAAGTGTGCAGCCAGGCTGGAGTCTCTCAAGTTTCCCTAAGAAGTCTGTTGGCACCCTAGCCTTTTTGACAAGGGATAGAGGGACTGTGTTGGGGAAAAATCTATATGAAAGGTTAGGTGTGGTCCTCATGAAGCAAGCTAATGTCCCCAGCCTCCCTAGGAACCCTTGAGACATCATGTCATCTCCTCTGGAGTTTTTCATCCCATTCCTTCCCCAGAAGTTAAACTGAAGGGGCAGAAATCGCGTGCCTGCTCTTGCTGTGGGGTCTTCTCCCACAAGCACCTCCAACACGGCTGTCATGGCAGAGTCAGGCACACAGAGCTGGACTTCCATCTGTGAGGTAGAGCCCCAGACATCTCCCTTCAGCTCTCCTGTTGCCAGCAGGGTGGAGTGAGAAAGAGTCAACCTTGCTCCACCTTTTAATCCTGTTTGGGGATTTTAGGAGCATTTTGGCAGACACTGGCTAACAGCAGAAAGGAGAACTGGGCATGTTTAGTTTGCAGAAGAGGAGGCTGAGGGGAGACCTCCTTGCCCTCCACAACTACCTGAAAGGAGGTGGTAGAGAGGTGGGTGTTGGCCTCTTCTCCCAAGGGAATCATGACAGGACCAGAGGAAATGGTCTGAAGTTGCAGCAGAGGAGGTTTAAATAGATATTAGGAAGAATGGCTTGACGGCAGGAGTGGTCAGGCACTGGAACAGCCTGCCCANGGTGGTGGTGTTTGTTTGGGGTTTTTTTGTTGTTTTTTTTGTGTGTGTATGGTTGGACTTGATGATCTCAGAGGTTCCTTCCAACCATGAAGATTCCGTGATTCTGTTTTTTGGCAGATGCTAAGGCTTGGAAGAAACTTGTTTCAGGCTTGACGTACAGAAGCAGTGGAGGCTTCAAACATTTGTTCACAGGTAGATATCAACTAGACTGAAATAATGAGCTTTCTGTGTGTCACTGCCCTGACCCATGCCTCCACATCATTTCTCAGCAGCCCCTTTGAGCTCCTTGTTAAGGTGCACGTCAGCTCTGCTGTAGTGAAACTTCTGACACATTGCACTTACTCTACTAATGCTCTTAAATTTTTTTAATGCTTATCTACTATTCCAGAAATTCTTCCCTTGGCATCGAAGACTAGATCTTTTACTTCAAAAGTAAGAGGGTACCTGAAAAAAAAATGCATTTGAATGATGAGGTGAAGTCAGTGCACAGTGAAAAATACTCACCATCAGATTCTACTCGTGCCTTTTCTGCAAATCACAGAATTTTTGAGGTTGAAGGGACCTCTGAGGTCATTGACTCCAACCAGACACACACACACACAAAAACCAAACCACCACAAAAACCTGAACCCCACAAAACAAATCACCCAACCCAACAATCTTGGCCACTAGAGCATGCCCTGAAGTGCCACATCTACACGTTTCTAAAATACCTCCGGGGATGGTGACGCCACCACCTCCCTGGGCAGGCTGTTCCAGTGCTTGGCCACCCTCTCAGTGATGTAATCCTTCTGAACATCTTTACACTAGTACAGCACCAAAGGGTCTGAGCCTTCAGGCCACTCTCTGACCCTGTTCCTCCTTTTCCTTAGTACTACAGCAACAGATTTTATTTTATCTCCCTGTTTTACAGGTGTTCAGAGAACACAGAGAAGTAGATGAAGTCCACGATGTCTCTCTACAAAGCCAGGTGTTCAATATTGATTATACCAGATGCGTTCCTCTAAAGGCATTTGCAGCTTTTAAAAATGTAATCGATAGGTAATAGTCAATTCAATTGCGATTAAGATTTCCTTCTAAAATCACTGTTTTTAAGAGAAGTTAGACTTTATTGTTACGGCGTAGTTCGCTCTCTCATCTTGCTGCATCTCTGAGGTCCAACAGCAAGGAGAGTAGCAACGTGTGAACAGTTCTCAATGCCATTTTGAAGAGGGGAAGAAGGAAGGGAGAAGGTGTTAAGATTTAATTTGGATGATGTATAGCTTTAACTTTTACTGAGGCTGCCTCTGATAAAAGTTGCAAAAAGCTGCATCTAAAATAGGACTAGCATAACATTATTAGTTTAAGACTTTTTTTTTTTTTTCTCCCAACAGTGTGAAAAAATCACTGTCTCACATGCCAAGGACTAGGAAGCCTGCAACAGTGACAGTCTGGTTCCTATAGTGACTGTTAGAGCAACTCTTAGCATCCAAAGTGCTTTTCATCTCATGATTGAAATAGTTCAAAAAAAGAAAAAGTCTCCTTTCAGAGACAGTTGCTGGATGAGTGGAGTGTTTATTATCACGCTTACATCTATAATAAGGGGATACGGATCAGAAATGGAGTCTGGGGAAGGGCCAGAGAAAAATTTGCCGGGTTCTGGATCCACAGGCTAACTTGTTTCCAGTCCCTGCTGTTTGCTTATAGCTCTGTTAAATGCTGCAGAGATGTGGTTCTGGAGCAAATAAATTAATAAATAAAGAAACCTGTCACTTTTCAAATGTGCTGAAGGAAACGCTAGCCCCAGCTAAATAAAAATCTCTTTAAGATAGTCAAGCCCTTTACAGGTAGAACTGTTTTAATTTACTCCAGTGGTTGCTTCCCCCTGTGTCTGTGCAGGACACCTTTGGGATGAATAACAGTGTAACTGGCACCATTGGAAATTAAATTTTCTTCCTGCGAATAGAAATATATGTTCCAAAGAGCGTGCTGCTCTTACTAATTTTGATGAGAGAAGCGCTGGCATCTCCAAAGCTCTGATGCAGATGGGTTTGGGATACCCTGGAACAATTTACAGATTATGACAAGAAACTGAAAAGAAGTCAGGACCAATCTAGCTCGATTAAGAGCAAACCTTTCTAAAAGGAGATTTAAAAATTCCACACCCAAAATCTCTTAACTTCTAATGTTGTTTTCCCATGATTGCTAACGTTTGTCTCGGCTGGAATTGAATTTGAATCTGAATCAGAAGAGATGGGGATTTCTTCTTTTTCTGACTAACATTATGGGATCATCACCCTGCAAGAGCAGTGATGTAGCAACCATGGGAATACTCACCTCCTCCCTTCCCCTTAGAGATTCTACATTCAAAAATTACCACTCCATCAGGAGCGTTTCTCTATGAATGACTGTTCATCTCTGCTATTTGAGAGTGAAACTGAGCTGAAATCTATGAAAATGTGATTTTCTATGAAATCTCATTTTAAAATAACAATAAATAAACAATAGCACAACTAGTATAAGGAGAAAACGAGCTGGGTAAATTGCAGTAAGTGATCCTTCGCTTTTAAACATCACCTATTTCAGAGTAAGGTATCGGGAACACAGGAAAAGTTAAGTTGCTTTATAATATATCTTAACAGGGAAGTTTTCTCTTACGAGATTAACAGTGTTAGATGTGACAGTTCAGGGAGATCAGCCTGATTGTTCACTGATAATTACTTGCTGAAATCTGGCTGATGGAAAGCAACGGGCACATTGATAAACCTGCCAGTGTAAAAGCCATTTCTGGCTGTTATCCAAGGCCATTAAATGGGGCAAAGCCAGCGCGGGTCAACTGAGCGAGGAGGAAGAGAGTGGCTGTATGACAAAGCCCACGCATCATTCCACTTACAGAATCACAGAATGCTGTGGGGTTGGAAGGGACCTCTGGAGATCATCTAGTCCAACCCCCCTGCCAGAGCAGGTCCACCCAGAGCAGGGTGCACAGGAACTTGTCCAGGCAGGTTTTGAAGGTCTCCAGACACAGAGATTCCACCACCTCTCTGGCCATATCTCCCAGGGCTCTGCCACCCTCAAAATGAAGAAGTTCCTCCTCATATTCAGGTGGAACTTCTTATGTACAAGTTTGTGCTCATTTGCTCTTGTCCTCTCACGGGTCACCATTGAAAAAAAAAATGGCCAGACTGGCCCCTTCCTCTTGATACCCATCCTTTAAGTATTTATAGCCATTCATCAGATCTCCCCTCAGTCTTCTCCAGACTAAAAATACCCAAGTCCCTCAGCTTTTCCTCATAAGAGAGATGCTCCAAGCCCCTAAATATCTTGATGGTCCTCTGCTGTACCCTCTCCATCAGTTTCCTGTCCTTTCTGAATGGGAAGCCCAGAACTGGACACAGGACTCCACATGGGGCTTCACCAGAGCAGAGTAGAGGGGGAGGATAACTTCCCTCACACTTTTCCTGGTGCCCCCCAGGATGCCATTGGCCTTCTTGGCTGCAAAGAGCACATTGCTGGCTCATGGTCATCCTGGTGTCCAAAAGGACTCCAAGGTCTTTCTCCTCAGACCTGCTCTCCAGCAGGTCAGCCCACAACTTGTACTGGTACAGGGGGTTATTCCTCCCCGGATGCAGCACTCTACAATTGCCATTCTTGAATTTCATCAGGTTCCTCTCTCCGGCCTGTCCAGGTCTTGCTGGATGGTGGCACAGCCTTCTGGTGTGTCAGCCACCCCTCCCAGTTTTCCTCTTCATCCACCAGCATGAAAAAAGCATTGGGGCTTGGTGCTGAGGGATCCGCTATTTTTATATNCAGGGGGTTATTCCTCCCCGGATGCAGCACTCTACAATTGCCATTCTTGAATTTCATCAGGTTCCTCTCTCCAGCCTGTCCAGGTCTTGCTGGATGGTGGCACAGCCTTCTAGTGTGTCAGCCACCCCTCCCAGTTTTCCTCTTCATCCACCAGCATGAAAAAAGCATTTTTGGGCTTGGTGCTGAGGGATCCGCTATTTTTATATCAGCCAACTGGGGACAAAAAGGCATGGGAGAGCATCTTTCCCTCCACGAATAGCCCAAATGCAATCAGAGACACTCTGTGCTGCTGACACGTGCTGCATTGGTTAACCTTTGGTGACGAAGATATATCAAGTAATCAAAAGTTTAGGCCACATCTCTACGTGATTTTTTTTTTAATTATTATTGAAGTGTTGTGATCCTTTCAGAATTGCCAAGCTGTCCAGAAAGAGAAACTCCAAAGAAGATGTGAAAAGTCACTTCAAAGAATTTGGGAGCCCTGTGCACGTTGGGATTTTGTTTTGATCTTTCACAACATTATAAGAGACAGCCTGCGATCTTTTTGCATAAAATAGTTTCCTTGGTTGCTATGATGTGCTTTCTTTGGTGTTTTTGGTGTTTTTTTTTTTTTGCTTTGGTTTGGTTTGGTGTTTGTTTTGTTTTTTTTTTTTTCATTTGAAAAGATGCTTATGTGAGAATTAAGTAAGCACTTTTACATCCATCACAGTTTCTGAATCGACGTTGCTACCGCTGCAGTCAGTTAAATCTGCTTCCTAACACGACTGGAAAATGTGTCACTCGGGCCTGGGGCTGGATGGATGTCAGAAATACAAGGTCTCAGAAAACTGGACTTACTGGGTGTACGAGACATTTTCTTTTGGCAGGTACAAGACCTTCTGGCTTGCGTGTTGTACCAATCCAATAAATCAATGAAAAGCATTGCAAAGATAGAACGTAGCTCCCTGTAGAAGAACGTCAGCGCAGGCTCAGAGCCTGGAGCTTCACTCTTTTGCTTTGTGTTGCTTTGCGCCGTTCGCTGCTGGGTTTCTGCTCAGGGAGTTCAGGAATTCTCCTCAGGACCAGGGAACTCCATGCTTGGCTAAACAGCAGAAATAAATGCCAAAAGTGAATCTGGGGCCACAGCACGTGGGAAGGCTGACTTTGCTAACCTTGAGTGCTGAGAGATTGTGTATTTGAAAGACTTCGGGGTGCTTGAGGGTAAAGGGAGGAGGGGGAGTTTTGTTGGCGACTGCCCTCTAGCTTTGGCTGCAAGCTGTAATTTCAGGAAAGAGACGAAAATACCTGAAATCGCTCCGGAGCCGGTTTATTGCTGCTGACAATAAACAGGAGTGAGCGATGAGCAGGAGGAGGATGGTGAGAGCAGCACGACGGCACGTCGAGGCGTGCAGCTTGCCTTCAACAGTGTGGGCACTGGGAGCCTGAGATGGCTGCTGGTGGCCCACAGGTAAGCCCTGCTCGAGGCCAACGAGGGCTACGGGTCCCAAGAACGCCACTGTGCCGAAGGGCTGCCACGGTGCAGCCCCAAAACCGGCGTAAAACACATCAAAGGAACTTGGAAACCAGCAGTGACTCTGGTGGAGTCATTTGGAGTCTCTGGTGGAGAAATTTCCTGGTGGAATCCAGCCTGTCCAGGTCTTGCTGGATGGTGGCACAGCCTTCTAGAAATTTCTATATAGCCCAAATGCATATAGCCCAAATTTCCTGGTGGAAATTTCTAGGGGAATAAGAAGAAGATAGATTTAGATTAGATATCAAGAAGAAATCTAGGCATGTTTGGAGAAGAGGAGGCTGAGGGGAGACCTCCTTGCCCTCCACAACTCCCTGAAAGGAGGGTGTAGAGAGGTGGGTGTTGGCCTCCTCTCCCAAGGGAATCACGACAGGACAAGACAAAATGGACTGGCGTTGCCACAGGGGAGGTTCAGATTAGATATTAGGAAGAATTATTTGACTGAAAGAGTGGTCTGGCACTGGACCAGCCTGCCCAGGGAGGTGGGCGAGTCCCCATCCCTGGAGGTATTTAAGAAACGTGTGATGTGGC
>VZRU01000031.1:193661-208836 GCA_013398155.1 Pedionomus torquatus | reverse complement strand
TCTTTGAGGTCCCTTCCAACTCTCACCATTCCGTGATTCTACATATGTGGTGGATGTCAGGCCTCTCTGGCTTTACTTCTTTTTTCTTCCTTCTGCAGCCTGAGAGCTGAAATGTAATGGGTGGGCTCTGGTGGGGGGAGCTGGGGGGAGGTGGAGGGGAAAGTTGGTTGGTATTTCCTTAGTGCAAATGCTGAGCTGCTTCCAGGGAAACAGCTCCTGTCTGGGGAGGTGAGGACAGGGAAAAGACACAGCCAAACGATAAAAGCAAATTAAAAATTAGAAATAAGAAAAGTTTTACCTCCTGTCAACTTAATCACTGTAATGCCAAGCTAACTTCAAAGTGGCTTCTGACATCTGAACAGCGGTTGTCTTGTCAAAGCCATTTCTTCAGGGCCCCTCCCAGGAAGAGGGGGCTGTGGGGAGGCACGCAGCTATGAATTCCTTGTCCTTTTTCATGCTTCGTTTCTAGACTACCAGCTTTTTGGTTTCTGGGATTTGCATGCTCCAGCCCCAGCCATCTTGGAAAATAAAGGTCATCTCTAGAGTAGTTATTTATATCAACTACTTGAGGTGTCTACTTAGGAATTAAATGAATCATCTAGATCTGCCAGTTCATCTACAGACTATAATTGTAATCTGGATGACTTGTTAAAAGGTGTTGGTATCTGTATTAGAGAAGCATGAAGCTAGCTAAGATATAGAATCATAGAGTTATTTAGGTTGGAAAAGACCTTTAAGGTCACTGAGTCCAACAGTTAACCTATACAGTGCCAAGCTCACCACTAAATTATGTCCCTACCATCTTTTAAATATCACCACTTCCCTCAGCAGCCTGTTTTAATGCTTGATGTGGAATCATAGAATTGGCTAGGTTGGAAGGGATCTAGTCCGACCATCAACTTATCTCTGATTAAAACCATCACTAAACCATGTCTCTAAACACTATGTGTACCCTGTCCTTTTTTTCATCTAGCAGATCAAGGTGTCTTATTATTAAGAAGACTGTCTATGCACATAAGACCTAGCGCTTAAATACATCCTTTCACTGTAAAAACCACATTTTAATATCTATAACATCAAATCATGATACTTTCTGTGATCTTCAGAAGTAAACACTCTTTATCAACTAAATTAGTGGAAACAGTAAATTTTCCTTCAGCTGAAACATAAAGAATATGATTTTATAAAGTCTTACCACTGAACTCTATTGCAACCTGAAATATACTCAAGCAATTATTTTATATAATATCTGTGGTCTAGAAGTGTATATTTCAAAACTATCCTATCTGAGAAAATGCCTCTTGGATGACTACATTCAGAAGCTGTTGCTACAGAAACCATGGGGGAGGACAGCATCGGGAAAATGAGAAAGAATAGAAACAAAAGAAGTGGATTGGCCATTTATGCACAAAAAAAAAGCAAGAACGGATATTTGGCCAGTCAGAAGTGTCAGACCTTCAGATATCCAACAGCTCATCTACTGACAATGCTGGAAGATACGTCTGTAATACGGTTCCTTCTAGTATTAATACGACATGCTACAAGAGATTCCCTGGTACCATCCAGAGTGGACGAAATCTTCAAAAAATGACATGAAGAAAATATGACAGCATGCTGTCTCCCTGAAGCAATAACACAAAAAGCAATTGCACTGTTGCAGAAGCTTGTAAGATTATCTAGGAGGTAATTCAGTTTAGAACCAATTATGTGGCATCAAGTGGAACCGTGGAGGCCGTAGAAAACTGCAGGAATATTGAAAGGTGCTCAAATGGAAAGTCAGAAATTGCTTTTAAGTTTCTTCCTGCCCACAGATTAGAGAAAGAAGGCAAAACACACATAGTGTGAAGTGTTCTTTCTGTCTGTGGTTCCAAGGAAAAATTTAGATATTGTGGGATACTGGAGCATATTTCAGAAAGAGTGGGGGATGTATGGCTATGCTGGCCTGCATCTGACAGGTGTGGGCTAGTCATGGCTGGAGACTACGCAGAGCAGCTGGGAAGATGCTAAATTAGTAACATACAGAGAAACTGATATTATTTTTTTTTTTAAATGCTATCTAAAATGAGGTGCTGTGTTCTGAGCAAGCAACTCATGCTGCATAGAATGAGGGGAAATACTGGAACGCTTTCTATACCACTGACCATTAAAATTAGGTAAAATACTAGGAAATGAGTAAGAGAATTGAAAATTATCACTTTTTTGTCACCATTAATCCACTTGGGGTGATAGGACTTATTCACAGATTAATTATTGCAAATATTTGACTAGCTAAGGAAAAAGGGTGGGTAGACCAGGATTGTGTGTGTGTTTGTGTATGCTTGAGGAGACAGGGCTTTGAAAGCAGTTACAGAGTTGCTGGAATGCATATAGATCAGTATGGTAACTAACCTAGTCCGAGAGCAGGTATCAGTCCTATCTTCTATCACTGCACAGAGACAAGATCCACCTGACAAAATGTGACAAAAGCATCTTTGCCAACTGGCCGGCCACTCTGCTGAAGAGAACTTTAACGAGGAAGTCTCTTGATCACAGACCCTGGGTTTTGGGGGAATTTCAGCCTGCCTGACATCTGCTACAAGCAGCACACATCAGAATGCAAGCAGTCAAGATTTCTGAAAGGCATTGAGGATAACTTCTTGATACTGGCTGGGCCAACCAGAGGCGATTCGCAGGGGGATCTGCTCTTCATTAACAAAGTAGAACTGGGGGATGTATTAATCAACGCCTTGGTTATCAAAGCCTGCACTGTGGTGACTGAGGAGTGGAGTTTGTGATCCTGTGAGGGCTGAGAAAGGAGAGCAGTAGACTCCGGAACCTGGAGTAGACTAGGTAGGCTGTAGAGAAAGACACCAGTTTATACAGGAAACTGGCAGGTGGGATCCACTGCACAGTGGCTCTGAAGTCTAAAGTCACTCAGAAAAGCTGGCAGGAGAGCACAAAGATCCTAATACTGAGAATAACAACTAAATGCATTAGTATTTTCAGCAATGAGAAAGCAAAACTGACGTGCTGTGAAGAGAAAGTAGCTAAATGGGAAATTAAATTTGGGCTGGGTTTATCATAAGATCTTTATTGTTTGGTAAATTCATTCCATTCAGATACAGTGTGTTTTAATATAGGCATAAGGAGTTACTTAAAAATACAGTGAACAGGTCATATCTGCATAGGTGAGGGGCTGTGTTATGGATAACAGTGGCTGAAAAGAAATTGAATAAGAGTTGACAGTGGCCAGGGCAGCAAAAATTAATTTCCGTTACAGTATAAGCAAATGATGGAATCCTTGACTGTATAACCAGGCCTGTGGCAAGTAGGAGGACACGTTTTTTTCCTTCTACATATGCCATTGGGAAGATTTTTGTGGTTATACTGCACTAGCCTCTAGTGTCCTTGGTGTCAAAAGAATGCTGAGAAATTATTTGACACTGGAGAAGATTCTTTGTGTGGAGAGGCTTAAAGAGCACAATCTGGCTTATTGAAAGGAAGACTGGAGGGTGACTATAGTGATCTTTAATCTTGCACAGTGAGAGGTGTAACAAGAAAAATGCCTATAAACTGAAATCAAACTCAAGTAAGAAATTACACACATTTTTTAACAGTGGAAGACATTAATGGTTGGAATATGCTGCCAAGAGAAATGGCGCATTCAGTATTTCCTAAGGGTTTCAGTTAAAGAATAAATGCTTTTCTCACAGAATTACATTAATTGAACTGGTAGAATTAGTTCCCTGCCCTGAAAGTCTCTTGGAGCATGTAGCTGCTGTTGTTACATCGTATTTGAATTACCAAAACACCTAGAAAAACAAGTGAGAGGCCAGAGCCCTTCACCTCCTTAGTCGCTCCATAAGACATTAAGAGAAAAGTCCATTCTATCTTCAGAAGAACTTACACCCCAAGTGTACAGGGGCACCAACAGACACAGAGGAGCAAAGGGAAAATATGACAAGTGTAAACTGCTGCTGCTCATCCTGTGCTGCTCCTGGTTTCACAATCTTGTGGTTTGGCAAACACCTAGCTTACTCTAGGGTGCGTGGGTAGGTTGGTTTTAGAAACTGAACACTTGGCATGGTACAGGTATGTTTGTACTTGTATCATCTATCTGTGACTACAGATGGTTTTGCTGAGTCTGGGGCAGGTCAGGGTTTTATTAATGTTGCTTGACAACAGAATTGGTCCTATAAATTACCCCTTCTGCTAACCAGTCAAACCACCAACTGGTTGGACTGTTGCTGCAGTGAGTGTAGACGTTCTCGCGTCTGTTGTTGGACTAGTATACAGTATGACTGCAAGATTGTAGAATAATAGGACCATAGGGTAATTCAGGTTGGATGGGACCTCAGTAGGTCTCTATTCCAGCCTTCTGCTCATAGCAGGGTCAGATCTGAGGTCAGAACAGGTTGCTTTGTGTATATATACCTCTTTACTTGTTCTGGAAACTCCTAAATTTAGATCCAGATGTAATAGCAGAGGGGGTTGGTCCTTGCAAGAAAACTATCTGAATTCACCTCTTGTATTTTTATTAAACATAGCCTAGTGAAGGTCATCCACCATTCTCACGGTATATTAACCAGCCTTGCTATAGAAATGCACCTTTATTTATGGGCAATGCATATTTCAGGATTTGTGCTATGAGATAATAAAGAGTAAAACATAATTTTCCCCAACTTGTATTTCATAATTCTAAGAAAACCTGAAGCTGCAGTATGAGAATCTTAACACATTATGTGAGTGAAATGGATCCTTGTAGGGAGCAGAAGAGAGAAACAAAATATATTTGGAAAGGGATATTATATCAAACCATCTTTTACCAACTGACTGGTAGTGAAACAACTGTATTAGTAGATTAATTATTGTAAATTATGTTGATGATACAATTTCAGAAAATACAACTACATTCATAACACTTAAACATGTTCCCTGGGAGCCATGACAGGGGTGATGGTAGACTAACTGAATATGGCAGGATCTGAGCAAGTAGTTAAGCAAGTGATACATTTTATTCATAGCTTTAGAAGCATAAATTCAGTCTTAGTTGCAATCATAAGCAAGACATTAATAAATTATCGTTATCATAGAAAACTATGCAAAATATAAAAATTATGATACTGTAATTGTACAATAGATAAATATTGGTTTATGCCTTAACACTTTTCATCGGTGGATCTCAGAATATTTTACAGAGATGTGAGAAACAATCATTATTAGACTGAATCTGTAAATGGATTTCTCTGACAGAGTGAAATTTGTTCATGGTGATTTTCCCCTTAAACTCATGTTGGAAGAGCAAAGCTTCCTTCAGTAAGGGTGTTGGGTTTTTTGGTTTGTGTGTTGTGTTTTTTAAGCGGAGAGTATTACTTGTTTCTTGCAGAGTTCACACATGGGAATATTTTGATACTTTCTTTTCACAGCTCGGCTGATACTGGGCGTCTTGCCACATATATATAGCTGGCAAACAATTAACCTGTGATTACACAAAGGATTACCAGCATGTGAAAAGTTAAGAGAAATGTCCAACAAGACCGTAAAATATAAGAATTTAGTTGTGTTGAACATAAGAGCAGATTTCTAAACTGTTATCGCTGTTGGACTCTTTAGACTCCTAAAGGCAGGTGGAATTCCAATTTATTGAAAATAAATTACAGTTCTTAAAAAGAGTCCATTTATAAAATCATAACTCTTTTGAAAGGTCTTATTGTATTCTGCAAGAGAAATGTGTACAGTTTGGGTCTCAGTGATCTCAATATGAAAGAACGTGATCTAAGCACAAAAACAGTAACTGCTTTTTGGCATTTCTGAACAGAAGCTTTTGGAGAAATATGGCCACAAGTATATTTAGAAATAAGTTTTTTTAATATTGCAATGAAATACTTTCAATAATAGAAGCTTTTCTTAAAAAAATAATGTCTTTGGTCCTTGACACAGGCACTAGGGAATCCAGCGTCTCTGTAATTCCAATTTCTCCTAAGTATGAAAACCTCCAGAGTCAGTGACAGCGCTCGAACACTAACTTGGAAAATCCATTACTAGAGGTGAGAGGTACAAGGTGCTTCTTCATTCTCTGTGTTCTCTGCCAGAACACCAAGCAAAGCTTCACTTCCTGGTGCAGTCAGCGAGATGGTATTTTTGTGATCTTCACAGCAGTTCTCCAAAAAGCAAGATTAGCTGTCATGTAATAACAACAGTGACGCACAATGTGACTACAGGCAGCCTCCAGGTGAAGAGTCTTTGTATCATTACAGTCTCCCCCACTAATCAGTTCTCTTCAGTACCAAGATGTAAAGAAAGCTGAGGAGGAATATGTAAAACAGCATGCAGATAGCTACGCAGTGTCAAAAAATACCAATAAGAGATAGAAAAAATACTGGAAATAGCTGTGTGGAGATAATAAAATTGCTAAAGAGCATTTACTGTTAATAGCCTGTGTTTTTCATGACACTAATGGATGGTTAATTATTTTTGTTTTAATTGAAACATATGTCACAGCTAGCAATATTTTGTGTTTCCACTGATCTAAAGCTATTGTTCAAGTGCATGTTGCAATCAGTTCTCAAACAATGCTCTCTTTGTCAGCAATGCAGAAGTAGAATGATTTTGATTTCTTCTCTGGGAAGATTTATACCCTGGAAAACCCACAGTTCCCCTTGGTACTTGCAGATGGTCACTTAAATACTCCCATCTGGTTATACTTGTTTTTTGCTGGTTATACTTAGTTTCTTCTAAAAAAAAAACCCAAAACCAAAAAACACCACAAAACAAACCCCAAACAAACAACCACAGGTTATTGCATGAGCATCAGAACTAATCAGCGTCAATTCCATTTGGATTTGTGCCCTGTGTCTTTATACTGCAGTAACCCTGGCATCACCTCTTTGTTCCCTATGGCCTCATTTCCTCCTTCCATTTCCCCTGCATTTTCATTTCCTCTTCTCCCCCTGCAGCACTTCTTCTTGCCATTTGCCCTCTATTTTGTTTTCTATTGTTTTTTCTATCTTTTTCCCTTCCACCTCCATTGCCTCTCTCCCTTGGATAAGCTGTGGCTGCCTTGGAGCAGCAGATATGCTAATTAACTCCAATTACTATTTTGCATATACCGTGAAGGACTGCAGAACATTTCACAAATATTAATGAATTAATCCTTATCAATGCTGCTCAATAAATATGCAGTATTTTTCCTATCATACATATGGGAAAGTTGATCTAGTTAATCCTTGGTTGCTTGTAGCTTGCTCAAGTTTATCCTGTGTTAATTCTCCATTTCACTGCTAGACTGACCGTTATTTTTTTCTTTTCTGGCTGTAGTATTTGTGCAGAGCAGCTGTTGTTGTCTCATTGACAGGGGTTGTCAGAGCGTAGCCAACTCTCGTTATTTTATCGCAAGCCTTGTGATATTTCATGGTTCCCTCGCAACAACAGCTCCTGGGTTCAGGTAATGAAGATTACTTGAGAAATTCACCTTTTGCTTATTATAACAAGTTTCTGGCTCAGTAAGCTAGAAAACTGAAAAATGTGATGGCAGGACTGACAATGTTCAAAACAGGGTGAAAATAAAAGCGTATGTATTTTCTAAAAAGTCCAACTGTTTTAAAGCGGGCCCACCTTGTGATGTCATGGGGTCTGTCTCAGGTTCATCATTTAAGATACTGGTATGCGCAGACGCTACAGACCATTTCATGTTTTGGAAAGAAGGCTGTCCTGCAAAAAACAAATCACTCGGTGAAGGCTGGCATTTTCTGACCATAAATTCAAACTCTGCTAGACCATCTAGGAAAGAATATATCATTGGAATTATAATCACACGTGGAGTGCTTTAATCCAGAGAACAGTGTGCTTTTAATTCATGTAGTTTCTGTATTTGATTCTCCCTTCCTTTTCTTCCAAGAAGAGGCTATGAAGGCAGGATAGGATTTTCTTTCAGCATCCAGAAGATATGTGGAACTGGAGGAAGACAATAATATTTACTGAAAGATTGTTACAATCTGCTCGGTACTTCAGTTTGCAATAACCCTGCTTACTTCATGCATTATTAAAAAGAGCATTTTGTAGCACTATTAAAATCATAAACGTTCTACTTTGTCTTTATGTATTCATGCAGGAAAACAAATTCAATTTGGCATTGTTTGAAGACGAATTTAAATTTGTGCTTACCGGAATTCAGCTAAGACTAAGTAGAAAACATTCCTTCACTTGAAATAAAACTAGCAGTATTTTATGTAGCCCTTTCCTTCCAACAAGGTTGTCTGCCATTTCAAAAGCAATTAAAAACAATGATGTTAATGGCTCTGATTAGAACAGAGAAATAAAAATGGATACCTCAGACACCAATATGCTAATACAATGCCATAGGATATTTATAGAACAGAGAATGATTACACCTACAGATTTAGTTTTTGCTGTTGCACCCATCAGGCATGTTGCCTTTGTAAACTGCAGCACCTGATGTTTAGAAGTTGGAATCGCAGACTCAAAACAATCTCTGGCACCTCTGGAGGTCTTTAGTCCAATCCACTGCTCAGAGCAGGTCTGGCTAGATCAGGTTGCTCTGGGTCCTGTTAAGTAGCTCCAAGGGTGTAAATCCCACCATCTCTCTGAGCAACTTGGTTGAGTTTTTGACCACCTTTATATTAAAAACATTTTCATTACCTTGAGTCAGAAATATCCCATGTTCTAACTTCTGTACATTGCCTCTTGTCCCTCTACTGTGCAACCCTGAGGGGTGTCTGTCTCTGCCTTCTCTGCACCCTCCCATAAGACAGAGGAAGAGAGAGGTAAGATTTCCTTTGCCTTTGTCAGCTGAGCAAACCCAGCTCTTTCAGATTTTTCTCATATGTCCCTGTGCCTCAGCCCCATGACCACCTTGGTGGCATTCCACTGGGCTTGCTCCAGGTATGTCCATGTCTCTTGTGCTTGGGGAGCCCAGAAAACAAGAACGTGAGTACTCCAGATGTGGTCTTGCAAGCGCCAAAAGGAGAGGAAGAATCCCTTGCCCTGCTGGCTAATCTCTTACCAGTATACTCCTGGACGTAGCTGACTTTGCACCAAGGGCATATTGCTGTCCCCCAGGATTCTCAGGTCCTTTTCAGCAAAGCCAGTTTCCATACAACCAGCCCTCAGCCTGCCCTGTTGGCTGGGGCTATTGCAGCCCAAGTGCAGGACTTTGTATTTGTCTGTCCTGAACTTCAAGGTTCCTGTCTGCCCATTTTTCCATCCTGTCTCAGCCGTTCCCAACAGCAGCCCTGCCCTCCAGTGATTTGACAGCTCCCAAAAATTAGGTATCATCTGCAAACTCATTCTAGAATTAGCACCAAAAAAATCTCACGTTTTTCACGTAGTTTCAATGAGATTTCATCAGTTCAAACTTAGAGTGCCATTACAATAAACTGTTCTTATATATAATACTTTACATCAGGTATTATGTTTCAGCAGGAAAGCTCATATTCAGATCTACTTAAAGCTAAATCTCTTTGCCCTCTAAAGTTAAGCCTGTCTAGAAAAAACAATTGGCGTAGGCTGACCTATTAAAATTACACTTTATACTGAATGAAATAGTCACATGCTAGAAATCAGATAAGGTAAAGGTCAACTAAGCCTGGCCCTCGACAGCCTGCAGTTTTTGCTAGAGGTGTATTTGCTTTCTTATGGCCAATCTATTTTAAAGTGATTAAAGGCCAATTCTGTCCTGTTTATTCCTTATAGAGAAAAAACTTTTTGAGGACACCAAAAGCTCTGCGTGAACAAAGTCACCAATATGTAAGAACTGACTTTGTGTCACTGAAATCACTGAGAGGCCTGCATGAGCGCCAGATTAAAAAATTGTCCCCTGCTTCCTGGATAGCAGGTTAAGAGCAAGCACTGAAACACCGCAAGAAAAAGAAAAATCAACCCTGGGAGATTCACATTCCACGGACTGTGATCATCTTCAGTAATAACAGGAAGTTTCTCAGAAGTAATCAGTGCATGGTAAGTAAGCTAACTGGGACTGCTGTATACAAATCTGATCACTGATACTCAAGAGAGACGTGTGGGAATGGGAGAACATGTACAGAGCCTCCTGTGGGTCTGGAGGCTCCAAGAGCCTGGTTTATTTACCTTAGTAAAAGAAAGATGTAAAGGGGATATTCTTCTGTGTCAATAATTACAGAAAAAAAGGGCAAGCTTTGTTGTTCTTCCAGCTAGAAGTACACGTAAGATCAGACATAAACAAATCACGATAAAATAGCAGCGTGTTCCTAATCATTAAGACAGATATTTCTTAAACTGTGGCTGATGGCTCCCAACAGGGCTAGCAAAGGGCTTAAAGGGGATTGTGAAATGTCATGTTTTTAAAAATACATTTTAATATTAATTCTATATTTCTATTTAATATATCATCAAAATAAAATCCACACAAAACCCCCCACATTATGCAGATTTACGGCTGGCAGCAGCTCAGTTCCTCCATGACAATGGAGGAAAATGTATCTGTAATTACCAGCTGTGCCAGCACACAAGTGGCTGATCACCTTTAGTCAATACACAGCAAAGCTGTTGTTCACAGCAGGAGGAGCTGCTTATTCCTGGCTGGCTGGACTGGACTCGGGGGAGGTTACACAGAGACAGATGACCTGAAAAAAGTAGTAACACAAGAAGTTTGAGAAAACTCTGCATTAATTAAACTAGTTTCCTGAGAAGCAACTCAGTAAGGGAGGAACGGGACATTTATTGCTTTTGAAATGAAGCTTGATAAATGGATTACATATTATTTGGTGCCCGTGGGAAGCTGGTCACAGTTATGCAACAGCTTCCTTGGAAGTTCCTGATGATTTCTGTATGGTCAGTAATGGAGTATGGTCAGTAATTCACTGATGTACATATACAAGTTGAAAGCTATGTTATTCAAATAAGCAGCTGAATGAAAGAACTTGTTCAGTATTTCACATTTTACACAGAGGTCAAGATAATGATGGAAAACAGGCCATTTGCTTGGCTTCAGTATCTGTCTCTACCTGTACCTAGTAACATTTTGAATTAGCAATTAATAGATAAGTAACGTTACTGTAATGAAAACTTTTACCCATATGTGACATGCTGGGCCCCATCACAATTCTTGCTCTATACAGTTTTTGCCTTTTCATTTCTCTCAAAGGCACGCTGTCGTTATTTTCCATTCCTCTCTCCTTGGAATGCCTCACTGGTGATGAAGCTCAGTGCAGCCACCTGTACTGGCACTTCTGTGACACCACAGTCAGCCCATTCAAAGAGTTTGTCTGCAAAGTCATTTTTCAGAGATGATTGGTCACTTAGACACAGATTTTACTGATTTTTAACTCCCATGAAACTAGGCTCACGCTTATATTTACAGAATGTGTTTTGTGAATGAGGAGTTGAACTCACTACCAGAAATAAAGATGTTGTTAGAGCTCAAATCATCGGGGAGCTAAAAAGACCATGAAAGGGGACAGAAACACGACACTGAGATGGCACATAATGAGATCGTTTTGGAACAAGTGAACAATGGAGCAACAGGGTCAACTTAAGAGGCAACACAGATGACTTTGGTCAGTAACTTTTTGAGCAAGAGCACAGGGTGGATTCTATGCTTCTACAGATAGGAGCCTGCCATGGGGTAACCAATTAACTTCACACTCTTGATTTTCAGTTCAGACTCTGGTTTTTGCAGTGTTTCAAGAAGGGGAACTGCAGATTTCAATCCTCTTTATTTAACACCTATTCTCAGTTATTTCAGTTAAAATTTTGCTCCAGTCATAATNTTTTTTTTTTTTTTTTTTTTTTTTTTTTGTCATGTAATGAATGCATTAAGTGAGACACTGGAGATCTACACCCTACTGAAGGGGAATATTTTTCATTTTTCACCTCAAAGCCCTTTACAAACTCATTAATTTAAATTCCTTCCACACCCCTGCTGAATAACCTAATACAAATGGAATGTCGCAGTTGAGATCTCTGTGTGTATCACTTGGTCCTCTGAGCCTAGGAGCGAGCCAGATCCCACTGCGCAGTAAAATTTCAGTGAAGGATTCCTGACAACCCCATGTGCAGAATTGTCATAGTGCATTCATTCTTCAGAGAGAGCTGTTGTCCAGACCAATGCTGCAGAGAAGTGTCAGAAACAAAACAGGGCTCTCCCAGAGAAGATACCAGAATCCTGATTATGAGAGCTTGGGGACGGGAAATGTTTTTTTTTTTGTTTTTTTTGGCATGGTACTTTCCACTCTGAAAAACAAAGTGATGTTTATCTAGTCCCCACTACTCTGACTTCTAATGAGCCCTCCCTTTCAAGCTGCTTTCCCTGCCTTGCTTTGCCTCCAAGCCCAGGACAGTAGGAGGGAAAATCAGCCTACCAGAGTGCATTAATGGGTGGAGCACCAGCCTGGGACCTTCTCAGGGTTTTAGATCTTCAGTTTAAGCCAGGCGTTGCCACTCACATTCACCCCAGTCTTGAGGATGTGGTGTTTCTGAAGCAAAACCAGATGCAGCATTTGCTGTACAACTGAAGAGAAATGGGACTCCAGATGCTACAATTGCAGTTTGATCAAGCAAGAAGCAGTTTAGGCTGGGTTTCTGAGGGGACGAGGCAATGCAGTAAGGGAAGCACCTGTAGTCTGGAATGTAGAGCTGCAGGCCTCCTCCACATCTGCTTGGCTGCCAGCTCTGGTTGCCAGACCAGAACTCACCCCGCAACTTGTGCACCTTTATCTGCTGGAGACAGCCATTATTAAGAAGTCCTTTTGTGAGCCACATACAAAGGCTTTGCCATCTTTTAAAAGCTCAGTAGGACATGATTCTGGGAAACCATGTATCAAATAGTGGTAGATAGGATGGACTTCTGGATCAGACCCAAACAGCTTGATGGGGTGAGAATGATTCAATGGAGACAAACTGAAACACGATGTTTTAAATGTGGAGCTAAAGAAGGATACTGGGAATGTGCTAATGAAGGTAAATTTTATGAACAAAAATAGTATTGAAATTTCTAATAAACCCGTCATGCAACTTATTAGAGAAAAAAATGTAGCAAATCCTGAATGTCTCACTTGACTCCAAACAAAACAGAGTTCAATTAAGTTCACAGTTACTGCTCCCTTATGAATTACACTTACATGCTCTATGTGTGGACATGAGTTTCAACATGTGGAGTTTCTTCCCCATTCCTTCTTGCTTGATGTGGAGAAAATTTGCCTTCCATGTAAATCACTGGCAGGAGTATGGTGTTCAGCTCACTGAAAATGCCTGTCTTCCTTTATCCAATAATGCCTTTTAGGACTTGGCTTCCTGTCTTTACTTTGCCCAATATCCTCCCTGAAATATCTCTCTTTTGCCAATATGCTTCCCCACCTAAGAGCTATCAGGTGTATAGATATCTTCACGCTTGTCAAAGTTTCCCGATACCTAGGCTGAATACATATTAAATGATACAGATTTTCTCTGCATAGTTATCAGGTGCTGTACATTCTAAATTTTTCATGGTGTAGAGCTAGAATACAGAGGCATTTTTTCTAAATATAACACTTTATTCCAAGAGATTTCATGTGGAGACAGGGCCATTGTCTGCCATAACACACCCTGCCAGCTAGCTTTGCAGGCAGAACCTGATAGTGTATTTAATCCTCAATATCCATTCATGTAATCCATAAATACTAAACTAGCTTTAAAATGATAGAAAGGGCTTAAGCTTAAGTTTTGCAAGACAACACTAGAATAACTGCAAAGTTAGTCAGAGGATCAAATATGTTTTTATATGCCACTTTAAGTGATCATCCCTCCCCTAAATTAAATAAGTGCTTTGTTCATTCAAAACAAAAATTGCTGCAGTGGGGCAACTTCTTGCTGAGACAGGTTTTGAGCTGCCTCTGCCTGTTTGGCTAAGGGGAGGGAGGCCCTCTTCTGACTCACTCCCGCCTGCCATCAGCTTCCCATGACGATTCCTGTCTTCTCCAATATTGAGGATGCGCAGGGGAGTGAATCACGCTGTCAGGCCGGGAAGCTGCTCACCGCTCCACTGCGTTTCCAGGCACTGCACAGCTGATGCGACCTGTGGCTGTATAAAGGTTCCTTGTTTAGAATCCATACGTCGTTTATCTCTGTGGAAACATCTGCCATACAAATATGAGAGATTATGCCATTATAACAAGAAGAGCAGCCTCTTTGCTTCTGCTGTTGGTTTGCTTCTCTTACCATGCTTTCCTGCTTTGGACTACCTGCATCTCCACTCAGCAGCTCTGACTGACACAGGGTAGGAGGCTCATGTTCCCGCACATTGCAGAACAAGTCTTAGGAGGAGAGGCAGAGATAGCTAGAGTTGTTCAACCTGTAGAAGAGGAGGCTGAGAGGAGACTTTAGCACTCTCTACAACTACCTGTTGTAGCGGTTGTAGAGAGGGGGGGATCGGTCTCATCTCCCAAGTCACAGGTGGTAGGACAAGAGGCAATGGCCTCAAGTTGCGGCAGGGGAGGTTCAGATTGGACTTCAGGTCATTTTTTTTCCACTGAAAGGGTTATTAAGCTTTGGAATGTGCTGCCCAGGGAAGTGGCTGAGGCACCGTCCCTGGAGGTATTCAAAAGACGGGTTGACATCATGCTTAGCGACACGGTTTAGTGACATTTTTATCAGTTAGGTTGATGGTTGGACTAGATGATCCCTTCCAACCTAGACAATTCTATGATTCCATTATTTAAATTTCAGCTTACTTCTTAGTGCCATAAACCAATCTCTTGGCTGCTCATGTTTTACGTTTTCAAACCCAACTCCTTAGGGTTGGTCGCTCCACCACACAACCGGTCCCTCAGGATCCCTGACAGGCACCTGCCTCGTCTTCTCACTTCCCCACCACCAAACCTCTCCTAGTACCATCTCACGGCATATCAATGAAAAAAAAAACCAAAACCGCACCCCAAATTAGCGTCGTTTGGGGTGATGAGCACAGCCCTGCGCGGAACGCAGCCGCCCTCACCGAATTTCCTTCAGGCAGGCGGAGGGGCGCCTCCCCGGCAATTTCGTTCAGGCGCGGCGCGGGCAGCCCCGCCAAGGCCCCGCTGTTAAGGGCGGCCGCGGCGCCGCCTCCTCCCTTTCGCCCGCAGCCGCCATTTTGTAGCCACACGGCGGGAGGTGAGCCGGGCCCCGCTCGCCGGCCTCAGGTGCCTCTGCGGCTCCGGGTGGCGGGGGGGAAGCGGGTGGGGCACGC
>VZRU01000031.1:165140-181776 GCA_013398155.1 Pedionomus torquatus | reverse complement strand
GGCGGAGCCTTTAAAAGCCGCCGGCGGCCGCCCCGGCTGTGCTGCGAGCTGAACCGAGCCGAACTGAGCTGAGCTCTCCCACCGCCCAGCCGAGCCGAACCGAACCGAACCGAGCCGAGCCGAGCTCTCCGGCCGCCGGGCCGCCCCTCCCATGCGCCTGCCGAGCATGTCCCAGCCCTTCCTGCTGGCGCCCATCGCCGAGTGCGCCCCGGGACCCCCCGGCGCCCAGGTCCGCCTGGCCGTGCTGGGCGCCCGCGGAGTCGGCAAGAGCGGTGAGTGCGGGGCTGCCTGTCCCCTTCTACCCCTGTCCGTCCGTCTGTCCCCCCCCCTAACGCGGGCGCTCTGTGTTTCAGCCATGATCGTGCGGTTCCTGACGAAGCGGTTCATCGGGGACTACGAGCCCAACACCGGTGAGGCGGGGGACGGTGAGGGGTGGTGGGGGAGCCCCTGTGGCTGGTGGCTGATGGGTCTCTGCTCCGCAGGCAACCTCTACTCAAGGCTGGTCCATCTGGAGGGGGACCACGTTGCCGTGCAGATCCAAGACACGCCGGGGTGCATCCAGGTAGGGAGATGTTTTGGGTCGATTGGCTAAAGGCTCAGCTTCAGAGCCCCAGCTTCCTACAAGGCCAGGCTTAGTCTCCTAAGACAGAGCTCAGGCTTCCCCTTGGACCCGTTAAATGCTGCTATCTATGATACAGGTTTTATACTTTTGTGACCTGATGCCAAATTTGTGCTCCCTGTGGTACCGCAGGTGCAGGAAGACTGTGTGCAGGTGCTGGACTCCCTCTCCAGGTGTGTGAAGTGGGCAGAGGGCTTCCTCTTGGTCTACTCCATCACAGACTACAGCAGCTACCAGTCTGTCCGACCTCTTTACCAGCACATCCGCAAGGTCCACCCAGATGCCAGGACTCCCGTCATTATCGTGGGGAACAAAGCAGACCTCCTCCATGCCAGGCAAGTACAGGCTAAAGAAGGACTACAGCTGGCAAATGAACTGGGCAGCCTTTTCTTGGAAATCTCCACGAGTGATGACTCCCAAGGCGTCTGTGATGTCTTCCAGTATCTTTGCAAGGAGGTCAGCAAACTACAGCACGCCGGCAGCACGGACAGGAGGCGGTCATCCATCATCCCTCGGCCCAAATCGCCCAACATGCAAGATCTAAAGAGACGTTTCAAACAGGCTTTATCTTCCAAAGTCAAATAACCCCTCCCAGTGAAATCCTGTGTGACTCAATAGACTTTATTTTTGTAAACTAGTTAATAAAAATCTTTATTTTTGTACTAATGCCAGCAGTATGGAAGTAAGTATGTCAAAGCTTGCAGTTGCCTTGGCATTCTCTCTTGTTTGACTGGTTGGGTTATTTTTACAAAAAAAAAAAAAAAGCTACATAGCAGCTAAATAGATGTAATTGGAGAAGGATTTTTGCCAGGAGGTTTTGATTCCATTTCTGCTTTGGGCTGGGATTTGCTGTTTTACATTGCTCAAATGGCTTTTTGGGGGCCTCAGTTTCCTGCTTGTAAAATGGGAGTGATGATGATGATGTAACACCTGCCTTTATAAAATGCTTGAAAAGTCTTTGATGGAAAGCTTTATATGGAGGGGGGGAAGCTTTATTAAACATGAAAATATAAAACTGTCTGTAAGAACTCTGATTATAATAGGATTGCTTTCTGCCCTCAAAACTGCTGTTTTGCTTGCACCTGCAATTGCCTGAATGGGGATAAGCTGTTAGGAATGAGTTCAAATTTCTGATGTGCTTTAGACATCTAACCCACAAAATTAATCTTTTGAGCCCCAAGCATTTAGCAGGAGTGTTGCGTTTCTCCTACATGTTACCGTGGGACAAAGTGCTGAGCAATCCACAGCAGAGGAGTGTGTGGGATGGCTGTTGCTTTCTCTGGAGACGTGATAGGAAGGACTGGTGCGTAGGTTCCCTTAACAGAAAATAGATGTATGTGAAAGTAACCACATCTTCATCTTCCCCAGGGCAATTTTGTAGCCATTGGAAACAGGTCAGACTTTTTTCTCCTATTTCACATAAGCTCTAAACTGTACTAGAATGGTTTCTATTAACTGTTTGCTGGATGTCTGCGTGTGGAATGTGGGTTTTGCACTTCAAATGTGCCTCTGAAGTATGTGTATGTTATTGGTAAAAATTAAAGCTCAGCTCTATGCTGAGTAGAACATGTAGAAGTGGAATAATCTGTAGAGGGGGAAACTTGCTGTCTCCACTCTAGCAACTCCAGTAAGATTTTTTTATATATATATTTTTTTTTTATTTCATAGTTGAAGTCCAAAGATGGTTTCCTACTTCCTTCTGTTAGGAAAGGCAGGCAGCTGCTGTGTAAGTCCCTGTGCTGCAGGGACACTGCTGTGCTTGCAGTTAGCAGGCTGTCTCTGTTTCTGACCCCTGGGATGTGAAGCTTTCCAGGATGCTTCCAGTCTCGAGGTGAGGGTGAAAGACTTCCTGATGGTGGTAAGGGGACACACCACATGGGCCACACATTCACAGGGAAATTTGAAGGGGAATTGAAAAATCAGAAATGGGATATTTATGCAGCATTTCCCCGTCCTGAAATCAGGGATAACAAATTGTTTCCAAGAGAAATTACCAGCATGTGATGGTTTTGGTAGTTTTTTTAACAGTAGCTTTTGTCTTTGGCAATGATGAAGCTTGATTTCCTACTCATATATCCAGTACAGGGTTTCACCAGGCATGTTGCTAAAGGTAGCCAGGTCACACATGAGCACAAAAGATGCTGAAAGGGCAGGTAATATATATTGGACCTGTCTGCTTTTTACCATGGGGCAGGTGAAAAAAAAGCGATAGGCACTGACCTCTGGTGCCTCCTGGTGCTGTCCTGGCTATGTGGTGGTACAGTGATACAGTTTGGGCAGCAGAGGATTGGCCACACAGTAGGAAGAGATGGACATGAGGGTAAATAGAGGAATTTTCTCCATCTCTCTCCTATGGGGAGAACCTAAAGAGATGGCCCTCGTTACACAGGTTCAGGTGGAGGTGCAAACTCCCTCATTCCTTCCCCATGCTGTCAGGCAGGCTTGTCCACGTGTAGGGAGCAGGGTGAGGCCCCTTGAATGGGGAATCTCGCCAGCTATAGTATGCCCATGGTGGTAGGGAGGGCTTCTCTGGCCTGCCTCCAGTCTAAGGCAGCAGCTGAACTGGGGCATTCTGGATAATCCCTTGGGGCACAGGTATATAAATTAGGCATTTAAGCTGTTTGTCAGAATTTGCCCTGGCTGGGACAGATTTACCTTCACCTGTAAGATTTTGGCTGCCGCAACCCCGAGCTGACAGGCAAAGTGCAGGAGGAGTCTGCTGGCTCCCAGCTCATTTTGCCCCAGTACTGGGCAAGCGGCCAAAGAGGGACACAGCAGGGTAGGGAGGAAAAAGAGCCTCTCAAGTGCTAGCAGAGGAGCTCCAAAGCCTTGTTTCTCTTGGACCATGTCCACTCATGCCATCCCCCCACTAAATACTTGCCAACACCAGTCTCTAAGCCCTTCACCCAGAGGCCAGGGCGGATTCAGGAGGGTAAATAGGGCACAGCCTGGCCTTTTTCCTCGATCAGAGGAAAATATGCATCTGCATCCTTCCTCCCACCACCTCCGCTATGAAATAGAATCACAACAATTTCCCCTGACAAGATGGATGAGTGGGTTTTCAGAAGCAGGAACGTGTGTGGCATCACATACTATTATGGCTGCAACTACATCAGCACCCACCCCCCACAATTGGGCTATTTTGTCTAGTTATCTTCCAGCACTGAAATCATCTGGTAATGTTGTAAGAGTTCATGAATTTTAAAATAGCTGCTGCTGTCAACCTGTTCCATGTGCTTCAGTTCAAGAGCCACAGATCCCTAGACAGAGATAGGGATGTTTTCTTCAAAAGGCTTTACAGATGTCCCTTGCCTTCTGTCCTGCTTAAGCAGCTTGGACCCAGGCTTCTTTCTTGATGCCTCTTGGCAGGAGTCTGGCCAGCAGTCCATGGAATGGTCAGTACTGCACGTCCATGCTGCATTTCTGTGATTTGTTCATATGAAGGATCATGACCACAGACAAGAAGCATCGTGTTCACACAGTGGGCAAGAGCTGGGTTCCAGCATCAGAGAGGGAGCAAAAGTGGCCAAGGTTTGGACAGATGACAACTAGAAACAAATCTGCATCTCATGCTTGGACCCCCTATAAAACAATGTTAGTTCTAGTGGACTTCAGTAGCTTTTGGTGGAGTTGCTATTTATTTAGGAAGATCTGAATAGGTTCAGAATAAAGTTCTTCAGGGAAAGTTGAACTTCTGCCACACTTGTTGCACTTGGCACATGAGCACTGGTATTTCATACCAGTAAGGGAACAGGATCTCTTCATTTGCTTCTAAACCCAGGATCTGAAGCCAGTTATCCTTCTAGGAGCACTATCTCCAGGGGTGATGCTAGTGCTGCACCACTGCCCTGAGATACATGCAGTCCTTCACAGAGCTGTCTTCCTGAGAGACCTTCATGGTGGTATCCCTGAAAGGCTTATTATCAGTTAGGGCATGGCTCTCAAAATAGCAGCTTGGCTTGTGGTTTGGGTAATTGGTGACAATATAGACTTCCAGAAAACCCCATTGATTCTCAGACTTGCTCTTCCACTGCTCTCCTCTTTCCATATATCTAAAAAGGAGAAAGCAATGCCTTTTATTGAAGATGGGTTTGAGGTAACTGGTTTTCTTACTGCATTCATTGCTTGATGCTCTGAACTGAAAGAAGCATAACTACATACACATTATGACTTCCCACACTACTAAAAGAAAAATCAGGATAGAGAAATGGAGCATCCATTTCACTGATACTTGATTTACAACTGAAAAGCTATGTAGTAAAGTCTGTGCAATGATTATGGAGCTCCACGGATGTTACAGTTGCGGTTTCTAAACATGTACTTGGTTGTTTTCTAGCCATGTTTCCTTCCTTGACTGAAAATAACCTTCCATTGGAGAAATCCTCACGGAGGGGCTCTCATGGTGTGAGCTGCTGTGTATGGGTGGCTGCTCTAGCCCCATGCCCTGTCCCCTGGGCTTTGCTGGGTAAGTGCTTGGGCAAAGACATCTGCTTGTGTTCCCGGGGTTTGCGGGGCCACAGTTCAGGGAACTGTATTTTGTTCTTGATCTGTGCACAATATTGCCATTAAAATGTCTCTGTCCAGGAAATTGCGCAAGGTTATGTAATAGTCAACCTGCATTACTGGGAAAGAATAATTAATTCTTAAAGCTGGAATATCTATCTTCTAAGGTATTTGGCTCTTTCCCCATTACTAAAAATGTCCTCTGCTCAGGTTTCAAACACTCCTTGTAAACATTTCAGAGTAATTTTCCCCTTGGGATGCTAAGCCAGTATCAGCAAATATTGTTTCTGGGCACAGCTCTGAGGAGACTAAACCCTGCCCTGGCTGTATCAGGGAGGTGAATTACAAACTCTGGTCCTGCAGCTGATTCTTCCTTCCCCTCCTGCAAACAAATCCCAGCGTAGGCACATCCATACCCCTGTCGTCTGGGGCTCACAGCCCTGAACCTTTCCAGGAACCCTGAAGAGCATGGTTTGATCTATACCATGCCCAGCAAGCAGCCTTGCCACTGATACTGTTTCTCTTGATATAAGGTCTGAAGGTCTCTTTAACCCCAAGACTCGAGGAGTGCAGAGATCATGGAGAAACCACAACAGCAGTAGCATGGTGTTGGCAGCCCGCTATGATCTGAAGCAGCTAGGGAGGTGTTGCCCACCTGTAACATAACAGTAGGCCATAAATAGGGAGGCGATTGGATTGATTTGGGTGAAAATAGATGGGCTGCACTCAGTTGTTGGAAAGCAAATGGCCTGGTTGCCCTGCTGTGATGCATAGTGACAGGGGCACTGCCCTCTCAGCCCCCAGGATTTAGCGTAGGGTCCTCCTCAGCAGCCATGGTGGGGGGGATTCCCCTCACCAGAACTGAGACACCTCAGCAGCTTCTGAGCAAAGCATCTTCTACAGCCCATGAAGAGAAGGATGAACATTTTCTGAATGTTATGAACATTTTGCTCCTCCGTAGGGAGAAGCTACCCTGGATGAAGTCCCCATCTTGTTCAGCCCCCTCCCTGGTCTGTCACCCCGGTAATGAGGGGACAAGTCCATTGTTTAGATTTACAGTATTTTATCATTCTTCACTATCTTTAAGGAGCTACATTTCCTCCACCTACCTCTGAATTGAGTTGGAAGAAGGTTGGACATGAAGTAACCACTCCATCAGCACACACAGGAGGGACATTTGGGGATTTTATTCCACACCTATAATATGTTTTCCCCTTTCTCTCACACCTTCATGTCTCTGAATAAAAAGAAGATACATATATATATATGTACGTATACAGAGAGCTTTGCTTGGGTTTATTCCATTCTTCAAGGTGCCCAGTGTCCTATTCAAGTAGCAATGTCCCTTCAGAGTGTGCTTTAAACACAGCACTGGTGAAGAGGGAATTTTTCCATCTGTCCAAGTGCTGTCGCATATGGCCTGTTAAAAGACCTCCCAATGGACTATTTCATGGCTGTTTCACAACAAGGTATTGGCTGTTATTTAGAATGGGCAGAAGAGCTACAACGCCTACTCTGTGTTAGGGGTTCCTCATCCCACAGCCACCCAACAGGCGGAAAAATGCAATCTTGCAGTAGAAGACACTGTATAGAAATAAGGGCTATTGATAGGAGGCAGAGGTCTATGCTAATTCAGCCTCATACCTTGAAGATAAAATATGTACCTGATTGTTGAGGTGACTGTTAATTTTAGCTCTGGTATTGAATAATGGAATAGTGCTATTAGTTTGATATAGAGCTGTCCATATTTCTTATGCAAAAGAACCATCTCAGTAGTGAAAGAGCCTACTTTGATTTTGCCTAGATACTAAGGAACAGCAGATGATAAATATGCATGCAATTAGGCTAATATGAGTGAACAAAGAAATATTACCTAATATAGCTAAAATTCTAGGAACTCATGCACTAGATGCAATGAATTGTTTTCCTCAGCTTTTGATTGATTCAGGGATTTCTGAGCAAGCTTGCTTAGCAGGCGTTATAGTCCATTTGCATTTGGTAATGAGATGTTCAGATGCAAAGCTGGTAAAATATAAGCAAGATCTGAAGAAGAACTGAGTTATTTTAATCTGGGCAATGAGCTGTCTTGCTGCCTGCATTGTCCTCTTGCACAATCAGGTGAAAACACTGGAGGAAACTGGCATCTTCATGGGTCCATCTCCACGTAGACAGAGCAGAGAAGGAGAGGTAAGCAGAGGTCTCTTCTGCTCCTCACCACACTGCACAGACACGTGAACATTTCCTGCTCAAAGGAAACCGACAATTATTAAATCTTCTCACTTAGCTGGAGGTAACATGGTGGGCTCTACCTTTCACTGCTTGTGTCCTCCCTGGTCTTCGAAGTCCTGCTAGTAGGTAGCTGAGCTGGGGAACATAACTAACGGCCACAGGGGAAGGTTCCTCTGGCAATTAACCTTAAACATCCATAGTTGTGCCCATGCTGCCAGCTGAAAGAAGGCCGATGACTAAATCCCAGGGCCCTGTGGAGTGACCCGTATCCACTCTAAAATGTAATTGTCCCTAGGTTAACCAGGTATACACAAAGTAGCACTCTGGATAATTGAGTCCCTAATGACAAATTTTCTGTCTCTTTTTTATCTTGCAGTTCAAAATATCCACAACGATATGATGGCTGTGATTGACTCCATAGGAGGGGTATTTTTATAATGCAAACCTGATTTTGTGTTGTTGCCTGAGGCCTGTGGAGGCATTTTAGACTGCAATGCCTGATGGGGTCCTGTTAAAGTTCCTGTGGGAGGATCCCAGCCCTGTCCATGCTGTCTTTTGGGAATGAATTGTTCCCAGAGCAGTGCCTGGGCATTGTCTTGGAGGGAGCTTGTTGGGGCCACTCAAGGCAGAGGTAAGTAGTAACCTGTCAACGGGAGCAGGTGGTCAGAGGTCCACCACAGAGGTCCACTCTGTGACCCTCCTTCAGAACCCTGAATAGACAAACCTGTTCACTCCAGTGAAGACCAAGATTTTCCTGTATAGCTTATCACTAATGTGGAGAGTTTGGCTCCCTTGTCATTGTCATTCCCCTTCATATAAGTGCAGGCTGGCTTTAGACCTCTCCTAAACCACTTCTTTCCCAGACTACCTAAACCCATGTCCCTCAGCATTTCCTTGCAGATTATAGAATCATAGAATATTTTGGGTTGGAAGGGACCTCTAAAGGTCATCTAGTCCAACACCACTGCTGTGAGCAGGGATGTCTTCCACTAGTTTGGCTTGCTCAGAACCCTGTCCAACCTAACCTTGAACATTTCCAGGGATGGGGTATCTACCACCTCTCTGGGGCAAGCTGTTTCAGAGTTTCACCACTCCTATCGTAAAAAATTTCTTCCTTATATCTAGCTTTAATCTACCCTCTTTGAGTTTAAAACCATTACCTTTTGCTCTGTCACAACAGCTCTTACTAGAAAGTCTGTCCCCACCTTTCTTACAAGAGCCCTTTAAGTCTTGCATGGCCACAATCAGGCACTTTAAGCCCCTGGCCATGTTGGCAGCAATCCAGTGGACCTCCAGTTTCTCAATGGCTTTTTAAATTGGGGATCTCAATATGGGACAACATTCCTCGGGCAGCCTCGCCGAAACTGAGTAGAAAGGGAACAGCTGCCCTGCTATTGCCAGTCACGTTGCTCCTTACACGTCTCCAGCATATGGTTTGCCTGATTTGCAGTGAAAGCTCACTGAAGTTTCCTAGTAAAGCCCCGCTCCTTTCCAGCGTGGCTGTTATGTAGGTAGTAGGATGCCATCCTTCACCAAAGCACAGGGTTTGCATTGCTCCTGTTGTACTCTGTGGGGAGTACACACAAACCCAAGTTTCTCAAGGTCCCTCTGGACTGAGGCTCTACCAGCACAGCCAAATGGAGATGGATGCCATTGTTTCTAAACTATTACCATCTGTAAATGTGCTGAAAGTGCCCTCTGTGTCGTCAGTCTGGTGACTGATGAAAACATTGAACAATATCAGTTCCTGTGTCATTCCCTGGGGTCCTCTGTTCATCACTGGCTGCCAGATGGCCCATCACATTGATTACTATTCTTTGACCTAATTGTCCAGCTAATTTTCCATCCGTCTAACAATTTGTTCATCTAACTCATATTTCCTCAGGTTTTGCATGACAATGCTGCAGGAGACTTTCCAGTTGTCAGAGTTGTCCCCAATCATCATGAGTTTCTGATGATGGACAGCAGCCATGAAGTCACATGAGTACCCTCAGGTGACTCCCTTCTAATCACCTGGATCTCAATACTCAGCTTTTTTCGGTAGACCCTCATTTATTGCACATGCCATTGGTTTTCCATCTCCTTCCAAATCATGCTGGACATGTACAGTGCAAGGATAGGTTCTGCCAATGAATACCTATACAAAAAAGGCATTTTGCTTATCATCTGTTAGTGGCTTGTCTCCCCCATTCATTAGTGGATGCACAATTTCTCCAAATTTCTTTTTGCTGCTGACATACATGTATCATCCTTGCGCATTTGTCTTTGTCCCTAGCCTGACTAAGCTCCAGCTGCACCTTCTACTTTCTGATTTCATCCCAGAGTGAATGAACAATGCTTGCATGCTCCTTTTTGTTGCTTGCCTATGTTTCCAGTTGTTGTTTGTTATCTCTTATTTTGCACATCAATTAATCCAGAAGATTCTTGCTCAGACAAACTCCTGGTCTTCCTCACAAGGGGATGGGTTGCTCCTGAGCTGTTGTTTTCATCCCATGTGGGCCACAGTTACTCTTCTCTGATCTCTCATGCCTTCATTTGGGCTTAGGGTAGCATGTCAAAAGTGTTCCTCCCTGCAATCCCATCTCCAGACTGCAGTCCCCCATCCATTTGCACTTTGGCCCATGGCATAGGCTCTGATTTCATCTCATTTCTGAGAACCACAGACTTAGGGCTGAGGAGCCCTCCTGCCCTCAGGTATTTCCACAGCTCAGCTCCTTCCCTCTCCTTCCCTCCACATCAGATGTAGAGAAGACGAGAAGTAGTGGACCTAAGCTGCAGTACGGGGGCTGAAGCCAGAAATTTGGAAATAACTTCTGAGAGTCTGGACTGTTTGCTCTGGAGAAGGAGCACAGCAATCCCCTAAGTTCTCACCCTCTCAAATTTTGAAGGACAGGCTAGAGATGTACATTAAAAAGAAGAAAGGAGAGGGCAGTAGGGATAGTTTTTCCTGTTCTGGGGCTGGTAAAGTTGGACAAGTTCCTGAGCCCTGCTCAGCTCCATTTTTCTGTCATCTCTTCAATGTATTACCTGTTTTGTTCAGGTGTAAGTCTCTGCCCATTTCAGCTTCCTTCTCCACACAACCAGATCTTCTAGGGCCTTCCCCAATCCTCCCATTTGCAGGGCTAGGGCTAAAGAAATGCCTTTCATTCCTTCACTGTTCATGGCTTGAAACACAACAGAGTCACATAGGTGATTGCCTGTGAGAGCACGAGCTCCTTGGAGAAATGGCCCATTATCCTCCCTTGGGGGGCTGAAGGTTGCTCACCACCCATCAGCCAGCCTTCCCCGAGCACCCAGAGAAGCAGAGGGAGAAGCCAAGAGTGAAAGGGATCTGGAAAAATAAACCATAACCAGTCTCCCCCCCCACTGGGATTGCAATGACTGCAGCGGGGGATGGATCTGGCACAAAAAGCCAAACAAACACCAGACCTCCACATTTCCTAACGAAATCAACTTCCTTGGCGAGCTTGTGCAATCTGCAGTTCTACAGCTCCACAAAAGCAGTTTACAAAAATATTAACCACGAGTATTCACTGCTTTGTTTTATTTTCCAGTGAACACTCAGGATTTGCTGTAAAACCGTAGGCAAGGTAGATGGTATTTTGCATGGGTGAGGGAAAGGAAGATGATGTTGCTTTTTTGGGGTGAATACTGTACACTCAAGCAAGGAAATTATGGACCCAACAACACAGCTGTTATAAGAGTTTACAGCATTTAATCAGCATTTAAATTGGGGAAACCTCAGGAGACTTCCTGCAGCTTGTCAACACCAATTTTTGTCTAAGAGACACTTTAGAGCAGCAAACTCTTTAATGGAAAGTTTTCCAAAGGGAATGGAAATCAGAAGACTTGTATTTCTTATATTTCTAATACTTCTGGTATTTTTTATATTTCCTTTCTGCTCCTAACCATAAAGTCTTTATATTCTATCTACAAGCAGGTAGACCGAGAGAAGATTTTATTACTAACAAACTCTGTTAGTGTTTCTCCTTCCTGAATAATAAAGACACATTTATGTAGCCATTGCTGCTGCTCAAGAAAATGCAGCTTTTCTCAACAGAAACCATCCACAAAGGCAAGACAGACTTCCTTTCTTACTAATTTCTCTGAATTATTTCTAATGTTATGTGTATTTGCATTCGGGCCACAACTCCCGTGGTGTGGCTTGGGCTAAATAACGTAGGTCCCTTCTAATTGAAACAGTCTGGTCTGCTCTGGTCTGATCTATTATTCTATTCTATTCTATTCTATTCTATTCTATTCTATTCTATTCTATTCTATTCTATTCTATTCTATTCTTTTAAAAATAGACTTCTACTGAAAAACTCTGGGCTCCTGGAGATGAATCTCTGCTGTCATTCAAGGCAAATTTCTAGCCTTCACATGTGAAAAGAAAAGTGATGGGCTATGATCTAATGTGACCCAAAGACTCAGACAATGAGATGGTATCCTGAGCTCCAAACATTAGCCCATCTCCTGAAATGAGCTCAGTAAGCACCCTAGGGATCAATAACATGGGAACAACTGTGGGAGGCTCTTACCCCAGGGTCCACACCCACCAGAAATTTGTAGTGCCTGGAAAAGCCTTTCTGAGTCTTATTTGCCCCCATGCACAGGCTAACACTGAGGTCAGGAACCACCAGGCACCTGAGCAGGATGTATCCCTGCAGCAGGGAGTACCATTGGCTGCGTGGCAGTACAAGGTGCAGATTTTGCTGGTTGTCCCCAGCCTCACAGGGACTGGCATATGGCAGCTCAGGCCAAGCACAAAAGAGGGAGCGCAGGAAAAAGTCACAAGGTCTTTTGAAAAGTAAAGGCTGTTTTTTCCCTGGATTCCAGCATTTAATAAACACATTTTCTAATCTTGCTAGCATTATCCCTGTAGTACCTAGCTGTACTGTTTTTGTGTGTGCAATATCATTGTATTAAAAGCCTGTTGAGTTCTATGTGTCCACGACATTTTCTGCTGAGCTCCTCATCAAGTGGAGACACTGGCTCATGGTCTGCTGAGGACAACCCCCTGGTCCTCTGCGGCCCAGCTACATTCCCTGCCCATCCTTGTCCCCCTCCCTGTCCCTGCTCCCCTTGCTGGGGTGCTGTCTCCCCTCCCAGCCTCCAATTTGTTCCAGTCAGCACCCGTCTGGTCAGGGCAGGGCTGGGTGACCTGTCCTCCTATCATTACCCAGTGTGAGTTATTGAGATGGGGGTGTTTGCTGCGTAGGTTGGTGTGTTGTTTTTTTCCAGGAGAAGGAGATGAATGGAGGAGCCGATGGGTCAGCAGGTAATTGGGTTTGTCACTGCTGCAGTTGCCTAAATGAGTGATGGATAGTCCAGCCAGGAAGGAAGGAAGTGCTGCCATTCCCTGCTAACACATCTCCTGGGTTTGCCTTTTTCTTCAGAAGCCCCAATTGCATTAGGCAATCTAAAACACTGTTTCCAGCTCCTGTGTGCTTGATCACTCCTCCAGAGCCACCTTTGATATGCAGCTGCTGCCTGGTTTTGGCAGGGCTTGCCTTAATGCCTGTGGAGCCCAGACTTGCCTCGTTCAGTAGGACACAGTGGCCTACGCACGTGGGCTGCTTCTGTTTGCATTCCAGAAACTTCCACTGGTCAGACGAAGCGAGAATGTGAGTGATTTGCTGGTTTAACTTCCCACAGATTACTTCAAAGACATCAGTCAAATAGCAGCTGGCTTGTGGTTTTTAAGAAAAGTGCTGGGATGTTTCTGCAGTGTGGCTGCTGATGTTGGGCTGAGCCAGAGAAGCTGGGAGAGGGAGCGAGATAAACCGGGAAATGCTGCCGTGGGCTATTTCACCATCGCTTCCCTGAAGAGGCAAACACCACACACACATCCTCCAGCCTCATTTGCCAGCTCATCTGCCTACCTCAGGTGCCCTGCAAGGACATCGTGTTTAATGAGCGGCACTGGGAAACCGTTTTCAGTTCTCAAGCTCCCCTCTGCTGTCCTCTGCTGACTAAGATCTTGCCAAGAGCAGGTGGTAATTGTGGCACTGGCCACCGCAGCAGTAGGGGAGTGTGTGAGTATCAGTTCCCAGCACTCTCTGCCCCCCACACTGTGTCCTTACACAAGCGTTGGGGAAGATGCTTGACACAAACATTTTCCACTTAAAGCAATGAAACAGCCCTGATGACATCATTTGCCAAGCAGCTGCAGATAAACAGAGAGGTGTTTTGTTGTGTTGGTTTTGTTTTGGTTTTTTTTTTTTTTTTTTGTTTTGNTTTCATCCTACCAGACCCACTCGTACCTCATGTCGACACCGCGCTTGGTGCTGGGGGAACCAAGGGTGCTCAGGGCGTGGAGGTTGGGATCAGGGCGGTAACGGCTTCACTGTGCATCTTGCCTGGCTGGTGATGTTGGTGATAGCACAGCCGGTGCGCTGGTACACCCACCCACTGCAGGAGGACTTGGCTCCTTTCCTTCCTCATCGTAAGAAGTGCATGCAACTAGTAGAACGGGACTGTGAAACCTGCTTCAGTCGGCTTCTGTTTGCGAAGCAAAACCTTCCAAACCTTGACACAATTCACAGGAAGGAAAATTAAGTGAGAAGGATGGGTCAAGGGGCTCCAGAAAGGTACTTTTCACAGATTTTACTTTCTACCTGTTGAAAATCTGATGCTTCTAAGAGGATGCCTTTCCAACATCCAAACAACTCTGGTATTTGAGCTGCTAAAATCAGAGCCAAGTGCTTTCCAAAATGGTAGTGAATTGCTTTGGTCGTACTGGATTGCTCAACTTCCCCACCTGCTTCGCTGAGCAGCCGACCTGTGGGTTGTGATGCCAGACTTTCTGGGTGTGACGCCTTTAGCCCTGGAGGCCCCCAATATGCTTTGCAGATAGATGTCCTGATGGTATTGCATCATTCCTGGAAATTGTTCTCCATAACAGATGCAAAATTGTGTCTTAGAGAATGAAATCTTACCACTTCTCAAGGCTGCTTGAGAGGTTAGATATTATTTTATTGACTGCGGTTTCTGACCTTGCATCTTCTGTGAAGATTTGGTTTTGTATAGACACAGATTTTCAGTTTGCAGTTAACGTACTTTCTTGTTTTTTATTATTTTCAGATTACTCCTGCATACAGTCTGATAGCTATGCTGTGTCTTCTTGCAGTCGCTGGTTGACTGCAACATGAACATCTCTGCTGTGTTCACAGCCATGCGTAGAAGTGAACTGAAAAGTCAGCATTCGACACAAAGAGAATGTCAGCGGTGGATACGTAGTTCAGATCTTTTTCTTATTCTTTTTGTGTGTGTGTGTGTGAAAATTACCTTTATTTTTCAGGAACAGCAAAATGGTAGTGATTCTTTTATGAGAACACAAGTAAGAACAATTTCACTGGTTATGGTTAAGAATGAGACCCAAGAAAAACAGCCTGTAAGTATATAATACTTTTCATCCTGCTACTCATTTCACAAAAGCTTGCTGATTTGGGCGCTCTTTCTGGCAACCTGAGGGGAAGACAGATTACATATTCCACACCAAGATGACAGAAAGTGCTTTAAATGTTTAGCTTGTTTTTCTTTGAGAACAACTAAATCTTCATTGATTTTTCTGGAAATCAAAGCCGAACATATATAACTGGAAATAATAGCTCCGGGGGGAGAAAAAAAAAACAAGGAAAAAAAAGCATGACACTTTACATTGATTTAGCCATTATGTTCTACTGGACAAATGGAATATAGCAAGAAGAGCCATTACATGTAGTTGTTCCCAAAGGTGACCTTGATATTTACAAGTACTTGCACACAATTACAGCTTTAAGTACAGTACCAAGTGGTAGAGCTCTGCCCTTCTCTTTTTATCTTTTAAGTAATAAAATTACAAACAGTGCTTCTTAGTCATCCAAAAGATGCCACAGATGTGGGAAAAGCATCACTATGTTCCTTTTTATAGGGGAAGTACTAAAGGAATATGGAGAAAAAAAACCAAGTGGATACAAAGAAAAAGAAGAGATACTTCTCTGGGTCTTACTGACTGCCAGCAGCTGGACTTCCAAAAATCCTCTAACTCCCAATTCCTGAAGAACGCACTCAGGGTACTCCCTAAGGCACCAAAGAAGAAATCAGGGTTCAAACTGAGGTTTGCCATTTCCAGGTTTCACATTTCGGGCAGTCGAGCATGACCAAACCAGCCAGTTGCTAAAACATCTCTCCTAAACAGAAGGAATTGTTACATGACCATTATTTAAGATCCATTCAGTGACTTTAGAGGAGTAGCCACCAACAGATTCTCATCTCACCTTTTGTTCCCAAAGGAGAAGGGACAAACACACGTTGCCTTTGACTTGATAAAAATATATTTAGGAATCAGCAATGGGAAACAAATGCCCTCATCTCCTTAAAAAGCAATATCTTACTTCATGTGATCATGAACCCCGTCTTGGATCTGGAAGTCTAAAGATATGCTAATGGCCTGAGACTGACCAGGTGTCCATGTGCCAAATACCCAATGCTTGCATGGCTTTGTCCACACTAATAAATACAGTGGAGATCAGTACCTCTGGGCACTAAATACTTCTGGAAAGGAACCCACAGCCTCACTACCTCTCTGCTTTGGCTGTTCATACTGCTTGGGGTAGTCCTTCTGTGGGAGGTTTCTCTTGGAAAGAGTTAGTTGAAGAGATCCAAATTGGAGCCAAGGAGCTCAGAGTATGGAAAACCATATGGGTGATTCAGGACTTGAGCCCTGTCCCTGGCTCTCCTTTACTCAGTGTAGGTGCATCCTTTAAGACTACTTGTTCTTACACTCTTAGCCCACTTTTTTGTGGGCCTTTGCTGGCAAAGATACCTGTTTCTTAGGCAAAGGTAGCAAGTTCTTACTCTATCTCCCTTGTACAGGGTCATGGACACAGACAACCTGTGCAAAGTGTATCATAGAATCATAGAACGTTTAGAGTTGGAAGGGACCTTAAAGATCACCCAGTTCCAACCCCGCTGCCATGGGCAGGGACACCTCCCAGTAGAACAGGTTGCTCAAAGCCCCATCCAGCCTGGCCTTAAATACTTCCAGGGATGGGGCATCCACAACTTCTCTGGGCAACCTGTTCCAGTGCACCACCACCCTCACAGGAAAGAATTTCTTCCTAATATCTAACCTAAATGTCCCCTCTTCCAGTTTAAAACCATTACCCCTTGTCCTATCACTCCACTTCCTGACAAAGAGTCCCTCTCCTGCTCTCCTGTAGGCTCCCTTCAGATACTGGAAGGCTGCTAGAAGGTCTCCCTGGAGCCTTCTCTTCTCCAGGCTGAACAGCCCCAGCTCTC
>VZRU01000031.1:114009-165128 GCA_013398155.1 Pedionomus torquatus | reverse complement strand
CTTCTCATCCACAAGCACTCCCAAGTTCTTCTCCTCAGGGCTGCTCTCCAGCCATTCTCCACCCAACCTGTATTTGTGCCTGGGATTGCCACATACCAGGTGCAGGACCCTGCACTTGGCTTGGTTGAACTTCATGCCATTTGTATTAGCTCACCTCTCCAGCCTGTACAGGTCCCTCTAGATGGCAGCCCTTCCCTCCATTGTGTCGACTATACCATACAGCTTGGTGTCATTGGCAAACTTGCTGAGGTTGCCCTCTATCCCACTATCCATGTCCAGCAAAGATGTTAAACATCTAATACTAGTCCCAGTACTGACCCCTGAGGAATGCCACTTGTCATTGGTTTCCACTTGGACATGGAGCTGTTGACCACAGCCCTTTGAGTGTGGCCATCTAGCCAGTTCCTTATCCACCAAGTGGCTCATCCATCACATCCATGTCTCTCCAGTTTAGACACCAGGATGTCATGTGGGAGAGTGTGAATGCCTTGTGTAAGTACAGGTAGATGATGTCTGTTGCTCTCCCCTTGTCTACTCTAGTGCATTTGTAGAAGCCCACCAAATTTGTAAGGCAGGATTTGCCCTTGGTGAAGCCATGTTGGCTGTCACCGATCATGTCCTTATTTTCCATGTGCCTTAGCAGTGATTCCAAGAGGATCTGCTCCATGATCTTGCCAGGCACAGAGGTGAGACTGACTACCCTGTAGTTCCCTGGCTCTTCCTTTTTTCCCTTTTTGAAAATGGGGGTTATGTTTCCCCTTTTCCAGTCAGTGGGAACTTCACTGGACTGTCAAGACTTTTCTAATATAATGGAAAGTAGCTTGGCAACTCCATCTGCCCATGGATGGATTTTATCAGGTCCCAAGGATTTATGTATGTTCAGATTCCCTAGGAGGTCTTGAACCTGCTACAGTGGGTGATTCTTCATTCTCATAGCCCCTGCTTTTGTCTGGTCTTTCAACTTGGGTGGTGTGAGGAGAGGAGTTGGCTGTGAAGACTGAGACAGAAGAGTTTTTGAGAACCTCAGCCTTCTCCTTGTCTGTTGTTACTGGTTTGCTACTCTTTTTCATCACAGGGTGTGGCAGTGTGCTCTCCCTGTTTTTCCCACTCTTTCCTCCTCCACCAGCTCCTGCTCAGGCCATGGCTATCATAAGCTTTCTTTAATCTTCCTTTTCTGGTTGACATGCCTGTAGAAACCCTTGTTATTCTTAGCACCCCTGCTAAGAGCAGTAGTCTTGGAAGAGTCACTTGTGCTTGAATGAAAGTACCACTGGGGTTCAACTGCCTGGAGTGCAAAGGAAAGTGGTGGAAGCCAGAAACCAGATGGTGTCCCATCTCCTGGCCCTATTCAACCATGCCCCCCTCTGTAGACTACACCTGGTAAGGAAGGGAGGGATGGATAGATAGATAAATAGATAGATAGATAGATAGATAGATAGATAGATAGATAGATAGATAGATAGATAGATAGACAGACAAATAGACAGGCAGACAGACAATCTGTTTGATGTGTTAAGTGCCTGAACTGCTCTGTTCTCGGGGTTACTTTCTGTCCTTCCTAGTAAATCTTTAGAACAGAGCAGCAGAAAAACTGTGAACTAGAGCTTTCAGAAACATTTCAGAAGATGAGGAGGGCTAAGATAATGTGTCAAGTCATAGATGTGTTGATCACAGTTGCCTTTGAGGTTGTAAGGGATACCACCAAATGCATGGTATGACTACAGTAATGCCTGGATCCAGTTTCCAGGACTTTGTGTCCTGTGGGCAAGTCCCACCAAATTCCATTTGACTCAATGAAGTCCATAGTTGCTGTCCATGTCAGTATCTCATGCATTCAATGTTTTGCTGCCAGTACTTCCTCAACTATTTCCCTGTAGAACTGCATTGCACACTTGCCACCCTTTTCTTTTCTAGGCACCCTCTTCCCGTAAGCAAGGCACAAGGACTGTACCTTTGCTAAAAGATAATCTGCTCTGTTCTGGGGACATTTGCAAGATGAGTGTCAGGACACCGGGTATCACCTCACCTTTGCTCAAGGACTGTATTCAAGTTCAGGTCCTTGCCCATGATCCCTACCTGAGCTCTGCTGCAGACATGGCTTTGCCTGGCCACCTCCCTCCCTGAGCCCTTGCTCCTCACTGGCATCGAGTGTACACACTCGGGACATGAAAACAAGAAGAGGCCAGGATCTTTTGACCTTTTTGCCCACATGAAGTATTTTCAAAGCTGTGGAACAAAGAGTCATCCTGTGTTTGGTCTCCATAACAGTCCTCTTCAATTACCTGTGTTGGATCCTATGATCTTAGCTTATGTAATTGCCTGAAGGTATAGCTGTAGGGCTGCACGCTACTGAGCTGCTGCTCTCTGCCCTAGTTGTGGAATCCTGTTTTTGTTGGATCACTGTGCTGCAAAGGTTTCATTCATTCTGTAGTGCTGTTGTTCCCTTCCAAGAGGCTCTTATGTTTCCTCTCCTTTATTGCACTGCTGCAAGATCTTTATTATGGGGAGTTAAAATAGAACTAATTTGTTGTTTGCTAACAACTCCAGCATTTGTGAGGCAGCTGCACGCTTACTCTCCACAAAATAAATAATTCCCATCATTGTGGGCCTGGTTTGGCCCTCTCTGAAGCCAGTGGGACTTTTTTTTGATATTAACTAAGCATCAGATACTGAGGCTGATACTAGCAAAAGACCAAGCCCAGCTTTCAGAAGCATTGTATAGGATAGACAGAAGCACAATTGCTTCAGAACTGAGTATTGGGCATTCTGGTCAGTGGGGCTGATCTTGATGTTCACAGCCATGGGCTGCCCCCCCAGAGATGATGCTGTTAATTACTACATGTTAATTACCACTGCTGGAAGCCAGTATCTTCTGTAGAAGAGCCATAATGTGGTTCATGGGCTAGCAATTGTACCTGATGTTTTGTGAAACTGTTTTATCATCACAGCTCTGCTGAAATAAAAGTTTATCATCACAGCTCTGCTGCAAGGAGCATTGGGCAGGCAATGACAAAGCCAGAGGAGTTGCCTGGTCTGATTCTGCAGCCCAAAGTGCATAGCACAACTTCAGCTGTCACTGATGGTTTTGGGGTTGGTTTCCTCTCCTGACATTCTTACCAGCTGTACCATTTCTGTATCAAACTATCAATCCCTATTGACTTGTACGATTGCCCTCACTACTTTGAGCAGTGATGTCTCGAGTTTCCAGGCTGGCTTCTCAGGATCCTAGATGTCCATCAATTGTAGATGAATCTCCTTTGTGGATATATAGTGGATCTGTTGCTTCTCTGACATTGAAGTGCCAGTGTGGGTATATTGAATGGTCTGAGATGAGACACTGGCAGTCTTGTTTGAAATTGTTTTGAATAATCTAGTAAAGCCAACCAAGTTTTGGTAAGGACGTCTAGATTTCCATGAAGTTTTCAGTTATTTCATCAGAGTTAGATCTACTTTATTGACTGCAAATCAAGCCTGTTCGTTTTTTTGCCTGATTTGGTCTGATTAATGAACAGCATGTGATTTGGGCGGGGGGGCTTCTAATTTTCAAGGGATGGTCTGTGCTTCACATCTTCTCCCCTTGTGCTGCATCGTCCAGCCACTGTTACTAGACCTGCACCAGTTTGCACACAGCACCTAAGAAAATGACCTGGTGACTCTTGGAGAAGGACTCTGATGAGGTTTTGCTCTCAGCTTCCATAGTGCATCTCTGCTCACGTGATATTTTTGCTGTAACTAAGTGTAATTCGCAATAAATATCTGCTCAGGTGTAAAACAATCACCTATCTCATAAAAGGCCTCCAGCTAAATCGCCCATGTTTGTGTGGGAGTGTTTTCTTTTCCTCTTGCAAAGAGTCCTTATAAGGAGTAATAACGCTGAAGAATCTGTTTAAGAAAAATGTTTATCGAAGGTTTACTATTTCACAGGTTTTACTGTAGAATCATTTACGCAAAGCTGTGAGTCACAAGCTGAATTTCAGTGTCTGAAATCACTGGCAGAGTGAATGAATTTCGTGCATGACAAGGAGCTCAGTAATCTGCATGCATTACAGTCAATTCATAATTGCTTTAAAATCACATGGCAAATGATTATAATTAGGACAGCTGCTAAAATCAAGAACAAAAGAAGGCCAGAATCTGACGCTATTTACTGTTATGTTTCTCCTCCTTGAAGATTTGTGAAAGACATCCTAACTCCTAACTGAAAAGTGCAGTAAAAATCATCACTGCCCCTTCCAACTGCTGCAGTGTCAGAAAGTTTGTCAGAAACGTCTGTGAAGTGCAACATCTACTCCTGGTAGATGTCACAGGGACCTAGGCATAAAGACACAAAATAGACATGTCTGGACAGCAATAACTTCATTGTTGGATGGTCGAGCCTACCTAGTAAATTGAAACGACCTCTGTCTGTATCTGGGGTGTGCTATATCTATTAATACAGACCTTCCTCTAGGGTGTTCTCTCTCTAGTAGCCAGGAGAAGAGATGTCTGTGTGTAAAGGGAACATCTCCATGGGTGAAAGGTGCCTTAGGAAAGTACACGTCACTCTTGAAAGAGGCGACCATCCATCAGCCCTACAGACTGGAGGACTGAAACTGCAGCTAAGTGACTAGAAAAAACAGAACAGGATGAAATCCTGAAAACAGCTACTTTGGTGATAGAGGCTAAAACCAACCTAACACCCACTCCCCACCCCAGCCCACCTGATAAGACAGAAATGGACCGATTACTAGTCAATGGGTTAATGCACTGGTGGTATAAGAATGAGCTCAGCCTGTTTAAGTCCCACCACGTGGCTGTGAGCTCTCACCCGAGCCCCCGTCTCACCGGTGGTGCAGAGACACAGTCCCTTTCCTGCAAGGTGCTCGTTACCCCAGAACAGGGTGGGAAACAGCTGATCTCTTGGCAGGGTGTGGAGCTGAGGGAGACACTAGGACAACCTTGAACACCCACGGGGCGGTGACGCAGCACATCAGCATCTGAAATGCTGCCCAGAGTTTTGAAGCCCTCAGAGCAAAGATGAGTTTATAAGGGGGACTTCATTGCACGCTGTGGCTGTTGCCTCTGGGTATTGGTGGTTTATCCGTGCATGATGGGCAGCGTGGGAGGCAGTGCTCATGAGAACAGCGGGCTGTGGGGCAGCGCGGCCCCCATCGCTGCCAGCCAGCAAGCTCTCCCAGCCCCATGGGAGTGAGAAACTTTCTGAAGATAGCTCTGCACAGGAGAAGGCTGCTGACTCCAAGTGTGTGGGCATAACTGAATCAAAGAAGTGAACTCACCCAGTTTACGGCAGCTGGCACAGATCATTATTGAACTGAATCAGCGCAGAGAAAATGCTTCCTACCCCATAAATCCAGATGAACCTGATTAATTCCTGGGACATTTTATTATCAAGAGATTATATTTACTCCTCATTTGAGGATTTGTTTGAGGGTCTTTTTTGGCCAGGTCAGCTGCCGGCCTGAGCCTGTTTTCTTACCTGTCTGGCTATCCCAACACGATGCACGCTTTGTCATGGACATGTTGCATGGAGGTGCCACTTTGGCGATGTCAGCCCAGAGAGTGAGGCCACAGACTAAACCCTGCCTGAGAAGGGGAGTGTTGCCCACCCTACTGCTGGTCCATGCAGCAGCAGAAAGCCCGTTCTTCTGCGTCTGAGAGATACCAAGACTCTGACACCCCAGCTTCACTTCTGTTCTTAACCGCAGCCTCCACCACTAACATATGCCTAAGACAGGGCTAACATCGAGTTCCAACCCCCCTGCCATGGGCAGGGACACCTCCCACTAGAGCAGGTTGCTCAAAGCCCCATCCAGCCTGGCCTTGAAAATCGCTTTAGGGCCCATCTAATGTAAGCTAAGAAGAGATTCATCTGAGGAAGGGCCTTGTCTTCTTCCTGAGGCTCTGACTAGGAGGACTTTCTCCAGGTGACATATTGTATTTTACATTGTCTTTTTGCTCTCAGCAAGCCAATGCTCCTGCCAGATTTCCCCTTCCTTCTGCCATGCCCTCTGCAGCAAGGGAAAAGGAAGGGCTAATTCATGTCTGCAAGAGGCTGACCCCCATTCTTTTCCCAGGATTAAGAACACTCCTCAGACGTTTTGGTGGAGAATTTAATAACCTTCCTGAATAGCACAAGGAGCTCCTGGGCCTGGAGGCATCATATTTAATACTGACAACCAAGCACATTGTCACACCCAGATTTAGCATTCCTGTCAGCCACACAAGAACTAGAGAAAAGAAAATTCAGTCAGATCAGTGCATTTTCATCATTGGCAGCAAATCCAGACAGCGCAGGATCCAGGCTGACCCTATTTCAAGAGGTATGTGCCAGTCACCGCAGGTGTTCCCAGGATATGCAGTGTTTGGAGTGATGCCCAGAGGTCAAGGTGCTTGAGCTCCGACACAGCTCAGCAGCAGTGATGCTGTGCAATGTGCCCATCTTGGCAGCTGCAGCTGATTTGATGACTATGGAGGCAATGCCAGTTAGGAAGAAATGTATGTGCTGCCAATCACCACTGTAAAACCAGATGTTGGAAGTTTTGTTTGCAGTTAGCCGGCTGATCAAGTGGCAAATCCTTCATCTGCAGGAGTAAGAGAATTTGGCATACAATTCTTCCTTTAGACGTGGCAAGGAAGAAGGCTGATGTGTCACAATTAATTGGTTAAACGCAGAGTAAGGGTAAGGGGAATTAGACCTGAGATCAAAACCGCCAAGTACAAAGAGGCAGTTTAGATTCCAGGTGCTTTGAACTTAAATAATTAATAATTAAGATGATCCTTACAGATCCTTACATGTCATCCTTGTGACATGTTTTTATTTCCCCAGCTAAATAGAAAGCAATCTGGCTATCAGTTTAGCCTTCATATACATATCATGCTCTGTGAAACCTTCAAGCACAAAGCTGGAACTCCAGAAAGTAAGCCCCCTGGGTCAACTCACAAGCCAAATGATGGGCACAAGCTGCTCGCAGCTGGGCACCAACTTGCCTTTCTGCCATTATCTGTGGTCTCTGAAGGTAAAGTCATGTGTCCTAAAGAGTCACTGCCTTGGTGGCTGTTCATTGCTGGGATCCTGTGCTTATCACTTAAGACCAGAAAAGGCTTTTTCCATTGTGGTCTTGTCAAATCTTTTATGTATGTTTCTCAAGCCTCTCTTGCAAACCAGACTTTTAGAATAATAGAATAGAATGGTTAGAGTTCGAAGGGATCTTAAAGATCATCAAATTCCACCCCCCTGCCATGGGCAGGGACACCTCCCACCAGACCAGGTTGCTCAAAGCCCCATCCAGCCTGATCATGAACACCTCCAGGGATGGGGCATCCACAGCTTCTTTGGGCAACCTGTTCCAGTGCCTCACCATCCCCACAGTGAATATTTTTTTACTGATATCTAATCTAAATCTACCCTCTTTCAATTTAAAATCATTACCCCTTGTCATATTGCTATATTCTCTGACAAAATGTCTCTCCCCTGTAGGCCCCCTTTACATACTGAGAGGCTGCTATAAGGTCTCCCTGGAGCCTTCTCTTCGCCAGGCTGAACAACCCCAACTCTCTCAGCCTGTCTTCGTATAGGAAACTTGATACATCACACTACATTACAACTCATGTGCTTGTTTATTCTCTGTTTCTCCTCAGGTTTAGAACAAAGTTAGTCTTCAGTGAGGCATGGCAGTTCTGTAAGACGGAAATAGTAGTCTAGGGCAGTTTTAATCCAAAATTCACAAGCTTATAAGGGCTCTGTTTATCTACTGCAGATCAACAGACACAGGCAATGAGTTTTATCATGCTATCTATAACAGTCAGGTAATTGTGAGGTCTAGCCATGTTTCCAGCATGCAGCGGGAGCTACTGGACTTCTGTTTGCTTCTAGAAAAGAACAGTAACAGGCACTATAAATGAATGGGGTATCTACATCCTGCATGACAGCAGCTTAACAAAGGTTCAAAGGGGCTTCTTACAGTCTCAGCTGCATTCCTCAAGTCAGTTTAGCGTGGCTCAAGCAAACTGGGGCAGAACATACCATTGTTCGGAGGGGCTTTAAGGCTGTAATGGGCTGAGGAACAGGGAAGGAAGGAGGCATGCTATGGAGCAATCTTCAGGAGCACTCTTCAGCAGCTGAGCCTTGAAGATTAAATTTGACTTTATTCCCTGACTTTTCTTCAAAAGGGGAGAAGACAGCTATGAAAATGAAAGTCAGACTAAAAAAGATCTAACACTGTCCATAGGACCACTGGATGTCAGTGTGCAGTTAGACTCTTATTGACAGAGAGGGGTGAAACATCAAACATCATGTAGATATTTGACAAGGATCAAATCTCATTAAAAAGTTATCTTGCAGATGTTCCTAGCGCCGCTTCATATGTGGCGTGCAGAAGATTCACCAAGGATATAAATTATTAACCATCTAATGGGAAAGGCACTCACAAGGAAATTCCTGTCCAGAGAATCTTCAGCTCTGGAGGCAGATGCAAGTCCTGTGGTTTATTCAATAGGTATGCCATTAGAAAAAGCACACTGCTTAAATAGCTGGGTTGCTTTATTCAATTTCGTGCATTATTACTTTGAGTTATACAGACTTAAAGCAAACTTCTCTGCCTCCTGCCAGCAAGTTTTGCCATCTCACATAACACAGTCCATGTGCAGGGTAGATTTATTGAATTTCTCTCAGCTAGTGGCTACCCAGCCTCATTGGTTTTAGTCTTAGGTTTTCCTTGGGTGGTAAAGGCACAGATTTCTACATTTTTGAAGAATGTTTAAGCAGTTTCCAGGAAATAGATGCATATCTGGATGTGTTCTAGCGTTACCTAAATGGTCCTTAAGAAATTGGCAGCAGATGTTTAAAACGGAAAACTCCAGCATTTCACAAACAGTCTCAAGTTCTGTTTATTCAAAAAATGTACTTAATAAGTCCATTGTGAGCATAATCATAAAGTAAACTGGATGCATTTGCTATGACACTTTTAGCTGTAACTCTTCTGGATTTTGTTTTCTTTGGAGCTCAGCAAGAGCTGAAGACCCAAAAAGTGACCTTCATAATTCATTAATCATCACAGAATACTTCCTTGAGGGAAAGAAATATGAAAGGTATGTGGAGTGCTGAAAGAGGGTGGCTTGTTTCACTGGAGATTTGAGAGTCTGGGCTCCCAGCCAAAGGATGATTTTTCTTAAAGAAATGGTCCATCCAGCCCCCATGCAGTTGATGCCCCCATACACCCATCCAGCCTGGTGTTTGTGGTCATTTCCCCTCTGTCCTGCCTGCTTCTCTGAGCCTGATACCTCCTGAAAGGCTCATGGCTCACCTCTTTCGGCAGCTCAATTGAAATGGGTGGAACTCTGGCTTGGCTTGCTACTCCAGCTACGGCTTAGCATAAACACTGTCACCTCCACCAGAGACTGGCTTTACCCTGCTCTCCATCAGCCAGTTTCCAGCACGGCCTGTCTCCTCCTGGACATAATACACAGAGTCACGGAATCACAGAATGATATGGGGTTGGAAGGGACCTCTGGAGGTCATCTAGCCCAACCCTTCTGCCAAAGCAGGTCCACCTAGAGCAGGTTGCGCAGGAACACGTCCAGGCAGGTTTTGAACACCTCCAGAGATGAAGACTCCAACACCTGTCTGGGCAGCCTCTTCCGGTGTTCTGCCACCCTCAAATTGAAGAAGTTCCCTCTCATGTTTAGGTGGAACTTCTTAGGTTCAAGTTTGTGCCCATTACCTCTTGTTCTGTCACTGGGCACCACTGAAAAAAGACTGACCTTATCCTCTTGATCCCCACCCTTAAGTATTTATAGGCATTGACCGGATACACCCTCAGTCTTCCCTGTCCTTCTTGAACTGGAGAGCCCAGAACTGGACACAGTACTCCAGATGCAGCTGCACCAAGGCAGAGTAGAGGGGGAAGATAACCTCCCTCAACTTGCTGGCCACACTGTTCTTGATGCACCCCAGGATGCCATTGACCTTCTTGGCCACCAATGCATACATACATCTATGTAAGTAAGATAGAAAGGGATGGGAAATGAGCTTTGGCCACCGACCTGCAGCTCTCCTGGTGGCATACTTAGCAGCACGCTGCCTGGCATGGTTTTGGGCCATGGCAGTTACCCTTCTACCCTGCAAATGCCTGGTTGTTGTTCAGCTCTCAAAAGACCCAATATACAGATAGACCCAATTGCCTGTATGGATCTACACCTCCACTGTAGGTGAAGGCAGGTTAGCCAAGCAAATGCAAGCTGTGGTGTGCCACTTGTCCTCCAAGGCTGGAGAAGAGGCCATGGAGATGTTCACTTCACACTTTCAGTTGCAGTCAATGAGACTGTGGTGGGTCAACCCTTGCTAGTCACCAGGTGCCCACCAAGATGCTCTATCAGTCCCCTCCTCAGCAGGACAGAGTGGGGGAGAAAATAAGATGGGAAAGAAAACCCTGTGGGTCAAGATAAAGGCAGTTTAATAAAGAAAAAGTGAAGGTCACACACTGAAGCTAAAGAAAACAAAAGATTCATTTTCTACTTCCCAGAAACAGGCAATGTCCAGCCACTTCCCAGGAAGCAGAGCTTCAGTACATATTGCAGTTGCTTTGGAAGACAAACATAATAATGTCCCCACTTCCTCCTCCTTTCTCTTAGTTTTTATTGCTGAGCAGACATCATATGGTATGGAATATCTCTTTGGTCAGTTTGGGTCAGCCATCCTGGCTACATCCCTTCCCAAGATCTTGCCCACCCCCAGCCCACCGGTGAGAGTGGGAATGTTGGCAACACAGCCTTGATGCTGTGCGAGCACTATTCGGCAGCACCCCAACTACTGGTGTGTTATCAACACATTTCTAATTACCAATATAATACACAGCACTATGAGGGCTGCTAGGGGGAATATTAACTCCACCTCAGCCAGGCCCAGTACAGGTCCATCCTTCTGCCCTGCCCTCACACATAGTTGCTCTTAAGACAAGCAGACACCATCTGTTCTGGCACAGAAGAGACTAAAGGAACAACTGCGCATCTCAGAAGGAAACTTCTTTGGCCTCTTGGGCTCAATAACAGAAGACTTTTGAGAACTCAACTCGTGATAAAATAAGCCTGACAGAGGGAAGAGCCCAGATCTACTGTCACCTTGGAGGTGAGGCTGCCCTTGTGCTGCTTAAGGATGTTTCAAGCATCTCAGTAAGGTCCCCCACCAGTGCTGCCAGCAGCAAGCTGGGTCTCCCCACCATGCACATAGCGATGGCTGCTCTGGTTTGGTGAATCCATGTGCCATCTGCAGCTGGGGTGGGATGGCAGCTCCATCAGCAAACACCACTTTTTAGCATAGGACTTCTGGCTGTTCTTCACTCTTCTCCCATGCATCCTCCTACTCTTGGACCCATGCTTGTGGCCACTTCATTGTCTGACTAGTGCGGATGAAGCCTGTGGTGAGTGTTGCAACTGCTTGCGTGGTCTCCTGGAGTTCAAACATACTGATTCTGTTTTTCCCCACAGATGTTGCGTCTTCAAGCTTGAGCTATTTAAAGTAATCACCAACATCTGTCTGTCTTACCAGTGATGTACAACCAGACATTAAAAGCCTCAGCTTTTTCTTGTAGGTCATGTTGCATCAGAAAACATGGCCCAAACTACAGATCTGTAAAACATTGCTGTGCATTACATTCCTCAGTCCATACTTGGACATCAAGATAAAGCAGATCAGTCTTTAAAGGCACTCAGCACTGTGGATTTCACAGATTTTGTCAGTTGTTTGCTTAAAACTCATCTATCAAAGGTCTGGGGAGGTCCCTGCTGACTGGAAGCTACGCAATGTTATTCCAATCTACAAAGAGGGTATGAGGGAAGACCCAGAGAACTACAGACTTGGTAGTCTAACCTTAATTGCTGAAAAAATATGGATAAAATTATACTGAGTACTACTGAAAGGCATTTAAAGAATAATGCAATTATCAGGCACAATCAACTTTGATTCACAAAGGGAAAGTCCTGTTTAAGTAAATTGATATCTTTCTATGATAAGGTCACCCACCTAGGTGGGAATGAGGTGGATAAGGAGAAGGCAGTGGATGTAATTTTTCTGGATTTCAGTAAGGCTTTGGTTACTTTCCCTCAAGGCATCCCTCTGAACAAGTTGCCCAACTGTGGCATGTTCACGCCACAGTTGGTGAAGAAATGGTTGAAGGACAGAACTCAAAAGGCTGTAGTGAATGGGGCTACTTCTGGCCAGTGACCAGTCACCACAGGTGTTCCTCAGGGTTCAATTCTAGGGCCAGTTCTGCTCAATGTTTACCAACAATCTGGATGCACCATTAGTGAGTCTGCTGATGAGACTAAACTGGGAGGTGCTGTTGACTCTTTTGAGGGACAAGAGGCCTTGCAGAAGGATGCCCCAAGCCTGTCAGTGTTTAAGAGGCACTTGGACATTGCCCTTAATAACATGCTTTAACTTAGTCAGTCCTGAATTGGTCATGCAGTTGGACTGGATGATCATTGTTGGTCACTTCTGACTGAAAGAGTCTGATTCGATTCAATTCAATTAGATTCTAAAAGGAATGAGAATGTGTTTAACACAGTACACTCTTCATAACTCATCGATTATCTGAGGTAACTCCTTGTGTCGTCAAGAAAGTCTCCTTCTGGCCTAGTTTGCTACAGTAATGAAGCTTTTTGTGATACCAGGGTTTAGGTAGAAAAGTCAGTGTGCAAATGTTCCTCCTTATACTGTACTATCAAACTGTGATTGACATGAGTTAATGTGTCCCAGAGCTCAGTTTTTACAAGTTTCACAAAACTAAATGGCTATGTGTATGAGAAAGCGAGACCCCGGGAATGTGGAGGAAGCAGGAGAGAAAGACCATTGTCTTCACAGATACCAGGGAAGCTCTGTGGGAGAGATACTACATCAGGGCTACCTCAGCCACTGGAAAAAATCCTGGAGTTCACACAAAATAATCCAGTGACCCAGCAGACCCCCTCGGAAAACCAGTCCTATGCTGCCTAGTATCCACTTCACCAATGTTTCCACCAGAAGTCGTATTTTCTCACAGTAAACCTATCACCAAAGTTATCTTCATCCCCACACTCGCTCAAGTGCTCTTTATAAGCTGGAGAGAAGATAACAAGAATGTGACTTATCTTGGAGGAACATCTGCTCATTCTGGAAAGTGGTGAAGTGGCCTCTACGTTTGTAGAGAGGAAAAGTGCATATCTGGAGACACTGAAGTGATAATGGGTAACAAATCAGACACATATTTGCAAGAAAACACATCCAGGCATAATGCTAAAGAAAAAAACAGTTAAAAGTCCTTGTTTGGACATCATGGGGTCAATGCAGAGAGACAGAGCCCTCTGGCCTCACTCCAGCACAGCAGCTGAGCAAGGTTTTATTTTAAGGGTATGTATAATCTCAGTAAAGCAAGTAGGATTACTCACATGCTTAAAGTTAAGGTTGAAAACTGCTTCTCTGTGTGTGGGCCAGGGTGCTTACTATGAGGGTCATAGAGCTGGAAGGGACCTTAAAGATCATCAAGTTCCAACACAGACACAGTACTCCAGGTGGGGTCCACGAGCGCAGAGGGGCAGCATCACCTCCCATGACCTGCTGGTCACGCTTCTTTTGATGCAGCCCAGGATACGGTTGGCTTTCTGAGCTGCCAGCGCACACTACTGATTGATGTTGAGCTTCTCATCCACCATCACTCCCAAGTTCTTTTCCTCAGAGAAAGACAAGATCATCCTTGCTGCCTTCGCAGCTTCTGTGATTTTATGTTGGGCCCTAAGACCACTGTCTTGGTGGGATGACAGAATCCAGAGTAAATCCACAGAGTCAGGAGAAGTCCAGAGTGATCAACTTGTACGGGAAAATTATAAAGCTAAACAGAGTTTGTCTCCAATGTAACAGAGTGTGTGGGTAGATGTGAAAATAGTCTGTAGATATCTGTAGAGAGTAAACACCATTGGTAGAGAAAAATTGCTTAGGCAAACACACTGGCAGCGTAATTAGGGTAAATGAGAGCAAATTAGGAAAAGGAAAATTCAGATTAAACACTAGGAATGTACTACTGATGAGAGAGTTTACACTGTGAAACTGCTGTCTTTGGTTCTGCTATCTTCTGCAGTTCTGCTGGAACTCAGTCCTCAGGCTGGAATTGCACAAATTAACATTAATGCTGTGGATTTTTCACTTGTTTTAGCTTTAATTGAAATGTCCTTGCATGGTTCAACGTACTCCTGTTACACATCAGACCACTCAATGCCACCTCTACAAGAAGGGAGATAATGAGCCAAATTATGCTCTGAATAATACCAGTATCAATCTTCTTCACCTTCAGTGGTTTTGGGCGAGAGATATTGTAGCAATGGAGATCAGATGCTGTTCTCTTCCAGACTGTTCAGGTTTAGGTGATGTAACACATTTTGTATGTCTGCTTTTTGGTTCTTTTTTTAATCTTTAAGTGTCAAAGATCTTGTCATACCTGCACATAATTACTTCTATCATCTAAAAATACTTGCCATTTTACAAAATTATTCAGAGCTCTTTTGCGTGGTGAAGCACACCACACGCCGAGATTTTAATATGAGCTGTCTGTTTAATATGTCTGCCTAAATCTTGTGGATCATCAAGGGAGAACCAAAGACTGTCCCTGATGCCACAGCCTGCAGTGGAGGTGCCCCTGCCATTACCCGTGGCTTTGTGTTTCAGAAAGCTGATGGCTTTCCTTCCACAGAGGACAAGTTGCTGAACTGATCAGCCCCTGGATTCAGATCCACAGGACAATTCGGTCCTGGGGTGAGGGCTCCAAATGCCTGTGCAGAGCTAGACAATGGTGTCCAGAAGAGTTTGTGATGAAGACATCAGCTCTTAGCAGTTTTGCATCCCAGCTTTAGGCAGGGAATATCCTGCTTCTGTTCCCACCCTTGTCTTCTAATTCTGCTTTTTCCTTTTGCACAGAAGAAGACTGTGAGCCCAAATAAACATCATCCAAGGTCCAGACCCATGGACACATACGTCTGGCACAGCAAGCTCCCACAGTGGCTGCAGAGGAATCATTCCTACTGGCACCATCAGTGCCTGTTTGCCTAGAAACCCTCTGTGGATCAGGGATGTTGCACCAGAACTGAGTGAGAGGGACTGCTGTGAGGACACAGTCCCTGGTCCAGGCAGAGACCACGCTGTCCCTACTTGGGGGCTGGTGTGTTAGAGCAAGGAGAACCCCCAGCCCAGCCCATGTGTGCTGTCTCCCCCACTCCCCAGCCTGCTGCAAGGGCAGTGGGGCAGTGGGTCCCCACTCTGCCAGGCAGGGTGCAGAGCAGTGGGGCAACCCCAAAGCTCTGCAGATGCTCCTCCTCCCTCTCTGGGAGATAAAATGTTAATAGCACAAAGTGTGTTTTATGGCTTGATTCATTGCCGTGAGTAACTTTCTCTGCTATTTGCCTCCTCGCGGTTGCTAGAAGAAGCTGCCGTGAGAGCAAGGTTCGAGGCTTTGTTTTTCTTCTATGGCAATCCTTTCCTTGGCAAAAATGCCTCCCGTCTACACAAGCAGCTGGTGGCTGAGCAAATAATTTTTGGGGAGCTTGGTTTCTGAGGAAGTGTTGCATGTGCCCCTTACTGTAACACTCTATAAACACTGGTGTCACTGCGAGAGCGGACGGCAGTTATCGTTGTGTTTCATGATAAACACAGATGGTGTTTATGTTTAAATATGCCAAATGTGGTAATGAGAGCAAACTTTGAAAGGATTTATTTTTATGTTGTTTCCATTCTGGCCTCTGATAATTAAGGCTGCTGTGACCTGCCTTTTGGAGGAGGAAAATATATTTATGCAGCGCTATTCAGGATTCTAAAATAACTCAGGGAGGTTTTGTTTGGTTTTTGCTGAAGGACACTAAGGTCCTGTTTCCCAGGAGGTTTTATTGCCCTGTATTGAAAACTAGACCAAGGTTTATGGAGATAATCTGGCTCCTGTTTTATGCATATCTTTACTGCTTCTAAGACATTCCGCAGATTTTGGTGCTGAAAACCTGGGCTAAATTCATGCCAGGCTGCTCTGAAAGGGCAATCTGACCGCTTGAGCCAGAGAGAACATGCCTGCTTGTCTTCTGTCTTCAGGCCAACGCATGGGGAGTCTTTCAGAGCTCACACAGCCTTGTGCCACCAGCATTGGCACTGGATGCTTGGGCTGAAAGAAATGGTCTGTGACATTTCAGTGGGGTCAGAGTGGGAAAGATGCTAATGTGGCATATCAACCATGCTGGTTGTGGGTCCTCAGGATTTAAATTTTGATCCCTATTGTCCCACTGTTTTATTGCACTAAAGGTCACAGGCTCCCAGGCACCTCTTCTGTTATCTAATATAACCTCTAGCAGAACCTCATATGCCGAGTTCTTAAATAGCTGTACCTAAATGTCACTGTTGTGGGAGGAGACGGCGTGCTCCCAGACTGCATGCTCTGTTGGTGCAGAGCTACTGCAGGGACAGCAAACAAAGCAGAACAAAAGAAAAAAAAGTATAATTTCTTTAAATTATTTTAAAATTTGAAATCTTTCTGAGGTGACTATATAATACAATCAGCTTTTTAACCATTTGAACTTCCAGGAATAGTACTGGTTTCTTAAAGGAAAGCAAAAATCTCACTGCATATTTTGTGTCTTTGAGATAAAAATAATATTTTAAATCTTTATTCTCTCTTCCTGTTGCTTACAGATACAGTGAGGAAGATGCTGGGGTATTTATTTTATTCTATACATATCATCATTTAAATCATGGCCGATGAGCTTTGTGAAATGGTACTTCCAGGAGTCTATAAGACAGCAGCTCTCTTAGAGACAGCTGTATCTGTTTTCTTCTCTACTTCAGCCCGGCATCTACAGCTGTATTCATAGACTTGCACAAGAGGCCTGATTTTCTGCACTGCCAAGCATCTTCAGCTTCCAGCATTGAAAATGAGAGTGGATTAGGGGGCTGAACACTCAAAGTGGGAAATATTGACTTCCATGGCCATCTCAGCACCACAGCATCAATCGGCAAGACACCCAAATGCAAATCACGGTCCAGGAACTGCTGATCATGCCTGTTTCTTTTTTCAGTGCTACACACAAGTCTACAGGATGAAACTGGTCTATGGAGTCTGTTTCCTGTAAAAGCTGACCCAACTGAGAACATGAACTTATTCTTTTAGGGTCAATGCAAAAGTTAATGGTGAAATGATGACCGGATCACTTGAAAGAAGGGGGATAGATACAGGGGTGTTGCATGCACTGAGTGGGTAACCTATGATGAAAGCTTAGGTAAAGGTTAACTATTGCATGTGTGGAAACCAATGAAAAAGGCCTTGCAAACTGGCCACTCACAGAGGCAAACTTAAAACCAAGTCCAAGTCAGTTGTTAGAGTAGCTCCTAAACACTCAAGAAACTTAGACTTTCAGTCCTGGTTGTCCAGATCCCCCTATGACCTTCAGCGATTCAGCTCCTACTAGATTCTTATCACCTAACTTTAGGTATTTAGGCTTCCTCTGTAGAGAATTGAGACATAAAGGCACTTCAGAGATAATCCACATGAATCACCTCCAGGTAGCCTCTACTGAACTCACCCTGGCTGAATGATGCCTTTCCTGTGCTGGAGAATCCCGAACTAGATGCAGTATGTAGATGCGGTCTAGTGGATGCTAATTAGAGGGTATAATGCCTTCCCTTGATCCACTGCACTGCTCCTGTTATTGCAGCCTGTCTGAGTGAAGGCTAAAGAATGGTACATGTGCCTCATCCTTTTGCCCGGCTTGTATGAAGTGATGGAGCTACAGGTTATTCCTCTGGCCCTGTTTCCATCCCATGGCAAGCGCAACAAACACTCCACATGGACCTCCAGGCACCCCCACAGAAGTGACGGTGAGTTTTAAAGTTCAAGCAGGACTTAATTTTACACCCAGTCTCAAAGATGGGCAATACCTGGGCAGTTGTTTAATAAGATGTGAGCAATACCTGCTCAGTAGAAAGACTCTGGTCCACCTTGTCATCTGGGTCCTAACATTTTCCTTCAAGAAGCCTATCATCATAATGCAGAACTTAGAATAACTGATTTCTTAAAAGGAACACTGGAATTTGGTTTGATTTTGCAATGACTAAGTAACAAAAATAGTTACAGCCAAATATTAATCCAAAAGAAATGAGAAATGAAGGATCAAGACACAGAGATCACTAGATGTTCCACATCATTTGATTTTAAACAGTTGCTAGGAACTAGGGGAAGCAACAGAAGTGCTTGTCTTTTCATAAAAATGAAATTTTTGAGGGAACGCCAGCTGCCCTACAGCATCCTTCACCGAATCCCAAAATAGGCTATTGAAGTGCAGTACAGAAACACGAAAAATATTTTAAGAGCAGTTGAAAGAGATTGGAACTGCCATCCTCGACTAGAAAGAAAGAGAATGGGTCCGGGGAGCCGTGTTTAAGTAACCCAACCAACCTCCAACCAGGCCGATTTCCAGGGGTCTGTCCTTCTTTCAGCCCTTCTTTCCCCTGGCTGCTGGCACCACCTTGCGGCATCCGAAACGGCAGTATTTACTGAGAAGCGAGCCTGGCCGAGCAGGGGCTGCCAGCCCAGCCAGCGCCCGGCAATTCCTTCCTCTGCAGGCATGGAAAAGGCTCCAAGGGAACGGATAAATCACCACCAGAGCAAACACTGTTCTGGCGCTCAGAGCACGACTGTTAGGAACTATCAATCACAGCCCTAATCTCGTTCTTATCCAAAACAGTCACATCGCATTTATATCCAAATTCCTGGCAATATCATAGCTGGTCAGACTCCCAAGACTTTCGCTTAACTGGCATTTTACAGAATATCACTGACATCATACAGCTGTAAATTCCAAAGGGCTTTAAAAGCAATAATTAAAAGGCACCATTAAATTGTCTCTGAGCTGGAAGATGTCAGCTGGCAGTAGGTGAGCAGAACGCCTAATGGGAAAAGTGAGAATTTTGCCAAAGGACATCTGAGCTAAACCATGTTGNAAAAAAAAAAAAAAGAAAAAGAAAAAGAAAAAGAAAAAGAAAAAGAAAAAGAAAAAGAAAAAGAAAAAGAAAAAGAAAAAGAAAAAGAAAAAGAAAAAGAAAAAGAAAAAGAAAAAGAAAAAGAAAAGAAAAAGAAAAAGTATAGGACCTTAAAATGCAAATTCTTTCCTTATAGAAGCTTTCTTGATCCATAGAATCTTATCCAAAAGAGCATCACAAAATAAGCTGCATTAAATTTCAGCCAGTCTAGCATTTGAGATCAGACATTAAAGCTGCTAAACACTCTTCTTCCACATGGCTGACAATCTGAACAAGTAATTTTCTGCATTAATTCCATTCTTATATCTCCAGAAGGAGTTTATTTCATAATTCACAAGATGAAGTATAACCTTACTCATTTCTATCACATGTAAAATACACTGTGCTTGCTTACAGTGTTCCAATTTTTAGCACTGACTGTTAAATAGAGTGATTAATGATAAACAGTGATTAATGGATGAACTAACACTCTGCTTTGGAGCACAGGGAAGCTTTCTTGGAGATCAGATGGAAGTAAACAGCAGACATTTAGATAAGAAAAAATTATAAAAGAACCAATAAAAGCAATTTAATTGGGCTTAGCAGCAGCAGTTGAGATCTATAAATCTGCAACAGATATATATAATCAAGGAGGACTGAGCTGAAGTTACTGAGAACCGCAGAGGGGCTCTTTGTCAGGAAGCATACTGATAGGACAAGGGGTAATGGTTTTAAACTGGAAGAGGGGAGATTTAGATTGGATATTAGGAAAAAAATCTTTCCTGTGAGGGTGGTGAGGCACTGGAACAGGTTGCCCAGGGAGGTTGTGGATGCCCCATCCCTGGAAGTGTTCCAGGCCAGGCTGGATGGGGCTTTGAGCAACCTGTTCTAGTGGGAGGTGTCCCTGCCCATGGCAGGGGGGTTGGAGCTCGATGATCTTTAAGGTCCCTTCCAACTCTAACCATTGTATGATTCTGCTCAGGAGTATGAGAGACCATGGGCCCATTAGTCTGCATCCATGAAAGGCTGAGTAACGAAAGCTGAGGAAGTGAACATAAAATAGGAATGAAAGAAGAACACGGATCTACAAAAGATAGGTCACACCACATAAACCTGCCACATTTTCTCACAGTGGAAAAGCAGCATTTAATCTCTGCGGGTATCTGAGAAGCATCTCATTAGATGCCCCAGGAGAAATTATCAGGCAGCTTGCAGAAATTGACACGGCACATGTGTAAGGCCAGGCTTTGGGGCAGCAACTGGCAGCATTCGTCAGGGGATGGCCTTGGACAGAATTTCCTCAGTGGCCGAGGCAGTTAGCAGCCCCCTGGGATGGTGTCTGGAGGTGCTCAATCAGAGCGTAGGAGGATCAGGGTGTAGGGGAAGAACTGGTGGCCTTGGAGACTGGACCAGAAACAGTGAGACAGTGCTCAACTCTATCGAATGGACAGTCACAGTCCTGGGAAGAGAAATTCACAGTAATTGAGTGCTTATCTTTCAGGAATCAGTAACATGGGTGAAAAAGAGACATTTGTGTTTAGGTCTGATCTAGAAGCTGCCTACCCTCAGCCGGCACCATCTCTCCCATCCCCAGCTCTCTTATGAGCCTATATCCCCGCTGGGCATGTTATTCTTGCTGGTTCTCCACCAGGAAGACTCTTCTCCCAGTCTTGTGCTTTAGGAGCTGACTATGGGTGTGAAGAGATAACACTGGGAAAGATGACAAGCTGGATTCAAATTTATGGCATTGCAGATACTGCAGTTGCTATTACACTGTGTGAATGCTGAAGTACTGCTCATACAGCCTCGACAGCAGCCTCACCGTGCCTAAACACTCACAAATCACACGCCAGGTGCCAAAATAGTAAAAGGCTTAAAAATCACAATATTTGAAAGAGCAAATGGTGTTTGCTCCCTATCCCCCTTTGAATTTGAGCCTTTAAGTAATGTATTTATGTTTGTTTTTTTCCTTTGTTGCTGCATGGGTAAGCATTTGCAAGTAAGCAAAGCAAACTTCAGTCTCATGCAAGAACCAAGACATGAAGCAACACTGCTCTAGTTACAGTCCTCTGGCCGGTCCACACCTATCGCCAGGCACTTGCAGAGTTGTACCCGGCCAGGGCAATTAGTTGAGGGTGGATCTAAGTGTTATCACATGAAGCTTAACTATAATATTACATCACACCAGAAGCCACCAGCTTGGAACCACCTTTTTAAAGAAATCCAGGCATTATTTTTAAAAATATTTGTTGGATTATTCTGGGTTTTGGAGGCAGTTAGGCTTTTCTGTTGTTGGTGGTATGACCTTCTACTCTTCAAAATGTAAACAACATCAGAGAAATTATTATTAGTTTGCCATTTTAAAATAAATTCAAGACCGTTGGCAGCATTTTTCTGCAAAGTAAACTTCTCTGGTTTTACTTCACATGTTCAGGTTTGCTCTGAACTGGTTGCGAATTTTCTGTTAAAGAAACAGATCCAAAATCTAACCTTAATTACAGGGAAATAAATCTCGGGAATAAATTACAGGGGAATAGCCTCCATTCATGCTTAAAGATTTCCCACAGCTTTGTCCTGCCCTGCTCCATTTGAAAATCAAGTTTTGGCCTTTTGTTAAAGCTCTGAGGTGGGACACACAGCCTTCGTGCAGTTATAAAAATAATTTAATGGCTTTTACGCTGGGACAGCTAAACGAGTTTGTTTAGAGTCGTAAAAGCAGAAAACGAAACTGAAGACACGGTCGGTAGATGTCACCCGTGCATCAGGCACCAACCCTGCAAACCTGACCCCAGAGCCACCCAAAAAGCTGCCTTCCCACAGCGGCCTTGGCTTCCCACCAGCCAAGGACGGGCGGGGAGGCTTGAGAGGAGCAGCCCATGGATGGCTGGGGGGATGTTCAGAAGGTGCGCAGTTGTGGTGGCCACGCGTGATGGCTCCAGCAGCCCCTGCACACCCTCTGACCGCTCACACAGGCAAGCTGGGGACGTCTTGAGTAGGGAAAGCTCCTGTGACCCACGGTGGACATGAAGACAGCATCCAAACCTCTGCCACCACTGCTGGCTCCTCTGCAAGGGGTGAGCCTGAAAGGGTGGAGGTGTTGCTGTCAGCTCCACCAGGCACAGGGAGACCAGACCTCATCAGGGTGCCAGCGCCCAGGGGAGCTGGGCTCCACCATCATCCCATCTTCTGTCCCTGCCACTGACAGGAGCAGCAGGGACAGGGATGTCACCCCCTGCAGCTCTGTGCACTGAAGGACTCATGCTCCTCGGTGTGACAGCTCAGGATTGCGAGTCCCTTGTGGCCTCTTTACATGTGCTTCATGGAAATGAAACTTCCAGTTTGTTGCCTCCCTCTAAAAATCAATTGACAGCAGCTCAGTGCTACCCAGCTTAATTATTAATAACTGCTGAGCTGACTAATGGTCTTTGTCCAGCAGTTCCATAAAACATTTAAAACCAAACCCCTGCAATCCCCCTCAAAGTCCATCCCCAAAAGTGTCATTAATCCCAGACATAAACACACTGCCCAGCCCTTGCATTTTTACTGCAAGAGGTTTAGAAATAGCCAAGCTTATGCCCTGCTCAACTTCTCATGAGGCCATCTGAGCTTGGCCAGGGTTTTCCTGCTGCTGTAGGCAGCAACTGCTTTGGCTGAGCACCTCCTGCCTCGCATCAGCACCTGGCGCTAGAGATGAACTTTGCCATCTAACTAACCCTTACGTTTTATGAGCTAATGGTGATTCCTGAACAAAACGTTGAGAACTTCCAGCCTAATGAAACCGAAACAACATCAGCTGGAATATTGGTGGCTTTGGCAGTCATTTTGGGCTTCCTACTGAGTGCTCCTGAGTACTGAGCAGGAGCCTGGGGAGCAGGAGCTCCCCACAGCCTCTGTGGAGTTCGGTGCTGTGCTGTGCAAAATCACAGGCTTTCTGAGCCACCTCTGTGGTTTACAGTAATTTAGGCATTGAAACATAAGGAGGAAAAAGCTGAATTAAAACAAACAAACAAACAAACAAATATCAGCCAAGCAGCATGTGATGTGATCATCCCATATCATATCAAATGGATCAAAGAACACCACTGATGTTTGTAGAGTATTTTGCATATCAAGCAAATGGAAAGATGATTTTCTACCACGTTGATAAATAATCCCTCCAGGATCCCTGATCACACAAGTTGAGGGCAGCAGCCACAGTTGCAAGTTGGCTGCAACAGGTTGCTAAATGCAGATATTTTTTTTTGTGGAGCAAACAACATGGTTCAGGAAAAGTGAAGCATTCCTTTTTTCTGAGTGCTACAGAAGACCTAGTCTTCATTTCCCAGATCAGAAGCTTTGGAAGGGTATGAATTCACTTTGTTTTCCTGACAGGAACAAGAGGCTGTCAACAGAAAACAAATTAACCTGATGGAGCAGATTCAGTCCTGCATCTCCTCATATGGGCTCAGGAGCTCCTGTCTGGTGGTGTTTTCTGTGGGAGCCACTGGATGAGGATTTCAAAGCTGCTTACCCTTCTGCTCTGGTGTTGCCTGGCTTGGTTTGGTGCCAAGCAGTGCTACAGGACCTTCCTGGGAAGTTTCCAGCAGGAAGAGGAGAGTGGCCTGTTGTTACCATTCTTGCTTTTTGTTGGAACAAAGTGGGTAGACTCCCATCTGAGTACAGGGTGGGAGAAGGAGAAGAGGGTCATTTCCATATAGAGAAACACAGTAAATACCTGGTTTCAGAGACACTGACTTGCAGCCTCTCCTGGACCATACCCTTCCTGCTGAGCAGCTCCCTCCTGCCAGCGCTGCCGTGATGGCTGACTCAGCTGTGCGTCCTCAGGCCCCCTTGGTCCCCAGGTCTGCTCTGCCTTATGCCTTTCTACTGACACCCGGTTTGGTCACATAAACAGCCATTAAATTGCACTTTACTTCAATGAAAAATGCTTGGCTTGGCCTTCAACCAGCTCTCTGGCTGTAAATCACAAACGTGCTGTAGCGAATAAAATCCTTTTTTTTTTTTTCTTTTCAACAGTAACACAAATATCACTACCATTCACATGCGCTGTACAGATTACCCTGAGCCGTGGGAGAGGAATCATAGAATCATCCAGACCAGAAGGGACCTCCAAAAGGTCATCTAGTCCAACCTCCCCGCAGTTGCAGGGACACCCCCAACTAGACCAGGTTGCCCAGGTCCTCATCAAGCTTTGCCTTGAATATCTCCAAGGAAGGGGCCTCGATCACCTCCTGGGCAACCTGTTCCAGTGTTCTACCACCCTCAGAGTAAAGAAATTTTTTCTAATACTCAACTTAAATCTACCCTTCTCCAACTTAAGTGCATTGCCCCTCATCCTATCACAGCAGATCTTTGTGAACAGACCCTCCCCAGCCTTCCTGTAGGCCCCCTTTAGGTACTGAAAGGCTGCGATTAGGTCTCCCCAGAGCCTCCTTGGCACTGCTTCACGTGCCTGTGGGGACGTCGTTGTACTGTGATTGACACTTTTTATTAGACTAATTGATGTGGCAGCAGGTACGATGTAGGGTATGAGATCATGCTGGGGTTCACAAGCTACATGTCGAAGGTCTCTGGTGAGCAGGGCCTGAGATCACATCCACGAGGTGGGGCTCTGTCCCAAAATTTTGTAGCGCTTCCTGCTCTCCTGAAGGCATCTCCAGCTTCTCCCTTTGGGTCGCTGATGGCAGCCGTCCTGGAGGTGGGAAGGGAGAAACGGGATGACAGATCTCTTCCAATCAAAGTTCCCTTCTTTAAAGATCTCTTCCAACCAAAATAATTCTATGATTCTATGAAGTTTTGATGGGCCAGTGATTTGGGATGCTCAGTGTAGGGATGATGAATTTCAGCCTCCTGCAAGTGCCTTGGAAGTGCAGCCCCGGGGGCAGCTCACATCAGCACCTAAAGTCTGAAGCACTTTTTGCAAATAAAAGCATGGAGCTGGTGCATGGACTGGGCCTGTGGAGGCCAAATTTTGCCATGTACCAAGCCCTTTTCTACCCCAGGTACTGAGGATGTTCGGTCAAGGCAAGATGCTTCACACAAAGGGATTTTCTGAGCCCGTTTTAATTCGGGAGGCAGGCTCACAGACAAGGTCATTTTCCCCATTTCCCTGCACTTGATACGAGTCATGTTAACATCCCAGTAAGCGTGTTTTCTTTTCAGCTACACTGCTTGTAACAGTATTTGCCTGAATTAGAGTGAGTTTGCTCTGCAAACTGCATTTACCTTTCCCAGATACAGAGCAGCTGTTCCCTGTACGTTCTCGCAAGGTCCTTGTTTGCACAGACTTTTGTCAGCAAATACACCCCCCTGAACAAGCCACTCGCTTCGGCTTTCCAGCACTGATAGGGGAGTTGGGAGCCCTGCAAGACACCTCCAGCCTTGTCTTTTCGTTTCATTAATAGGCACCTGCCTTGGAGACGGCGCCAACAAGGCTTTGCTCATGCCATCAATCATAGGGTTGACCATGTCTTGCAGAAGTGTGAAAGAAAGAAGCTGACGTTATTAATTCTTCCTTCTGTGAAAACTCTTCAATCATACCTTGCTGATACCTGCCACCTATCCCCACCAGCACAAACATGAAGGTCGCCAGCTCTGAAGTAAGGACCCAACAGAAAATGTCTCCCCCGCCAGCTCTCCAAAGGGATGACAACATTTACTGTGACTCAGTTGGAATCATGGTCTGTGGAAAATGCCAAAGTGGTGGACCCTGCTGTGATGGCGGAGGCAGAGGGAGCCATGCAAGGGGCTGTCCTGATTCCCACCATGCGGGGCTGAGGGCAGAGCAGGGGCTGGCTGCAAATCCTGCCAGGACAGGAGTTTCCAGGCTTGATCATCAACCTGCAGGAATCAGAATATTCTGAAAAACACACTAATTTCAATGATGTGTTAATACGTGCCGGTCAGACGTGGCTGTGACGTGCTGCCAGCTTTTCCTGCAAGCAGTGAGGCAGCCTGAACCCCTGGGTTCTGCTGACAGAACCCCTGCAGCCTGAACCCCTGGGCTGTCCGCGACAGACTGGGGACTTGGGGGCTTCCAGGGCTTGTGGACATTTGTTGCAGAGCTGTAAGATGGAGACCAGGCTCTGGGGGAGTCAGAGCTCTGACGTCCAGAAGAAACCACCTTGAGCAAAGATTGTTCATATGGAGGTGTTAGTGTCACCATGGGAGGTATGGAAATCCTGATATGGTGTGTGCTGGGGTCCTCATTGCTCCTACACTTCTACCTGCACACCTAGGAGCCTGCTGTCCTGGCTCCAAAACTGGATTTCCAGTTTCATTCCTGTCTGCCAGGACTTCAGCTTGAGATTCAACCTTTTAGGAATGTATTGATTACTTGGATCTGTCAGTAAAGAGAAGGGATGGGACACCAAAGGGTGACACTGGCTTCAGACAAGAGTTTTCTTCATACATGTCCTGAAGAGAAAAGGATTTCACGGGTATATGTGGTGGTGGTGGTAAGATACAAAAAAGTGAACAGGGCCAAGACAACCACCAGGGGCATTTCACCTCCATCTTTCACCATTTGACATATCTCCCTGAGGTACATGCTGGGGTCCCTAGAGAAGGCATTCTCCTCCCTTTGACCCCAAGTTCAAGAAATGTTGTTCTGGACATCTGTGGGAAGAACCACTCCTGAGTCTGCTGGCAAGTAAGGTGTCCAGACACTGGTTTTCTCCATTTCTCAATCCACCTCTCAATCATACCATAGAATATTTCGGTTTTGAAGGCAGACAAGTAGGAAATACCGAGCAGGGTTTCAAGCCCCGTCTACTGGGAGTGTCCCACTAACCTGAAGTTGGCATCTCTTTCCTACAAATCTTAGGGGATAGGTTGCTCTGAGAGGGGTTAATTCAAGCAATAATCACCATCCAGAGAAAGAAGTTAAAGTTTCTTCAGACTGCTTACTAAAGGTGCTGTCACATCTTTGTCCCTTCTTGCAGCTCCTCAGAGTAGGTGGTCTGGCTCACCCACCACTCTCATGCATTCACACACGAGAGTAAGTGACAAACACAGCTGTAAAGGACCTGCACAAAGTGTCAGAGGGAATCTGCAGCAGAGCCAGTGACCAGACTTTCATGTCTGAAGTCGCCTTTCCATGCCTTGACCTGAAGACTGTCATTCCCCCACAAAGAGTTGTGTCTGATGACTGAGCTTTGTGAATAAAACCATCTGAGGGGAGGTGAGACACTTACTGACAGATGACTAACACAGTCCTATTGCACAGCTTCACTAAAGCATTGCACTGGGGGCTGAGGGATCCAGGTGCTGGCCACAGCTGGGGATCTGACTCTCATCTTCCTTGTTCTGAGGAGGTCCACACTTACTGCTTCTTCTGCTCTCAAGAGCTGGTTCACCTACAAATATAAACATCTGTGTTCTTCTGATCCCAGTCTGAGTTGCCAGATGCTCAGACCAGCTCACAATGTTTCTTTGAAATGTATTCGAAAACCTAGTCTTCATCGAAGTCAAGTTGTTGCCTAAAATAAGAATGTAGTTGATTACAGCATGTACGGTTTCAGGCCTGTTGCAATTAATTCACCTGGTCCCGGGTTCTTCAGAGGCAAAATGAGATGCCCTGGCAGATCAGTGCTTAGGGGAGATCTTGAGCGGCAGGTCCAGCTTTCAGGGAGATGTGGGAGGTCTGCCATCCCGTACAGTCAGAACCCAGTAAATCTTCCCAGAACATGCTATTTTCCTTGCTCTGAGTTTCCTGTAACAGGAGATCTCCACTGCCTTTTAGTTGGAGAGGACAGGCCATAGCTTCCTTTAAACTTCAGAGGGGACGAAGGCAGGACACGGTTCTCTTCCCAGAAAGCGCCTGCAGCAACCCCACCCTGTGAGCTCGCTTGATACTATCTGAAGTCATTTAACCAGATATTGCATGAGTAAAGAATGTCATACCTCAACCACACACTAAAAGACAATGCAGTAATGGTATTTGACTTTATCTCCAATGGCTTGAGCTGTTGTCCCTGTCCTGGTCAGGGGACACATCTCCATCTCCTTGAGAGCAATCAGAAGCAAAATCATGCCCTCAGCTAGCTCCACAGTCATTTCCAGGTCCAAGACTATTGATCTGGACTGTTTTTAACTGGACAAGGTTATCTCAGAGACTTACTCTGACCACAAACAATTGAAAGCTGAGGATGTGGAGTTTATTACAGATCTGGATACAGACAGCTCTCCGGTAAGGGCAGTGGTCTGTGGTGCTGTGTTAAGAGTTGAAGTGGGCCAAAGAGTGTGAGTGCTGAGGGCAGAGTGGTAATACCTTTTTTCTGCACTGATCATACAATGCCAGGAAGAAACCACGGTGATTTTGCCTCTGTTAAATGGAGTGGCTGATGTAGGTAGGTCAGATAGACCTGGAGCTGGAGGAATCCAGAGCCATTTCTGACTGGACACTCATAGTTCAAAGTAACTGGGGTCAAAAGAGAGGGATAATTTTTGCTATCTGATGAAAGCTGAGTAACTTCAATCCAGTTCCCTTTGGGCAAGTGTCTGCCACCGCAGCTAACATCTGCAGGTGATTCAGCTGGCTCTCACCACAGGCCGATTACTTGCAGTGGCTTGTAGCTCAGCCTTACCCGGGACCCCCTCAGGGCTGCAGCATTTTAGCAAGGACTTATTCTAGTTCACATATCTAAACCTATCAACAAAGGATGTTTTAGAAGCAGCAGAGTGAGATTTCAGAAAGGTCATGTGGCATCTCTTGCTCTGCTGAAAGGTTATCTCAGCTGGAAAGCTCTGATTTGGTGCACTTCCAGTGGATACACCTTTGTGCAACAGAGAAAACATTCCATGAGATGCAAGCTTGTTTTCAGCATATGTTGGTGCCTTTTCAATGATGTTTGAGTGTGGTACTAAGAGAAATTGCTGCCCATCTTTATTAACACTGCCTTCTGACTATTCAGCCCTGTTAAGTTGACAGAAAGCCAGAGAGACATTATACCCAAATGACCATGCCAGGGAAGCCACATCAGTCATCATTTAAGGCTATATCAGATGAATCAAACAATCTATGAAGGAAGAACAAAACTTGCTCAGCGTGTTATCTCTTCTTATCAGGCTGGGATTAGCTTTGGATGCAACAACATATTTCATCACAACAGTCAATGGTGAAGAAAGGTGGGGGAATGTGGGGACAGTCACATTAGCCTAGAAAGGCGTCAAAATCACAGATTTACAGAATCATCATGGTTGGAAAGGACCTCTGAGATCACTGAGTCCAACCATACACACACAAAAACCCCCTACAATCTCAGCCACTAGAGCATGCCCTGAAGTGCCACATCTACACGTTTCTTAAATACCTCCAGGGATGGTGACTCCACCACCCCCCTGGGCAGGCTGTTCCAGTGCCTGACCACTCTTTCAGTAAAGTAATTCTTCCTAATATCTAATCTAGACCTCTCCTGCGGCAACTTCAGACCATTTCCTCTGGTCCTGTCGTTATTCACCTAGGAGAAGAGGCCAACACCCACCTCTCTACAACCTCCTTTCAGGTAGTTGCAAAAGGCAATGAGGTCTCCCCTCAGCCTCCTCTTCTCCAAACTAAACATGCCCTGTTCCCTCAGCCTCTCCTCACAGGACTTACTCTCTAGACCCCTCACCAGCTTGGTGGCTCTCTTCTGGACATGTTTCAGCACTTCAATGTCCCTGTAGCGAGTGGCCCAGAACTGAATACAGTACTTGAGGTGAGGCCTCACCAGTACAGAGTACAGAGGCGTCATCACTTCCCTACTCATGCTGGCCATGCTATTCCTGACACAAGCCAGGATGCTCTTGGCCTTCTTGGCCACCTGGGCACACTGCTGGCTCATGTTAAGCTGGCTGTCCACCAGTAACCCCAGGTTCTTCTCTGCTGGGCAGCTCTCCAGCATACTCTTCCCCAAGCCTGTAGCATTGCCTGAGATTGTTGTGACTGAAATGCAGGACCTGGCACTTGGCGTTATTGAACCTCATACAACTGGCTTTGGCCCATTGATCCAACCTCTCCAGGTCCCTCTGTAGAGCCTCCCTACCCTCAAGCAGGTCAACGTTCCCACCTAGTTTGGTGTCACCTGCAAACTTACTGAGGGTGCATTCAATCCCCTCATCCAGATCATCAATAAAGATATTAAACAAGACTGGCCCCAAAACTGAGCTCTGAGGGACACCACTGGTGATTGGCTGCCAACAAAATTTCACCCCATTAATCACAACTCTCTGGGCACTGCCAGCCAGCCAGTCTTTTACCCATTGAAGAGTACACTTGTTTATGGCATGATTTGCCAGCTTCTCCAATGACTACAGTATTAGGAAAGTGCAATGTGGAACACGAACTCTTCCCACAATCTTTAGAAGAACTATATTTTCTGAGTAATCTCGGTTATCTGATGTACATGAGCAGGGCATGTGTCTTATGTGTTTGAAAAGCAGCCAGCAAAATGACACATAAATATAATTTCATTTTCCTGTGTAACAGAAGAAATAAAGTAGCACTTGGGCGATCTTCTGAAGATAGTCTAGGAAGTTGCTTTGTAAGAGAGGGAGCTAGGTGACGCAACACCAGGCTATATGGCTTAAAGCAAGCAGATATGCTGTTTATGGCTGGGAAGAGCATGCTTTTCTTCTCTCTTTTATACAAGAGATTAAAAAATGCAGAGACTGGCTATTGCCATCTGGATGGTGAAGGAGACGGCAGCAGCCTGCAGTGATTGATTGGTGCTGAGAGGCAGTGAAAAAACAAACCAGTGCTCCCGTGTTAATGACATTGATTTCCCTTCACAGAGACACATTAGATACCCTGCAATCAAACACTGCACCTTCCTGTACCATTTAAAAATGCAGCTCAGATGATACGCCAGGCATTTAGCAGTGTCTGTGTACTTACTCCCAGGCACGTGGCAATCTGTCCACCCAAGGGAGCTGTAGGGAAAGCCCTCTCTACTGGCCCTGTGTTGCCAGCAAAGCAGAGGAGGGTTCATCTGGTGGCACAAGCAGAGCTGCTTCACTGAGGCCATGAGCTGTGAGAGGGGCTGAGCTGGCTACACTGCAGGGGACAGCCACCGATGTGCAGCATAACTTCCTTCCTCACTTCCATGCCTGTGTTCCTGTGAGAGCAAGTGTGCTAGGAACCCAACTTTGGTCCTGAGAGTCAGGACATCCCCAGTGTAAAAACAACCCCATAACATGGGAAAAGGAGCTTTGACATATGGGGGTTAGCAGTCAAAACCTGCCCCAAAGCACAAAGAAGAGGTCATACACTATGTGATTTTCAAAGGAGATACCCTCAGCTTCAGGTCAAGCAATAATCCCCAAAATCCCAGGGAAGGACCTTGGGTGACCAGGGTGAGCAAGCAAACCCCATGACAAGCACAAAAGCCTTCCAATTAGTAGCTTAACAGCAATAGTAGCTATGATTTCCATCTAGCACATTCCAAATAAATCTGTCTCAAATGCTTTGAACCCCCACGTTGGATGCCAAAAAGGACTGTGGTGGTTTAATCTCAGCTGGCAACGAAGCACCATGCAGCCGCTAACTCCCTCCCCCTTAATGGGATGAGGGAGAGAACTAGAAGAGTAAAAGTGAGAAAACTCATGGGTTGAGATAAAGACAGTATAACAAGTGAATCAAAATCTGCACACGCAGGCAAAGCAAAACAAGGAATTTATTCACCGCTTCCCGTCTGCAGGCAGGTGTCCAGCCATCTCCAGGCAAGCAGGGCTCGATCACATGTAATGATTACTTGGGAAGACAAATGCCGTAACTCTGAATGTCCCCCAAATCCTTCTTCTTCCCCAGCTTTATATGCTAAACATGATGTCTATGGTATGGAATAATCCTTTGGTCAGTTGGGGCCATCTGTCCCAACTGTGTCCCCTCCTGACTTCTTGTGCAGCCCTGGCCCGCTCGCTGGTGGTGTGGTGTGAGGAGCAGAAAAGGCCTGGATTCTGTGTAAGCACTGGAACATTCGTGAAATGAGTGATCCTTCCTTTTTCTTCCTCTGGAAAGCATTGTTGTGGCACCTCCAAAAGCAGCTCATCATGTATCATGCAAAGGAGGAAATAAGCCCAGCCTACCCCTCCAGCAGCATTGGGGTAAATACAGTTGCCTCAAAGAAGCACCCAGCCCTTCTCAATTTATTTTCGTATTAGCCACAAACCTCTCAAAGCCATTCAAGTCAAAAGGCCAGCAGCATTCCAAACTGGAATGGGACACGTGGAGTTTGGAGGGAACATGAAGCTTTTGAGCCAACAGACGATACAGTGTACTTTGGCATGATATTTTGATTAAATAATATCCAGCCACATATATTTCCAGTCATACTGACCCGGATGGGAAACCATATGAGCCAGAGCATCACCCTTACCACTCCCCGCTCCCCCCAGTATGAAAAAGTCAGGCAGATGAGCTTGCCCAGAACAAACAGCCCTTGAGTCACTGTGGTGGACCCTGTCCTGGTCAGCAGCTTGGCTGTCAGCCTACCCGCAGCAGCTGCGTGCCCCCTGAGTGCCTGTGCTGATTAAGACCTGGGGAGTAAATAGTTGTCCACAGCTGCTAAAAATTGAGTCCTTGATTAATCATGCTTGAAGCTGTTCTCACCTACAGCGGTCAAATCATGAGATTTGGAGGGGTTTTTTTTGTACTTGGTATTTGCCAGTTCACAGATTTATACTGTTCTGGCAGGTTCAGCTGTCTGCAAGGAGACTGAGGCTGTTGCTGGTGACCTGTGGGGTACATCGTGGGTCCTTCCTCCTCCCACACTCCCTGCTGCCTCCTCTCAGCACAGCACAACTGCAGTTATGATCCCACACACCTTGAGGAAGGGCAGACAAAGAAATCATGCCAGGAATCAGTAACCACCATGCTAAGTATTGCCCTGATTTTGCAGAAGGAAGTCATGCACCACCAGCTCACCACTGAGGTTGAGTTTAGGCCACTCTGCAGAAGAAAAAGTGACATTTCAGGAGGACAAGCAGGGCACCTGGGTAGTAGCCTGACACTGTAGTCCAGAGGTGAGGGTTTCTGGTACAGCTTGTGTGGATCCATAATCCTCTGAACATGATCTGCAGGAGCAGGAAAAAAGGAAGAGGGACAGGACCTGCAAGTAGTTACTTTAATATAACCTTTGTGTACCCTACCTATGGTTAAAAAATGAAGAGGATAAAGCATGTCCGCAGGAAAAGGTTACTTGTTCTGAGTAGCTCTTGCAAAGCTGGAGGCAGCCCTGACAGACATCTTGACAAACGCTGAGAAGGCTCCTGGTCCACTTTCAGACACTTGTGCACTTGTGCAATACCATGGGACTGAAGCTGAAACTAAGGCTCTGGGCTCGGCTGTGCAGCATCATTACTCTGGCCTTCAAAACCTGTCAGCATTCCCAAGGAGAAAGGTGGAATTAGGGTTTGTCCAATATATTGCAAAAAGCAATGATGATGATAATTGTAGTAACACCCCAGTTTGCACTTAGCGAGCGATGCTCAGTGCCGATCAGTGTTGCTCATTGTGAGAACCCCCCTTGGAAGCCAGTTAATGCTGTACCAACCCTCAGCCAGCTTACGTGGTGGCAGCGAGACTGTGAATGGCCTCATGCCCCAGGTTTCTTCATGACGTCTTTCCTTATATCCACCGGATCGATTTTCTCTGAACTGTTTGCTGCCCCTGAGCAGTGGCGAGGAGGCAGGAATGCTAAAGATAACTCTGTAAATAGAGAAGGCATGGTGGGGTCAGAGCCCAGGGGAAGGATCAATATGTTGGCTTAGCCAAGGAGATGAACAAATTGTATCCGATGGCCACATTTAAGAGAAACCACAGATGATTTTATTTTTTTTTGCCTGTATGAGAAAAAGGTTCAGATTCCTTGGAAAATAAGGAAAAAAAAATAGCAGTACTATCACTACAACTAGTAATAATGGTAATAATAATGATGATGATGATAGTAACAGTAGTAGTAGTATTAATCCAGACTCTGCACCTACAGAAGATTTGAGTGGGGTGAGGACTCGGTGCCTGCTACTTTTAGAGTTGAAATGCAGCATGTGTTTGGGGACCTGTGCAGAGGGGATGTCCCCCACAGCCTGCAAAGGGCTTGCACAGGCACAAATGCTGACTTCCTGCAGTACCCAAACTCCTAGTTCCTTCATCTGTTACACTCTCCTCAGAGGCATCATCAGTGAGAAAACAGGTTCTTCTGTCAGCTGTTTCTGGTGCTTTTTTCTCCTCTTTGCCCAGGTCCCTGGTGCCTGTAGCCCCCTCCTCTTTGTCCATCCTGCTGCTTTTCCTCCTCTCACAGCTCCTGTCTCCCTGTCCTGGGTGGGTCCCAGGCCCTACCCCAACAACCACTACGCACACTCATGATTAAATAATCAATTTCAATATCATTTGAGCTGGGAGAAGCTGCAGGCACCAGGGAAGGTACCCTGATGCTACCCACTTTGAGCTGCAGGGTTGTCCCTGCAGGGAGAGAAGCGGGCAGAAAGAAGAGTGGAGCAGCAGGGTTGGAGAGTCCTGGCCTCACTGATCAACTCCTAGGACTAGGAAACAAAACATCCATTGCATGGGAGAACAGGACATAAATTTCAGGTTCCCCTGTTGCTTAGCCACCAGCCAAGTGTCTCTGTTCTCCAGTGCTCAGAAATGTCAGGTCTACCTTGGCTACTCCTCATCCAGGGGTCTCTGCCTTGCACAGGTTCTGCTCCCCAGGGTGGTGTCTTCAGCCCAAGGGCCTTCTCCAAATGTTGTTGCAAGCATCCCTACCAGCGTTTCCTTCATAGCCTCTCATCTTCCTGCAGCCAGTCACTCAGCTCCTGCCCAACGCTGCTGCCCCTCCCAGAAAGTCCCCAGTCCTGATGGCAAGGGGAGCAGGAGTGCCCTGGAACACTGACAACAGCCACTTCCCAGCTTGTTCAGTCACCACCAGTCCATACAGAAATAATGGTTTTAATGTGAAGAGGGTCTGAGTTTTGCACTTTATATTTAAGAACTTGATGAAATACCACGGCAACAAGTAGCTTATCCTTCCCCATCTGGATGAGCACAAACTGTCAGCTATGAAGCCATTGCCACTGTCCTTGTTCCCAGATTTCCAGTTGCTTCTTCATTTTCTGCCCCTCATCGGCCCTGCCACCCCATGCGATAAGAAGTTGAGATTTTCCATCAGGGATTTCTCCTGTCGGTCTGTTGGGTCCTCTCTCCCCTCCTCTGTTTGACTAATTACCGAGGCACTGGCATACGCAGCTGCAGATACCCCATCTACTGACGCAAGCACTTTGTTTTTCCATCCTCAGCACTGTGGTATGATGCTGATTAAACAGCTGTGGGTATAAAACTAGGTTAAGGCTCCTTTCAGGTAACAAGACACTGTTTCCCCTTCCAGCATCAAGCCCTGCGGGAGGGGCTCACTAACACGGCTCTGGGAGGTTCACAGCTATGGGTGGTGGTAGGAGGGACCATCTTGCTTTCAGGGTGCTGCAGAAGTACTCAGAAAGGTTGTGTCCATCAGCTCTCCAGCAATGGCTTGGAAGGTCACCCTGGGCCTGTGGTGCTGCCTCTCCAGGCTCTGATTTCTCAAAAGGGGAAAGTTTTTCCCCAAATGCATATCCTGCCTAGTTGAACTGGAAACTTACTGGTTCCGATGCTGCCTTCCCTGGGTTCCCAGCTGGCAGGAGCACCTTGCATGCAAGATTGAGGGTGTGGGTTAGTACATGTGTCAGTGGCTATGCTTGAGTGAGTGTCTGGTGAGGAGACACCAGTGCAGGAGTGCACCTCTCCTTCTGCACTCCCTTCCCTCGCCCCATCTCCAGCAAACGCAGGAGGAGGGAGAGGGCAGTAGGGACCTCAGCTCTAAGGCAACACCTCTGCAACATGGCTCACAGTTTCATCCTGATTAGAGGATGAAACCCCAGCCTGGGGATTGGCACAGGCTGCATAGTAGCGGCTTGGCTAATCCTTAGCTCCCATTTTTGGGGGTGCTTTGGGACTCCCCCAGCAAGAAAAGCGTGCTGCAGCCACACAGCTGGGATCTATGCATCATACTTATGCAGCCAGAGCATAAAATTGCTTATTCAGGGAAGAGGTACCTTCAAACATCTGATATTGCCACCTCAGGGGAGAGTGATGAAATACAGGGATATTTTAGATGAAGCACTTGTTTCATCTGTTAAAAAGCGTGGATTGGAAAATGATCGCTTGCAGGGGATTAAAAACATTCCTACTGCTTTTAAAGTCATCTGGAAGCAAGTAAACCTCTACTTCAGGAGGGATTCAAGGTTGCTCGTGTAGAAACCAAGCACATGGCAGGCAAAGAGCTGTAAGAAAAAAACCCAGCCCTCAGTAAACACAAGCGAGATGTGGGGCTGTTTGCTTCCACAACAGCAGCAGCCGTGCCACTCCAAGAGCATCCAGGTGATTCCAGCCCTGGGAAAATGGGGACGTTATAAGCTTCTGTGTAAAAGTAGCGTCTATCTTTGCTTCCCTTTTAACAAGATTAGTCTTGCTTTTCTCTCCCTCTTTCTTCTGCTGTCTGCCGGCCACCTCTGTGCTCTCCCACTAATGTGATTAGCGGTGCATGGGGACCATACTGGCAGCAACTGTCACAAAGATCTCTGCTTACTTGAGTGCACCTCTTTCCTCAATGAAACATCTTGTGTTTATGGTCACAGGGGGTATTGTTAACTCCTGGATTCAAATAGAAAGGGATATTTACGACCCTCCCATAAAAGTTGATTCAGGGAGACATTTAGGAAAGAAAGGGACAGAAGACAGATGTGTTTCCTACCACAGATGCTGAGGAGGTTCAATTGTTCTGCATATGTAATGACTTTTTATGGTTCCTTACAAATGCTTTCCACACTGCTAGAAAGGTGCCAAAGTCAAATACGCATAGTCACTTACTGAAGACAATTTAGTGACCATACAGGACACTACAACTTTATATCTTGTTATATATGTTAGAGATGGACATCACTACAGGTACACCATGAAGGGGAATCTCTGCCTGCACCGAGTCATGGCTGCCTTTCTGCCTTCCCTGCTGCAGCACTGCCTTCATTTAACATTTCCTGAAGCTTTCAGAGAATGTTTACCGTCAAGCCCAACATTTAAAGCACCTATGGATTTTTTTCCAAGTGAAGCACATTATCAGTGCCAGCTAAACTGCCTGCAGTTCATGTTTTCCAAAACGAGCAGAAAAAGAGTTTAAGTCTAAACCATCCTAACTGTGCAAACAAATGAGTAGTTGTAGGTGACAGGACCGGAAAGGTTCCTGGATTATAGATCTAAAGAGAATAGATGACCAGTGACTAAAGCATAATTACAGGAGAGCAAAGAGAAGGAAGCTGGCAAATTGCTGTTTTCCTAACAGCAGCCAGAGGATGCTACATGATGCTTCTGCCTGGGGCTGGCTGGTTTTACTCCCTGATGTGAGCTCCCATGATGTGACAAGAGGCATACAGATGTGAGTGTACAGGAGGAAATACATATCTCAGGTGGTGAAATGAGCTTGTGACTGTTCATAGCAGTTGAAGATCTGGTGGAAGCCACTGACTCTTGTCCCTTTGTGCTCCTGTGACAGATGCAAAGCCACTTTCAAGAGTTCTTATGTCAAAAATGTTGTGCGAAAAGCAGTCGTGCACTGAGATGCTTGCAGAGAAATGCAGCTCGTCCCAGCTGCACCCACCATCCTCCCACTGTCATCCAAGGGATCAAACCTCACACTGACCAAGGACAAAGTCCTCCTGTCTTGATGCACATGAAAGAGGAAAGATGGGCAGCATGAGATCAAGAACTTTTGCACTTCCCTTTGTGCTCAATTTCCAGCTGGCCTGGAGTTTTGCAGTGTAACAGCGCAAAAGAGGATTTCATTGGGACTGGCTCATGGTTTTACCAAGTTATCTATGAACTTAAGGCAGACTCAAGCTGGGAGTGGATGGATAATCTTCAAATGTCCAGACTGAGCCAAGCTTGTTATACTGAAGAGCTGAACTGCAATTACATGGGCAGTGCCATCAGGATGGCTGCAGCTGCCAGGATCTCTTCCTGCAGTGTGTGGTTCTGCATGGGAACATCACAAAAAAGGTTGTGACAGGGTTCCCTATGCAGACAAGTGATTTCTGATGATTCCGTATCAATGGATGTATCTTTACCTAAGCATGGGGGATGCCAGCGTCATTCCCGCATTCTCACGAGTGGCCATTCACCTCCTGTCCTCAAAGCAAATAAAATGTCCTAGACAGGAAAATTTTCTTTCTGTGGTAAATAATTAATAATGAAACTACAAGCTGCTGCTTGTCTCCTATACCCCTGCAATGGCTGGTATTTTCTTTGCCTGCAAATGAGGAAGGTAAAATTCTCATGGCATAGACAGCACAACCAGAAATGCTAGGCCTCACTTGCTAGAAAAATCTGGGCTGAAATAACTGGGAACAGCCAAGTTTACTAAATTCTGGAGTCAAAAAAAATGCTATCACTCACAGAAATCCCTGCCCAGGGGAAGCTGAGCTTGGCTGCTGCCATCTCCTCTCTGGAGAGAGCTCAGGTGTGCTCCCTCCAGATTTCAGCTGCCCTGGGATTTATCTAACCATCCCAGCCACTGAGGGCAAGAGCAGAGGTTTGCAGCCTGCCTGCCATGCCAAGCTGAAGTGACAAACCAGTAAAGCTTGGAAGAAGGGGAAGGCCCCTTACAGTGAGCATCAGACCCCCTTCTGCCAGCAACACAGTGCAGCTGCTAATGTAGGCTTTGTTAATGTTCAACCACCTTGGGAGAAAATAAGCTCTGATGTGTGTTTCTGGTTTCTGAGGTTCTTGCATTATTCCCAGATCCACAGAGTCTTACTTTGTTCTCCAAAATGCTGCATTTTCATTACCAATCGCTCTGATTGCAGGTTTTGCAAGCTGGATCTTATTCTCTGGTCTTGTACCAACTTCACTGACTTTTTAGGAACAAAACTTTTTATTTGAGAATGTATTTCTCTATTTCCTTTCTTTTGATGTGAGCAGGAGTGTTACATTATAAAGTACCTGCTGATAAGGAAAAAGCCCTGGCTACCAGCCCAGGAAATCTGACATGAGTAATAGCAGTGACAGCAGCTTTTCAAAATATGCAGATTGTGACTTTTGTAATGGTCCCAGGGAGAGGATCACAAGGGGCAGCACTGGGCAGAGATGATCAAGCTGGTCCAGAGAACATTAGTTCAAATACTGGAAGCCATAAGACCACAGTGTTTCTCTGTGTTTGTCCACAATCCCAGCCCTGAGCTGATGGACCTGTTTCCACCACTCATTCAAAGTCACTGGTGCCCGTGCTTAGGCAGTGGGGATGTGCCTCAATGATGTTGGCTTTAAGAGCTAGCCAGTGTTTTTTTCCCTAGCCCAGATCAAAGTGTTGATTTAATTCATATAGGTTTTCAAATCCTGACCCTCTGCTGCCCCAGTCATTGGCTTCACCATGTCTGAGCCCACGACACTGCCTGAGCTTTAGGGGGAGCACAGCTGCGAGCTGTGAGAGGGACTGCTGCGAGCGGTGAGGAAATGAAGCCAGGAACACTGTGAGATCTTGGCCATAAAAAACATGCTGCAGGCTGTGTCTTGCTGGACAATGTTAGTTCCCAAAGTTGTTTTCCCTAGTTGTTGTCATAAAACTTCACTGAAACCATCTACAAGCTTCAGAAGTTGCATGGGGGAGGGGGTATACATTGAAAGTCCATTGTTAGAGCCTATAGAGCCTCTTTTGCTTAAACTGGCTTGTACTGGTATGGCTTTGCTGGGCTCAGTGGGACTCTCAGGGAGTCAGATCCCAGGAGTCAATTAATCATGATTTTCTTCTTTGAAAACAGATGACTCTACTAAGAGAATTTTGAATAAAGGTGTTTGTTTTGGGTTCCAAAACCTTGTTCTTCTGTCCCTATTAATTAGGGACCGGGCACCTATTTAGCAGGACTGCTTCAAGCATAAGGTAGCACTGAAAGTCGCTGGCCAGACAAGTCATCCAAACCCAAAAAGGAATAAATGAACTCAAGAGACAGGCAGGTTTATGAGGGCAACTGCAAATGGTCACATCACATCAGAAAGTGCAGTGACAGGACAAGGGGTAATGGTTTTAAATTGGAAGAGGGGAGATATCAGAAAGAAATTCTTTCCTGTGAGGGTGGTGAGGCACTGGAACAGGTTGCCCAGAGAAGTTGTGGATGCCCCATCCCTGGAGGTGTTCAAGGCCAGGCTGGATGGGGCTTTGAGCAACCTGCTCTAGTGGGAGGTGTCCCTGCCCGTGGCAGAGGGGTTGGAACGCGATGATCTTTAAGGTCCCTTCCATTGGGACAGACTTTAACCATTCTATGATTTTATAATCTCTGTGCTTACCTTCAACAGCACAGCACCTGAAGGTATTGATTATGGCAAATACGTAAATGCACCTCTAAATGAATTCTTCATTGAATGATTCATAAAGAAACAGGGAGTGAGCACACCCAAACCGACCTCCCCTGCATAACCTGTAATCTGTCCTTCTGCCCTGAAGGACAGACTGTCCCTGAGCCGATCACAGCTCCCCATACTAACATCCCTCCTTGTCAGTGGCTTGTTGTGTGTTTGACACTTTAGGCTAGATCTGCAGAGAGCTCTGGTTTGTTCTGACGGGCACCCAAGTGGCACAGAGGTGTGCGGTTTTGGATGGCATGAGCAATGGCAGAAAACAGGAGTGAGGGGCAGCATGGTCAAAGAGAGAGATGCAAGAGAGAAACCATGTGGTCCAGATTCGCTAATTACAATTAAAAGCTATAAAGAGAATTATTTCTCTTAAGGAGGGAAGGAGACTTCTCCCAAGAGCCTGAGTTGGATATGACTCAGCCCTAGAGCCCCTCAAATCTGCTACAGCAGGGAAAAGCCATGTCCCACTGAGGCTGACAGTGTATTCAAGAGCAGGTTGGCAACAACACCCATCAGAGGGGTGGCAGCTTCTCCCCATGGGGCAGAACGACAGCCTGCAGATGGGCAGGGAAGATGGAGCAGAGAACAGAGAGCCAGAGAGCTCGATGTGTAAGTCTAGTTGATGACTTATCATCCAAGACAGTTGTAGTCAAGGACTTATTAGTAGATATGAGGCAGTACTGTGAAAAACAGTTGATTTTGTTGGTTTGATGAAAAGTTGAGGAAGGGCTTAATTTTTTCTCTTTGCTGGAGAGATGGAAACTTTTCAAATAAAACAGAAAGCTGTTTTGCTTGGAGTCCTTTGCAGAAAGCACAGCGCATGTTTGTCCAGCTTCCAGCACTTGGAGGGTCTGGTGGAATGGGCCTTCACAGAAAGCCTTCTATTCAAATACGTTCAGAATTAGGCCTTTAAATGAAAGGTTGACCCTGGCTATGTGTCACGACCAGCACTGAGAGCCAGCTCCAGGCTCTGGACACGACTCTAAAGAGATTTAAACAACTTGAGTGAGCTAACTTGTCACTCCCAGGTTTATATCCAATTAACCATGACTGGAGTAACACCTTCAGATGACAGACTAAGGGAGAACCATGCACCATTAAGGCACTTGCACTGTATTTATAACAGCCCAGTGGAAGACTGGAAACCCTACTGTGCTAATTGCTGAATGAGCATGAAGCATAGCCTCTTGCTGTAGATTTTAGTGCGCAGATTTATGAAGAGACACAACATGTGGGTGAATTTTTCACTCACATATGGCCAAAGAGGGCTGGGAGGATCTGTGAAGAGGAATACATAACTAAATTAACAAAGCTAAGTGTGGCAGAGACTGACCATAATCAGGTAGTAGTGGCAGGGAAACACTTATCAGGAGGGAATTATTTTTTTTTTTAAATTATAACCTCTTTGAGAGCATTTTTGTTCACTTGATGACTGTATTGTCCTTTTTCTCCTTCCACACCCTTCACGCTGGTAGCTCATCACATCCACTCATTTCACCTTGCCTTAATTAGAGATGTGCGAAACAACAAGGATGCTAGTGCTGAGCTCCCGGCTGGGACTGCAGGTACGAACAAATCATTAAATAGAAAATGTCCAAAGACCTGTGTCATCTGATAGAAATAAAACTTTTCTGTGGGAACAAGGAAAGGAAAATGTTTCAAAACAAAGGCAGAAACCAGAGGCTAATCCAAACATGTAAGATGACCTCAAACAAATTGTTTTGCTTGGGGTGTTTCGTGGTGCAGACAGTCTTGGGTTTGTTTCCATTCTGAGTCAACCCAAGCTTTGCAGCTGGAATTTCTCTGCAAAACTGGAATTCAGGTCCTTCCCCCTCCCAGCACAGCCTGGGATGGTTCAGTCTGTCTGTGCCTGCCCCAAGACAGGGTGATGCTGGCAGTGACCAGCCCACTTGCTGCAGAGCTGAGGTGGTGGTCCCAGTCCTGCATCTTCAGACAGCCTTGTGCCCCACTCCCGCAGGTACTTCTACCCTAATCCTATGACAGCATTGCTCCTACGGGCTGCTGTGCAGCCTGCACTCATTTCAGGTGCTTTGAAGTGGTTTCTGCTCCTGGCTCTTGGCCTTGGGAAAAATTTATGGGGTAAGGCAAAGACCTAGGCTTGAGGGCTCTGTGGCTGCGACACAAGCACTTTGCCCCCAGGGTCCATCGCTAAGCTGTGTGGATACAGTCTAAGGCCTCCAACTGGTCTGTGTCTTGGCTTTGCTTGTAGAAGAGATAGGGCCAGAGCCGGCTTTGGTCTCCTCTAGCCTGGGGCGAATGGTCTCACCTCTGAGCCTCCAGCTGGAGAATCCTTTCCTTCCCAGAAATGCTAGGAGACCTGGACAATGCTTGGGAAGGCTAACATAAAAGCTATAGTGGCTACCTTATCTCCCACTTTATAAACTAAGAAATGTATGGAAATTACCGGAGGAACAAAACCTGCTAAGTAACCTCATTATTCCTCTCTTTGGGGAGTTTACAGTAAAACGGCAGGCTTTGGATCTTAATTTGCTGGGAAGTGCAGTAATGTAATTAGCTAGATTGATAACGAGCTGAGCTGTGTGAATTCTTCAGAGGAGAGGAGGAATGTGCTAGACAAAGAGAAGGAAAAGGAAGAAGAAATAAAAAAATGCTTCTGCTGCTAGCAATCAAAATTTTTCTACATGTTAATGATACAACATTATGGAAGGGTTTTGTTTTGGTCAGGGACAATGCCATTATCGAATATATCCTTATTTAAGAGGGACACAATTTCTAGAATCTTTTAATTATTCTTTTAAACAAAATTCAGGCACCTTTTGAAACAAAGTATTTGTACTTTTTTCTATTCTAAACAGCATCTCTCTCATCCTGAATTTTATCTTGCTTGACTAAAACAGCTGAAAATCAGTTGCCTTCTGCCATGATGCCTTCTGCCTGCAAGGCACCATGGGCTGTTCCCAAACCCAGACCTTGTCGATGCTCCAAGCAGCCTTTTTGCTTGGAGCTGCTGTCCCTGCACCCCAAAAGCTTTGCTGAGGACCGTGAGAAGCTGCAGTGTGTGAACCTCGTGAAGCTCAGCCATGCGCAGCCCTGAGAGAGGAGCTGCCCATGCCCATGCCCTGTTGTCCCAGTGGCCAACACAGACATCTGGGGGCTTGTGAGGATCTTTCACAGCATGAAATGAAGAATGCATTTCTCTTGTCACTAGATGGCTCTGTCTGCTTTCACTAAACTCACAGTTTTCTTTTCATGGCCCCAAATGAGCAGCAGCCCTACAGCTCTACCTTTGTGGATCATCGGCCAGAGTTGGGCCAGTAAATCTCCTTTCTAGGTGACAAAACTTACCTGGATTTGATGATGGTTTTCATTGTGTTCTTGCTAACATCCCTGAATAAAATGAACACTGTTGTGAGAAATCTCATGGTTTGAGATGTGTATGAAATGATCCCCTTAGGGACAAATTCTGAGTTTTCCTCATCTCAGACTCCTCCAGCAGCTATTGCATTCCAGTCTCTGTGCAGATTTGGACCAAAAAGGGAGGAATTTGAGTGGCTGTCTGGTGTTTAACTGGAATGCAGGCCGGTGGAGAGCCAGGAACTTCCTTTTTTCTCTGTCCTTCATTAGGTGTGAGGCAAAGAGGTGGTGGGTCCCAGCACACCCTTGTGGGAGGATGCTTTCCAGGCTCCTTGTGCACCACCAGCCACCCCCGGGGTCACCAGCCCCCTGACCAAGGGAAAATGCACCCATGCCAGCAGCTGCCATCCCATCCCATGCTTGCCCTGCGGGACCTGATTCTGCGCTGCACCTTCTGGGGGGCTGCATTTCTGAGGCACCAATGTACCTTCTGAAGATGCTTTTCTTCAGGGACAGGGAGTTCACTGCCATGGCCAGTGCACAGCAGGCTTGGGGGGAAGGCAAACCATCCTATTGCTTGGCCCATGAGGGCAGGGGGGACACTCTCCTGGGATTTTGGCTTGCATGAGCATGTTTAATTTGGTGAAGAGGAGGCTGAGAGGAGACCTCATTTTCCTCTGCAGCTACCTGAAAGGAGGTTATAGAGAGGTGTGTGCTGGCCTTTTTTCCCAAGTAAATAATGACAGGACCAGAGGAAATTGTCTGAAGTTGCGGCAGGGGATGTTTAGATTAGATATTAGGAAGAATCACTTAACTGAGAAGAGTGGTCAGGCACTGGAACAGCCTGCCCAGGGAGGTGGTGGAGTCACCATCCCTGGAGCTACTTAAGAAACACGTAGATGTGGCACTTCAGGGCATGTTCTAGTGGCCCAGATTGTTGGATTGGGTGACTCACTTTGTCAGGTTTGTTTTTTTGGTGGGGTTTTTTTTTGGGTGTGCGTATGGTTGGACTTGTTGATCTCAGACGTCCCTTCCAACCATGAAAATTCTGTGATTCTGTGAGGTGGATGAGGTAGGCAGCCCTGCCTGCTGGAGCAGAGTCCATTGGCAGCCTTAAAAGGAGGGGATGGTGGTACATGAACAGGCACAGGGAGAGTGCAGGGGAGGGCAAATCCCAGCCGTGCAGTGCGCAGAAGGCACTCACCAAAGTCCTATAGATATTTGAATCTCAAACTTTTACACCGGAAGCCACATTTTCAAGTTTTAGATGTCACCAATTAAAAAGCTACTGCAGGCCTGACTCTGGACAAAAACGCATATCAGAAAGTTGCTTTCCCAGGAGAAAAACTCTATGATGAAAAAAATACAGTGTATTCAGAGGATCAATACACTGGCTGTATTGGCTTAGGGCTGAGTATTCTATCAGCTGCCAGATCTCACAAGTGATTCAAGAGATGTTTGAAGCAAAATTCCTGCCTGGAAGAAGGTACTATCTGAGGGTATAATCCAAACCCATGAAAGACTGGGAGCATCTCTCTACTGATTGCAAAAGGATTTGAATCAGGCCCTGGGGAACTAGTCCAACATCTCTTCCTCACACTGGCAGCCCCTCAGCACTTTGACGAGACAACCCCTGTAATAACAACTACTTGCAGGAGTATTTGCAAGATTCGAGCTTTGGCTGCACAAATGATACAAGACACTAGAGACCATGGTGGGAAAGGAAGCAAATTTGCTTATTTACATAATTAACAGGCATTTGAGACAAGTGTTACTGTCTAACGCATTACTCACAGGCTAATAATTCTGTCTGTTGAAGCAGCAATTATTACAATAATGTTATGGTCCACTAAAATAACCGTCCCTCCTAGCCATTGCTGCCAATGGGTGAAATTGCATTTCTCCTTTTTTCAGATGAAGAGACTACGTGCCAGAGAAGTGCCCCGTGGGGCTCAGCTGGGAGAGGAAGGACTTGTACAGCTACTGCGTGACAGCTTCTGTTGCAACCTGCCTTCAGAGGATGCCTTGCTTTTATGGCCCCAGATGGCTGCAGGCATGATTTTGCACCTGCGGATTTGGCCAGATAGGTAACTGCTGTCCTGACTGACCCACGTAAGGTGATGCCTTGAGAGGCCAGCGATGTGAGCACAAACAGTTGTGACTGATTAGAAAAGGCACCACTTGTGGGGCAGACACAATGCTGGCTGTTCCATCCCTTCTGCAAATTGGCTGTGGAGGAACCAATAACCCCATCAATGTCTTCTGGGCTCGCAGCTCCGTCCTAGAGTTGTGCCGGGGGACGGGAAGGGTAATTTTGCTCACTTCAGGGGACTATGATGGTGAAACAGAGAACTGGGGCCACTTTGTTTGAACCTGGACTTATCTGATCCTGTCTAACAGCTGGATGAGCTGAATGCTTCAGTAGGCAAATCCTTCAGGGAGAATGCAGTAAGGCAGAGACAGCAACTGAGGCAGGAGGTGTTTTTGAGGAGAGGGGTCCTCTGGGAGAGGGCTGTGCCCAAGCCCTCCTTTACCCCATCCCATTTGGAGAAAGCTAACAGGGAGCCAGCTCACACGGATGCTCATACAGTCAGGTTTCTTTTCTTGTCATGCAAGCCATGGGAGATGGGTAGAGATATAAGACCCCAACAGCAATATTAACTAACTGGCCTCAAATTGTATAAGGAACATCCAGGTACTGGCTCTAATTTGGTTTATATGACATGCAGGAACTGTTATTCGAAAGAGTCAGGTCAGAATAGCTGATGGGAGGGTTGATGGGGAGCAGAGGACTCTGGGCGCTGCTCTGCACAGGTCTGCTGGGTAACTTTGCCATCACTTACAGTCCATGCCCCCCGCAGGCAGGAGAGAAAATCATGTAATGCAGATTTCCTGTTTCTTCTCTTGGGGAACCAGACTACTGAGAGATTCATTAAAATCCGCTACACGAGAAATAGAAAAACATCACCTGACAAGCAAATGCTCTTATGGAAAACCAGTCTTTGATAGCTTTACATGCTTCTTGCACACAGGGAAAGCCAGTCAATAAAGTTCCTTGTGGCCTAAAAGCAGAAACATCTGTCAGAGGCAGCTTGCTAGGCTGAATATAGCAGCAGGAAAGCCCAACTGATTAACTCCATCCTCTTCCTAGCATGTTGTTGTGGTTCCCAGAAATCCCTAGAAAGGGCTCCTGAGGACACTGGCACCATTACAAGCCAGCCATAATTCCGTAAACAGAGAGATCAAGGAAACATTATCCTAACTGCAGTTTCCCTCTGGCATCCTATTTGCATAATTCACGTGTGCTTCATCTACTCTCTTCTAGACCTGGGACAAGCTTGTCATTTAGGGAAAGAGGAAGAGCCCATGCTCTAATAAAGGAGAGAATAAAGCTGCTGTTGTTGTGAGGAGGAAAAGAGGGCTTGGGGTTTGGAGTCCATATAACCTTGCAGTAATACAGTGTGGCTGGGCTGATCCTCCCTGATGCAAACCAGCACCATGGCGCCTCATGCAAACCACCACCTCCAGCTCCTCACATCCATGCTCACCTTAACAACAAAAGCAGACAGCTTTCCGGAGTTTCTCTTGATCACTTTGCACATTTTGGTCTTCTTTCATTTCTGTTTATAGTAATCTCATGGGATGCAAACACTTAAGAGGAACAGCCTTTTCTATCCCCTCCACAGCATCAACTTTTGCCAAGAGACGATCAGACAAGGTGGCAGATAATCTCATCCAGACTCCCTTCGCCATGAAAGGTTGGACCCAATGATCTTCAGAGGTCCCTTCCAACCTGGGCTGATCTGTGCTCTATGGCTCAAGTCTGGTACCAAGTAACAACTCTGTGTTTGGCATGCAGAACAGAATGAGGGAGACTGCCTTCTTGGTGGGAATAAGGGAAATGTTCTTGTTTGCCTTCTTGGCAAACAAACGCAACATGGCATTTTAAGGGTTGTGTTAGGGAAATCTACATTTCCCATCATATAGCATGCTTTATTTTTCCCCCTCGGCTGTAGAGTTCTGCAGTACACAAATGCATAATTCAGTTAGAAAAATTTAAAATTTACTATTTAAAAAGGCACTAAGCAATTTGGATACCTTATAATGCATTTTAATCAAATAATATTTTTTATAATTGTAAAATTGAACATAACTTTGGTTTAGAATTCAGTTTAACATAGCATTTACTAGGTTTCTTCAATCGTCCCAAATATTGCTTTCACTGCTGCATTTTGGACAGACAAAAGCAGTTAATTCCACAATTTTTAAGAAATTTTGGGAATCAGAATTTAAGTTGGGATGTAGATAATTTCCTAATGCCAGACTCCTGAAGCATGAGCTTTATGGACCACTTATTGTACAGCATTCCTCCTTCTAATTATCCACATGCTGCCTCCCATCAAGTCTGAAAGCTTGGAGGATAATTACATTTCCTGTCAGCTACCTTGCAATTACTGCACTGGCATAAAATTGAGGAGATGCATCCCTTTGTCAGCCTTGAAGGACATAGCGGTTCCAAGAAGGCATTCACGTGAAATGTCTTCCAGGAATGCCAACATTTGGAAAATATTTTGACATTCTTTCAACTGAAAACTGTGGGAATAATCCTCAACATTCCTACATATTCGATATTGCCAAAATGGAGAATCATCTGCAACACAGACACCTGGTAGCTGATGAGGAAAAATAACTGAGAACTTCCTTCACAGCTTTTATAGCCAAATAACAAATTATCTTTACTATTCTATATTACAGGGAAATGTCTTTTCCTATAGTATGCTGTATATGGCAGGAGCAAATATCTGGAAGGACACACTTGTTCTGATTTCATATGAACTTCTAGACAAAATGATGTCGTGAGTTCATGTTAGCATCACCCACTGCAAGTAACAAAGTGAAAACATTTGACTGTGGTACACTATGTTTATCTTTTCACATATTACTATAGGAGCTTCCTTACAGACTTGGAAATAATCAAACAGAAAATAATTTATTCCCTTTTCAACTGTGTAAAGATGAGCAATCACCAAAAAACCTTTGTCGTTCTCATGCTCTAAGGTATCGCTAAGACGGGAAAGGAAAGGAAAAAGCCTTTTTCAGCTATGTTTGCTTTGTCTGTGGGAGAGGATCTAATGTATTGCTGGTACACACAGACGATTTTTCTTGTCTGTAGGTGGAAAACCACATTATTACTTTCACAATCAGGTAATCCATTGGAGCAATTATGGATTATACTAGCACAGGTTTCCAGCACATCTGCCACAGAGATATTTTTACATTTCTACTAATAAAAAGCTCAAAGTTTCACCTTTATAAGAAATGCTAGAATTACTTCTTTGCTTTATTCCACTTCCATCCTACCTGGTGTGACATTTCACCATGCATAACCGAGGAACTTCTCTGTAAACTGCAGGAAGTTTCTGGACAACTATTACCAAATTTTTGAGCTACTTAACACCATTTCTCCACTTACTCTAGAAAAGCCAAAAGACCAAAATCCAAAAAGGAAAAATCCTTTTTTTTTTTTTAAAGGCATGTGACTGAACTTGTTGCAGGATTGTTGACACGGTAATTGCAAAATTTGTATTTAAATAGTAGATAGCACCATTCTTAAATCACAGTCACTCTACATCCCACCTCCACTGGACCAGGCCAAGGCATCTGAGGTAGGGTGCTTCAAATAGTCAAAATTTTGCTTGCCTGTAATCTATATAGTCTATAGGAAAAAGTCATCTTTCAATTTGAGAAATTTCTCATATGGGGAAATCGTGCCTGCAATTCCACAGCTATTCTGTAACTTCATTTAAGCCAATGTACACATTGACATAATTTCTGTGCAATGTTCATAAACATTCTCCGGATTCAGTGGTGCTGCATAAAGAGAAATGACTGTTCTTGAAGAGCCAGTAAATACAGCTTTGCCTACAGCAGAACAATGGGGTGGGAAAATGGAACAGGCTTTGGTAGACAAAGATACACAGCCCATTCAGCCAGAAGTTCTTTGGAGAGACATGAGTATCCATGGCGCTATATGCAGTCTTTCCTGGATTGGTATTTAATTCTGGGTAGATCCTGCCAGCTTAAAGGAGTAGTTTTAATCAGTCTGAGGGATTTACTACCCTGTGGCGTTTTTATGCGTGTGTGAGGGATTTGTGTGTTTAGCTTTTTTCTTGAGGGAATGAACTGCCTCAGTTTTCTGTTGTTTTACTCCTTTTCAGCTTTTTTACAGATTATTAAAATTTATCAGTAGAAATGCGGACCTTTTGTTGGAAATGTACACCTTCAGACCTATTTTTCTGGATTGCATATGTTTACCTCCCAGAATGTTTATTTTCCACCTCCCACAGTGCAAAATTAGAAGATCAAATCTGAAATGGAACCCACGGTTCTCTCTGGCTCTGATAGGGGAATCTTCAAGGTGAAGGTGTCCTCTGTAGTCACCTCAGAAGCCATCAACAGTGCAACACAATGAGAATCCCTCAGGCCTGGAGTTATCCTCTATTTATGTATTTCCAAAATCGGATTAAAATTCCCAGAGAGCTCTGCTGAAATCTCTAAATGGCATTCCATAAAGCAGACCCCTCTGTGATGAATATTTGTTCTCTGTGTAGCCAGCAGCAACATTTTCTTGTTGATTTCTCCCTTGCATGTTATTACCTCACCTGTGTTGGAGAGGTCTCAGGCAATATTGTGTTTTCACACGCAAAGTCTCAAAGAGGAAGACTTATAACTTGGGGTTTTTTTTTAAATTTCAGAACAGATGGAGTGATCATGTGATGATCAATGATGTGGATGAGTGGACGGAGTGCGCCCTCAGTCACTTTGCAGCCAACACCAACGTGGGCAGGAGTGTCAGCTTCCCTGAGGCTCTGCAGGGGTATCTGGACAGGTTGGATCGATGGGTCAAGGCCAATGGAATGAGGTTCGATAAGGCCAAGTGCCGGGTCCTGGTTGGCACTGGTGAGGCCCCATCTCTAGTACTGTGTCCAGTTTTGGGGCCCTTACCACAAAAAAAACCCCACATTGAGGTGCTGGAGTGGGTCCAGAGAAGGGCAACAAAGCGGGTGAGGGGTGTGGAGAACAAGTTGTATGATGAGAGGCTGAGGGAGCTGGGGTTGTTGAGCCTGGAGGAGGCTGAGGGGAGACCTTACCACTGCCCACGACTGCCAGAAAGGAGGCTGTAGCAAGGTGGGGGTCTCTCCTTTCTCCCAAGTCACAGGTGACAGGGCAAGAGATGGCCTGAGGTTGCACCAGGGGAGGTTTAGGATGGATATTAGGAAAAAATTCTTCACTCAAAGGTTTATTAAGCATTGGAACGAGCTGCAGAGGGGAGTGGTTGAGCCACCATATCTAACAGATGTGTAG